>QGSO01000193.1:409177-744827 GCA_011037825.1 Carya cathayensis | reverse complement strand
TTCCATTGATGACTCCTTTGACGTGAGTCTCCGGAACATTACCTTCCGGGTGACTCCGGGCATGATAGCACACTTGCTGAATGCCCCTCGTGTGCCTTACCCTGACTATCCCTATACACGGATGCCTCATCCTACTTCACAAGCTATTGCTAGCTGTCTCTGTGGTGGGATCAGTAATTGGGAAGGGAGGAGCCCTCTCCAAACCATTCTTTTTACGCCTGATAACCTCATTCTGAGTAGGATTGTTCTTACAAATCTATATCCTACGGGTCATCAGAGTGACGTGGGTCTTGACCGCGCCATTCTTCTTTATGCCTTGATCAATGATGTCCCTCTTGATCTAGGGGCTCTTCTGTGTCGGGTCATAATTGAGGCATTTCAGTCCTCCAAGAAACGGACTGGTTTGCCGTTCGCTTGTCTCATCACCCGTATAGCCCTCTCTCAGTCTGTTGCCTTTCTCCCTCAAGAGCCTAGGATAGCACTTAAGGCTCCCATTGGTCGTAGGACGGTGCAGCTTAGTCGTGCTCACACCACTCCGCACCCTATCCGTGTTGAGCATCCTCCCGCACCTTCCTCTCAGCCTTCGAGCTCTCGGCCTTCCAGCTCTCATCCATCCAGCTCTCAGCCATCCAGCTCTCGGCCATCTGGCTCGGCCCCATCTCCTTCGGCACCCGGCTCGACCGAGCCTAGTCTTCAGCAGGTTCTTGAGTATTTAGCCCGCCTTGATGCTCGGTTGGATACTTTCGATGCCCGGTTTGATACGTTGGATGCTCGGTTTGACAGCCTGCAGCAGCATGTGACCCAACGCTTCCATGACATTGAAGAGCTTCTTAATGAAGATGATGAAGATGGTGGCAGTCCTGCAGATGATTGAGACCATTTGTCAGCCTGTGACAAAAAGGGGGAGTACTGATTAAGGGGGAGTTTTGGTTATTTTGGATACTAACTCAGGGGGAGTGTTAGTTGGTAGCAACACTTGTGTTTTGGGAACAGCAGCTAGTTTTTGGTTTTTATCTTTTGATTTTATATCTCTTGTTTACTGCTGCTGTGTGACTAATTGTTCTTGAACTCTTTTACTGATTAATTGTTTAATGAAATATTTTGTTTCTAAAGCCTGTACGTGTCATATCTATTCATGAATTGTAGTTTGTGATTTGCAAACAATTCTTTGTGCGATATGTTTAACCGTTTGCTAAGGTTGTGCAGAAATATTTCATTGTGTTCAAGAATCTGAATCTAGTGATGGGTGTGCTAGGATTAGGTCATATGTATAGGTTAGAGGTTTTGTCACAGAAATGCCAAAGGGGGAGATTGTTGAGGCAAAAATGAGTTGATTGGCATATTCTTGTGAAAACCTGTGTAAAATAGTGTTGTAACAAGTGTTGAAGCGAAGAGGATTGAAATGTGATGATCAATGGTCAAAACAGGTGTCACCGCTCGACTCTCGCTCGACAGGGCGCTCGAGCGAACTCAAGCAGATTGGACCGCTCGACTCTCGCTCGACACATGGCTCGAGCGAACTCAAGCAGATTGTACCGCTCGACTCTCGCTCGACACATGGCTCGAGCGAACTCAAGCAGATTGCACCGCTCGACACTCGCACGACACTTAGCTCGAGCGAACTCAAGCAGATTGGACCGCTCGACCCTCGCTCGACACTTGGCTCGAGCGAACTCAAGCAGATTGGACCGCTCGACTCTCGCTCGACACTTGGCTCGAGCGAACTTAGACAGATTTCGGCGCTCGACCTTCGCTCGACACTCCGCTCGAGCGAATGTTCCAGATGACTTAAAACCTAGGGTTTTAATGCGCCTCATTTGAGTGGTACTATAAATAGAACAGCTTTTCTGCTGTTCTAGTGTGGAGAATCAGAGCAAAAACCCTAAGGGCCTCCAAGAACATTTAGAGCAATCTCTCCCCCACTTGATTGATTCTCTCTTGGATAAACACATCTCCACCACACTACATTCAACATCAAACTTCAGTTGAGTCCATTGGAGTGGACAAGTTCGTTGGCCGGAAGAGTCCGGAGCTGCTGGTGATGCAGAGATCGAGAGGTTCTCGTGGGAAGCTATAGAAAGGTCGGAGTTCCGACACTACATGCGTGTAGAGATCGAGTGGGTCGCTCGTGGTGTTGCAAGCCAAGTTTAGCTACTACAAAGGTTTTGTGAGTGTCTCTAAATTGGTTGTAACAAACTAAATTTTCTATAGTGGATTTGAGGTGGTGTCTTACACCCGGAGTGGTTTTAGATTTTGAAGACGTTCTTCAAATGAGTTTCCACTCCGTGAACAAAATCTTGTGTTGATTATTTATGTTGTTTACTGCTTTGATTAATTGTTGTTTAACTATCTTTTTAAAAAGACCATAAAAATTCGGATTACACCTATTCACCCCCCCTCTAGGTGAAGTGTTGTGTAGAACCACTGCTTTTTCAGTTTGCTTTTAAATAGAAGTTCGAAGGGAGTTTTTTGGTTGAGGAGTGGAGTAGGAGTTCTCTTTATGAGAAAAACAGCAGTCAAGATGCAGTCATTCCAGTGTTTCATTGAAATTCCACTTTGAAGCTTTAAGGCTCTGGCCACATTTAGTATATGTTGGTGTTTTCTTTCAGCTATGGCATTTTGTTGGGGTGTTTCTACACAGGTCCTTTGGTGAATGATGCATTTCTTTGAATAAAATTCATTCATGTTAAATTCTCCACCATTGTCACTCCTAATTATCTTGATTTTTGCTTCAAATTGGGTTTCTATCATGTGGCAAAAATTTTGTAAGGCATTAGAGGCTTCAGATTTATGTTTAAGCATGTAGATCCAAGTGCATCGACTAAAGTCATCCACAATAGTGAGAAAGTATCTTGATCCATCATAGGCTATTTCATTACAAGGTCCCCACAAGTCATAATGAACAAGTTCAAAACAGTTTTCAGATTTGTGGTGACTAACATTAAAAGGCAGCTTATACAACTTGGCTAAAGGGCATATAGAACATGGTTCTTTTGTGCTTGTGGGCTTGATTACATGACCAAGATTTAGTAAATCCAACCTAGAATCTAAAGGGTGTCCTAGTCTATAGTGCCATAGATTAAAAACTTCTGGTTTGGTGATGACAGAGGCTGATATGGTAGTTTTGTTGGCAAAAACAGGTAAGGAGTCAATCAAAGCTGTAGGAGAGACTTCTTCTTGCAGCAAGTGGTACAAACCTTGCCTCACTTTAGCCACTCCAATCGTTTTCCAAGTCAAAAGGTCCTGCACAAAACAAGATTGAGAAGAAAAAATAAGGCAACATTTTGATGCTTCAGTTAGTTTTCGAGCAGAGATAAGATTGAATGAAAAAGATGGAACACATAAAACTTCATCCAAAGACAATGTCTCTGTCAATTTAACTGTTCCTATGTGAGTGACAAGGACTATATGTCCATTTGGAAGAGCAACTGAGTGTGAAATGGTTTCCTTAATGGTTGTAAAAAATGAAGGAGAGCAGATCATGTGATCTGTAGCTCCAGTATCCATGATCCATGAAATGTTAGAAGCATGCTTTGGCTTGGTGCTGCAAGTAGAGAGGCAAAAGGAAATACCAGAAATTTTTGGCATATTAGGCTCACTTGAAGAAGATGATGTGAGGGTTTGGACATGGTTTGCTGAATGAGTGTTTTGTGTCTGTAGCAATGCCATGAGCTGACTATATTGCTCTTGAGTTAGTGACACTTGGCTTTTGTTATTAGTTTTCTCCTAGTCAGTAGTCATAAGTGTTGAAGCTTGATTTGCAGCAGCAGCAGCAGCTCGTAGTTTGCCATATAGTTTATGACCTGAGGGATAACCATGGATTTTGAAGCACTTGTCTGCTGTATGACCTGGTATATGACAATGTGAACACACTGGTTTTTCAGGGTTAGCTTTAAAGCACCTTTCAATGGAGTGACCAGATATTTTGCAGTGAGTACAGAAATACTTCTTTTGAGGTCCCCCATTTTGTCTTCCTGCTTCTTTTGGTACAAACCGTCCTAGTAAAGCCATGGTCTCAGCAGTTGGTACATCAAGAGAAATGTGTCTTCTCTTTTCCTCTTGTTGAATGAGTGAGTATACCTCATTTAAACTGGAGAAAGGTTTGATCAAAAGTATTTGGGCCTTAATGCCTTTGAATGAGTCATTGAGACCCATAAGAAATTTCATCACCCAATCTCTTTCTTGATTACTCACCACTGTTTTTAAACCTCCACAGGTACAGTTTGGAATGGATTTATAATTCATCAGTTCATCAAGAAGAGTTTTCAGTTTTGAGAAGTACATACTTACAGAGTCCTGATTTTGCATTAAAGCTGATATTCCTTGCTTCACCTCATAAATCCTTGGAGCATTTTGTTGTGCCAAGCGTTGTTCAAGATCCAGCCAAAGTTGATGTGCTGTTTCAGCATAGAGAGTACTGGCTTTGATGTCAACAAACATGGTATTTTGCGGCCAAGTGATAACAATATCATTGCAACGAAGCCAATGATCAATTAAAGGGTTGTTTGGATCTTGTGGTTCACAAATACTACCATCAATCAACCCCAACTTATTTTTGATTCTAAGAGCCCTTTTCATGGATCTTGCCCATGAATGAAGTTGCTTGAGTCTAGCATTTGTGTGACAATTAAGGCTCCAGAGTTATCATTACTGCCAATGAAGAATGGACTGTTTGGCTGAGAAGGATCCATGGGGTTTGTATTTGTATTTTGATTTTGATTTTGAGTGTTTGGCTGAGGGGGATCGATGGGGTTTGTATGTGTGATTGGATTTTGAAGTTTGGCTGAGGGGGATCGATGGGGTTTGTATTTGTGATTGGATTTTGAAGTTCGTCCATAAGATTTCACTTCTTTGGTTGTGATACCATATAAGAAAAAAATAAAGAAGACTGATGCAGTGAAATAAAGAATGAAAATTCAGAGTAAAGAAATGAAATATTCATATCTGTAAAAACTGTTGCATTATACAAAGGACATACACTGTCGTATATATAGGCCAAATGAAAAAGCATCTTAAAGCATATTCTGTACAAAAAAGGAAAGAAGGAATATAAAAACAGCTGGCTGTACAAATCGTGCATAACGGAAAAGATTCCAAAATAGAGTAGAATTTCATCAGGTGAGGTTTCTAGAATGTTCCTCTAGCTCATCTTTCTCTAGTGCTTTTTGCTCCTTCCAGCATACCAGATGATTCATGCCTTGTTGGCCTTGCTGACTGTGTGTTAGCTCCTTTGGTTGTTTCCCACATTTTGACAATGTATGCTGGAGTTATTGAATCTTTCACAATTATCTTCTAAAATGAATTGGTGCGTGCTATTGCAAGAAATGGTACTTATAATTGTAGAGGATCTAATCGTTATATGTTTTATTTTATTTAAAGAAAAGGCAAATATAAAATTAATATAAAAAAATTTAATTTTTTTAATAATAAAATTTATATATTTTATAAAGAATATACAATGCATACCTAAATTATAACCTATTAATAATACATACACGCAGTATGTCAGTCCATATGGGAGTACATAGACCCGAGGGCCGTGACTGAGAGAGATAAATGATCACCAATGTGCCCCATTAGCATAGAGAATTCAAAGACCATTTACAGAATATTCCCATATTATTGACCATCTACAAATTAGCCGCTTCTCGAGGCGAGCAATAATTCACGAGAATCTCAACAAAAGAAGGATGTTATTCTGCATTAAAGTCCGTGGCAAAAATTTTGTAATTAGGGGGATTTTTCCAAACGTGTAATATTTATGTAAAATAAAAGTCTATAATTTATCATTTACTTGTAGAAATAAGATTCTAAAAAACACAACTTATCATCTCTTTTAGATTTTTTATAACACTCTTTCATGACATAATATTCATTCATTATCATTTTTTAATAATATTTTTAGAAGTTTTGATCATAATAAAGACTAACAAATGATTTGTCATGGACCCATCTTTCAATCTAGCACATAAGCTAGTTTATATAAGTATATTCTGGTGCCACATTAGGTAGATAATACTACAATTAAGGCCTCAAATAAAATTCTCTTGCTTAATGAAATCTAAAGGATAAACCTTAAATTATTGGTTTAGTGTTTATTTAACTTTAATTTCTATATTAAGAAGTTTAGTAACATATAATTAAGAGCTTTGAGATCCATATTAATAAAATCATTATTTTTATTAAGGTCGTTTTTTGTATGCTTGGGCTAATTAGTTCCTGCAACCTAGGCCGGAATGTTTCCACCTATAATCACAAAGGTGAAGATGGGCATGGGAGTGGTCTAAGGAGTCTCTGATGCTAAAGTTAATCTCTTATCTAAGATAATCTTTAGGAGAGTAATAGAGTTCAGATAAAATTATTCGTACCTGGAGCATGACTTTTATGCAAGGTTCCAAGTGAACATTCCTATACTTGGTGTCAGAGATCTATGTCATGACAGCAAATACTCCAATCATGGCCTTTAATGTGGCTCATTGAAGCACCATTAATGTAACATGGCATCTAAGGTGGCTCCATTAATGCGGTGTGACTTCTCACGTAATGTCTCCATGGTTGGTGATTGATACGGTCACTTCTTGCCCCCATTGTCAGAGAATGGAGGGCTGGCCATGTCTTTCGTCCACTTGCCGACGTGGATCATTTAATCCTAATCTTGGCAGGCTAGTGTCAGGGTTAGCGCGTCCTGTTTGTCCCCTTCAACTCGTTTTCCATGAGATGCATTTCCTTTCTGCTAACATGATTTGTGGGCCAGGCCCTTTTGCCGATTGCTTGGATATGTGAGAGGATGATCTAGTCCAAGAGGGGTCTTAGCATCTAACCCAGGCCCAACCCAGTGGGCTAAGAAGGCTCTATCAAAGAATGACACGTATGTTATGTCAACTTGTGGTGGAAAGGTTTCATTATTTAGGTTGTGGCACTATCAATTTCTTCACTCTCTCAATTGGTATCATTGCTGCCACTACAATTGGGTACATATACCCCCAACCGTTCCATTGCTCCCATGTGCTTCAAGGTGTATGAATACATAATAATGACTCAAGCTCTAACATTTCTAGCATACTTAAAAGTTGGAGATTATATGAAGATTCCACCATGATCGATATTCATGTCACAGGTGGTAGGAACTTTACCAGCAGTAATTGTATACACAAAACCTTTGTTAATCAAGAGTGCATCACTAATCTAAACCTTGAGGACAATGTTTTTTTTTAAAGGGGAACAATGTTATGAACCCAATCAACTTGGACTAGGCTTGGGGGCCCTCAAGCTAAATTGTTTTCTTTTGTTCTATTTAGTTACTATGTTGTCCTAGAGGCATGTGTGCGTATTTTGTTGTTTGTAAAAATTGGCCCATGGCCTTCTTTTGTTGCTAGCATGTTGTTAGTCTCTATTCTATATCAATTAGTATATGCATGGGAAGGAGGGTTTGGGGGTGATTATTTGAACGCTTATAAAGAATTTTCTCATATTCCTAGAGGTTAGGATTCCTCGAAATGCACTATTATTTTTTTACAATAATTCAATTCAATCGGATCATCCATTTCTTTAGACTTTCTAAATTCATAAGGGTTACTTTTTCATTTACTATTAGGGGCCATTTGGATTGAGAAACCATTTCATTTTATCTCATAATTCTAATTTTTTTAAAATTCTTATATAAAATATAATAAATAATTTAATTTTTTAAAAATTTATAATAATAATATATTAAAAAATAATATTCTAACAATATTTTATTCTAACTTTTGTCTAAAATTATCTTATATCATCTCACTATCCAAACAATTTCTTATATTCATACCGCATAGGGAAGAGGGGGCTAAGATGGAGGTAGAATTAGCAAAGAAGCTGATCACCTTCTTTTGGTCATAATACTGATGGTGATGATATTCTCACAGCACATGACTCGTTGGGGAGAGACTGCTTCTTCAATCCAGCTTGACAACGGCACTCACACTGCCTTTGATTACTGGGGCAACATGGAGGAGCCAAAGCTTCTCTTCGATTTGGAAATAAGCAGTATGGCTATAGAGTATAGACTATAAGTATAACAATTCTGCTAGGGACAGTCATCCCATGTAAGCGCTGCTGACATGGTTAAATAAAATAAAAACGCACCGTTTTGTCAAAGATGAAAGCAACTATAGAGCTAGCGATGAAAGCAAAAACAGAGCTGGGTTTCAGCTTTTAGTTGGGTTTTCTTCTTTGTCTTCGTCTGATCTGGTTTTGAATTATGTTGAACCTAAGGTTTCAAGTTTTGTGTAATTATATATCTACACATGAATTTTGATGATAACAAATGAATTCAAAAAATGAAGGAGTCTCAAGCTCAAGTTGTCCACACAATGGAGTCAAGAAAGGAACAAGTTCACATTAAAGTCATAGAGTAATGTTGTAAATCTCTTAAAATTCGAAATTAGGATTAAGACTCAAAATTAATATTTTATCATAAAGCATTAAAATACTTTTTTCACATGTGCATGAAAATTTTGAAAATTAAATTTGAAAATTTTGAAAGATGATTAATTGTCATCTTTCACATGTGCATGACATGATTAAATGTTTGAATTTTGAAAATATTAAAGATGATTGATTGTCATCTTTCATATGTGCATGTTTTATTTGAATATTTTAAAAAATGATTGATATTTTTCTTGACTTATGCAACAGGAAGATGTCTTTATTTGAAAATTTTGAAAAATAAAGTGGGCTCCTTTTGTCATATGCAAAAAGTAAAAGATTAGGTTTGAAATTTTTGAAAAGTAAAATGTGCTCCTTTTGTCATATGCAAAAAGTAAAAGATTAGGTTTATTTTTTTTTTAAAAAAAAAGTGTGCTCCTTTTATCACATGCAAAAAGTAAAAATATTAGATTTGAAATTTTTGAAAAGTGAATAATGATGTCTTTGACATGTGAATCTTTTTAAATTTGAATATGAAGTCTCATATACCTATAAATAGATCATTTGAGAGCTTCACATTCACAACACCAAGAGTATACAACATTCATTCAAAGCTTTCATTCTCTCTTCTCTAAGCATTGAGCCTTAACCCTTATTCATTTTGAGAGATATAGTTTGTGTTGTACTGTTCTTATTTCACTCATTGAGGAGTGTTTTCTAATAACCTACCCACTATCAATTCTTGTATCAGTAAAAGGGTGTGTATAACCCTTGTGTGTGTAGAAAGTGTTCTACACAGGGAATAGTTGAATCACCACGTGTAAGGTGATTGCAAGTGTAGAGGGTGTTCTACACGGATCCTTTGTAGCGGTGTTGTTTAAAGGTGTAATAGGTTTCTATCTCCACCTGAAGGAGGTTGAATAGTGAATTCAGAGATCCTCAAGGGGTAGCTTGAGGTAAGGACGTAGGCAGTGGGGCCGAACCTCGTTAACATACTGAGTTTGCTTATCTCTTACCCTTACTCTTTATATTTATTGTTGTTTTATATTTTGGTTATATTTTATATTGTATATTTGATTTATAATTGTTATTTTTGTTTAAATACAACTCAATTCACCCCCCCTCTTATGTTAATCATCTGAGCAACAATTGGTATCAGAGCTAGAGCTCTGTTATAAGATTAACTATCTTTTGAGTTAAAATCTTATGGCTAACATTACAGCTTCATTTAGTGAAGGTCAATCTAGCAGTCAGCCTTTACTCTTTTGTGAAGACAATTACTCATTCTGGAAAGTTAGAATGAGAATATTCCTTCAGGCTCAAGGTCGAGAAATCTGGAAATGCATTGTAAAGGGATCTTATATTCCAACAAAAGTGGTTGATAGAGTAAAGGTCAAAAAAGCAGAAAAAGAGTTTGATCGTGAAGACGATAGACTTTATACTTTGAATTTAACTGCTATGAATTTATTATATAATGCTCTCAATGGTAATGAGTTTAATAGAGTAATGATTTACGTTACGGCAAAGGAAATTTGGGATAACTTGGAAGTTACTTATAAAGGAACTTCTCAAGTCAAGGAATCAAAAATTTATATTCTTACTCATGAATATGAAATGTTTAAGATGAATGATGATGAATCTATTTCTAGTATGCACACTCGTTTTACTAATATCATAAACAGCTTGACAGCTCTTGGCAAAGTTTATTCTAAAGTGGAGATAATAAGAAAAATTCTCAACTCTCTACCAAAACGTTGGGAATCAAAAGTGACAGCAATTCTTGAAGCCAGAGACCTCAAAAAGCTCGAAGTGAATGAACTCATCGGGTCACTTATCACCCATGAGTACACATTGAAAAGAGGAGAAGAAAAAGAAAAGCCAAAGAAGAGTTTGGCACTTAAAGCTGTTCCTCATGAAAGTGAAAGTGATGAAGATGAGGAAAATGATGACAAGGAATTAAGAATTTGCGATGATAACAAGAAGAATTCAGATGTTCTTAAATAAAAATAAAACTCCTCCGAGGAAATCCTTCAAAAAGTTTTCCAAGAAAGATTCAGGTAAAAATGACACTTTAATTTGTTATAAATGCAATAAACCTGGTCATATCAAGCCAGATTGTCTTCTGCTAAAGAACGATCGAAACAAAGGCAAGAAAGCAATGAAAACTACATGGGATGATGATTCAAGTAGCTCAGATAGTGAAGCTAGCAATGGAAAATCAGCAAATCTTTGTCTTATGGCTAAATATGACATTGAGGTAACAAATCTTGATAATATTGAAAATCCTTCATATGAAAAATTGTAAAATGTTTTAGAAGAAATATATGAGGAATTTGAAAAATTGGGTATCAAATATATTGCTTTAAAAAAGAAAAATTCTTCTTTAACAAACGAAATTGATATGTTAAGAAAAGAAAGTATTGTTTTGAAAGATGAAAATCTTGAGTTGAAGAAGAAGAAAACTGATTTAGAAAATATTGTTGAAAACTTTACAAATGGAAAAAGAAATTTTGAAAAACTTCTTAGTAGTCAAAGATGTGTTTTTGACAAGGCAGGCTTGGGATATATGCCAAAACAAAAATACAAACCTTATAAAAACTTCTTTGATAATCCTTCTACATCAAAGTCCAATATTCAAAATTCTTTTCATAATAAGTTTGTCAAAAAATGATACTATTATAATCACTCAAGATCTTCATATATGTCACATGTTATTTGCAATTTTTGTAATAGAAATGGTCATAATTATCATGCTTGTCCTATTAGAAGAAAGCATACAATGACTATTAGGGCCATATGGGTACCTAAAAATCTTGTTTTTCTAATACTAATAAATAAAGGACCCAAAGAACTTGGGTACCAAGAAAAATCATTTTAATTGTTTTTATAGGTATGCATGAAGTCCTCTACAAGCAAAAACAAATGGTTTTTAGATAGTGGATGTTCAAGACACATGACGGGAGACAAGACTAAGTTCTTTGATCTTAGATCTAAAGAAGAAGGACACGTGACATTTGGAGACAACTCGAAAGGGAAGATCGTGGGAATAGGTAAAATTGGTAATAAATCTTCTCTCATAATTGAAGATATTCTACTTGTTGAAGGTCTAAAACATAATCTTTTAAGTATAAGTCAATTATGTGATAAAGGATTTACAGTTACTTTCAAAATGGATAAGTGCATTATTTTGAATGATCATGATTGTAATATTTGTTTTACTGCTTTTATAAGCAACAATGTTTATACAATCGATTTTGAAGAAATTACCTCACAAAATATTATTTGTTTTTCAGCTCAAAATGAAACTAATTGGTTATGGCATAGAAGACTAGGTCATGCCAACATGGAACTTATTTCCAAACTTTCAAAAAATGATCTTGTGAGAGGTTTACCAAAGGCAAATTTTCTTAAAGATAAAATTTGTGATGCATGCCAACTTGGTAAACAAACAAAAACTTCTTTTAAAACCAAGAAACATATTTCCACTACTAGACCACTGCAACTAATACACATGGATCTTTTTGGACCAAATAGAATTGCAAATCTAGGAGGAAAATATTATGTTTTTGTTATTGTTGATGATTTCTCTAGATATACTTGGGTCATCTTTCTTGCTCATAAAGATGAGACACATAATGCCTTTACCAAGTTATGCAAGAGAATTCAAAATGAAAAGGGTTATACTATTTCAAGTATCCGAAGTGATAGGGGAAAAGAGTTTGTTAATAAAAATATTGAAACTTTTTGTGATGAAAATGGTTTTATGCATAATTTTTCTGCTCCTCGAACTCCTCAAGAAAATGGGGTAGTAAAGAGGAAAAATAGATCTCTTCAAAAGATGGCAAGAACAATGCTTAATGAGAACAACTTGCCTAGTTATTTTTGAGCCGAAGCGGTAAGTATTGTATGTTATGTTATAAATAGAGTTATGCTAAAGTCTAATTTAGATAAAACCCCTTATGAGCTTTGGAATGAGAAAAAGCCCAACATTGGTTATTTTCATGTATTTGGATGCAAATTTTGAAAAGTAAAGTGGGTTCCTTTTGTCATATGCAAAAAGTAAAAAATTAGGTTTGAAATTTTTGAAAAGTAAAGTGTGTTCCTTTTGTCATATGCAAAAAGTAAAATATTAGGTTTATTTTTTTTTTGAAAAACAAAATGTGCTCCTTTTATCACATGCAAAAAGTAAAAATATTAGGTTTGAAATTTTTGAAAAGTGAATGATGATGTCTTTGACATGTGAATCTTTTTAAATTTGAATATGAAGTCTCATATGCCTATAAATAGATCATTTGAGAGCTTCACATTCACAACACTAAGAGCATACAACATTCATTCAAAACTTTCATTCTCTCTTCTCTAAGCATTGAGCCTTAACCCTTGTTCATTTTATTTCACTCATTGAGGAGTGTTTTCTGTTAACCTACCCACTATCAATTCTTGTATCAATAAAAGGGTGTGTATAACCCTTGTGTGTGTAGAAAGTGTTCTACACAGGAAATAGTTGAATCACCAGGTGTAAGGTGATTGCAAGTGTAAAGGGTGTTCTACACGGATCCTTTATAGCGGTGTTGTTCAAAAGTGTAATAGGTTTCTATCTCCACCTGAAGGAGGTTGAATAGTGAATTCGAGAATCTTCAAGGGGTAGCTTGAGGCGAGGACGTAGGCAATAAGGCCGAACCTCATTAACATACTGAGTTTGCTTCTCTCTTACTCTTACTCTTTATATTTATTGTTGTTTTATATTTTATTTATATTTTATATTATATATTTGATTTATAATTGTTATTTTTGTTTAAATACAACTCAATTCACCCCCTCTTGTGTTAGTCATCTGGGCAACAAATTAGGAGACCAACAACTATGGAGCCGAAGATGAAAGCAAAAGTGAAGGAAGATTCTCTGTTTAGAGCACATTTTGGATTTTCAAAAGTTTCTCCACTTTTAAAGTTGCCCGATGAGAGAAAGTGTAGAAGAAATCTTGTGCATGCTGTATATGAATACACTGGGAAGAGAATTGGGATGTAATTGTTACAATTTCTGCCACTGTAAAAAAAAAAAAAAAAAAAAAAATGTTGTGTGTAGAAGCAGTGAAGCACCCTTCTCATTCAGACAACGGTAGTGGGTTCTACGAGATTTCAAGAGATTTGATGCTTCGCGTGGGGCGATTTTAGGAGATTTCCTTTTGCTTTGGTTTTGCTAGGGCTTTCTAAGGGGAGATGGCTGTCGTCAGGGGCTCTAGGGGCCAACCAACGGTGTCAGAGAGGAGCCGTTCCTTTACAAAGTTGGTGTCGATCACGCCTCAGCCCATCCCTGAGGTTGTGGTCCCATTTCGGTCTCCAAAAGTTGTAAATGGGGGAGGTTTTTGTTCAGTTTTCCGGAGGCGAAGTTGAGTGATTTGCTGTCCCTTTTCGGTTTGCTATGGTGATGAAGTTTCTGAGGCAAAGGTCTTCATTAGATTGGATCCGAGTATTTAGGTTTCTTCTCTCCCTCCATTTTCTTCCCAAATCACTTACATACTCTCACTCACCTCTCCTCTCTCCCATCCCGCCTTCCATCTTCCAAACCAAGCAAGCCCACGCCTGCATCATCGTCCACGGCCTTGCCTCTGATGCCGTCCTCATGGGTCATGACCTTCTTTCTTGTCTTGCTCTTGCCCCATGGTCCTCCTTGGTTACCCGAACGTTTTTGCCTCTAACAACATGATCTGATGCTTTGCCAAGAGTCAGCATTTCTGGAAAAACAGGGTGGGGGAACCCAAGGGAGTTTTCAGGTCATCGGGAGGTGCTGCGGTACCTGGAAGACAAAGTGGTCTGGGTTGAACGAGTTAATGAAGTGGTCTGGGTTCGAGCACGAAGACAGGAGAGGGAAGAATGAAAGAAATCGAAGTGTAAAATGCAAGGAAATAAAGAAAGAAATTGATGTGTAAAATGCAAACACAAAATTGGAATTGAAACGAAATCATTTCATTCATGCCACGTTGCCATCGACTGCACATCAACTCCCTATGCACTTGCAAAAAGCATTTCTCTAAGTATAAAGCCACTAATGACACTAAGAAATATGGTAAGCCTATAGTTTCCCCGTGGCGGACGCATACTCCAAAGTACACACCCTATCTTTCCAGATCACTAGGTACAAAACCCGAAAATTGCAAACGTAGTTATACCTACGACCATTGCCCTCATTAAAAATAAATAAAGAATAAAACTTTCCTACTCTTAAATAAATTAGTCTTGGAGCTGTTTGTTTGATTGTTTTCCACTGTAACTTCTGATCATGCTTTTAAATGTAATAATGAATATCACTTAATTGCCGCGGTTAAAGCTTTTGCTCCTTAATTTTTTCTTTTATTTATTTGTATTTTTTTGACATCAAACCATAATATTCATTAATCATAAAACATGGCCTCCAGCCATTGTAATTGTCTTAATACAGTCAACTTTACAGTCAATATCGATTAGTTCATGTTCAATATTCACAGCCTGTTGTGCTAATTGGTGAGCAGCACTATTAAATTCACATGTGGAATTTTTCATGTAGTGGTGGCCATCAGTTGCTGCATATCAAAAATAAAACATTGAAATTTCCCTACAGGGTGATCCTTTGACCCAATCATTGCTGCACCACTTGACTTGAGTCTCCTTCAAAACGCATAAAATTCAAACCTAGTTCTTTACAAAAATTAGATAAGTAATCCCTTAGCCTCTGCAAAAGTTAGATCAACACAATAGAACTTAGGTTGCATTAGAGCATTCATATTGGTTTTATTAAAGCCATTTTCAAAATTTGATGAGAAGTACATATTTTTCATAACTCTAAAACTTTTCTATCTATAATCCTACATTGGATTATCTATTAGATTCATTAGAATAATAATATAATATTATTTTTAATAATAATAATTTTTTCATTTTTTTAATAATAACTATATGTAGATTATTAATTTTCTAAAGCTAGAAAGTGATCTCTCTTCTCCCTATTACAAATATGCTTATTTTTTTTATTACTGCTAGAAAGAGCTACATTTGTGGATATTTTTTCACGGTGAAAAACAATTTCAGGAGAGACTATCACCATTTATGGAATATACAATATTGGTACCCATGGGGAGGAAAAAAACAAAGGGTATTAAACTGGAATAAAATATATAGTTGATGAGTGGATAATAGTCCTTTAAATTTAAAGAAAGACCAACATTTACTATAGCCAAAAACATCTTTGAGATGTTTTTGGCTAATCCAATGCAGCTGCATTTTGGATATATTCATCTTATTTTGTATTTAGCTAGGTTTTTGATGAAATCAATGTTGATACTCTTAAACTAGCAAGAACAAAACCCATATCATCTCTAATAATGACACCAATATCAATCTTATGGGAATCATTTCGAATTGCCGCATCCCAATTAATTTTAATCCAATGTGATGGAGGGGTTTCCCAATGACATGTAGTCTGTTGATGAGGCGTTATGTTCACTGATTACTGCTGCATTGCAGTTTGGAAATTCTTAAAGACTCTGACAGCTTGCTTGTAAATCATAGCTGGTGCTTAAAAGGAACCATCATGTATGAGAATATTTCTTTTGAACGAAATAAACCTGGCCAAGATAGCAAAAAATATCCAATCTTGTCTTGACAGTCGATCTGATAGACGCTAAAAAATACTGAAAAAAATCAGTTGTTATAATTGAGGCCTTTTAGATTGCTCTTAAACCTAGCAACCATACATCCCTTGCTAAAGGGCATGTGCATCTGTGTAAGAATTAAGTGGCACGTACAAGTCACCGAACGAAACAAAATTCCTTCTTTGACTGGATCTGTTTCCTTTTTATTTTATGGTCAAAAAGTTTCATTAACCTGGGGAACTACATCACATGCAAGCACAAGGGATGCCAATGGAGTTCCCCAACAAGCACGCCATCCAAAAAAGATGATACAATGCATGATATAACGTGAACCGTTTAGATAAATTTGAATTCGACCAGTTAAACTAAACATTATTAAATTTTCAAATTATGACTAGAATCATTTAGATAACGAATCATGTCGTATTTTCTATTTTGATCAGTTTAATAATTAATTTGAAATAAGTTACCATAATACAATTCATTTAAACCTGTTACATATAAATTGATTGAAATAACACGCATAACTCATTTGATTAGATTAACCTAATTTTACATAAAATTTAGAATCTATATTTATTACTAGTTACTATATTTTTTACAGAAAAAAAGAGCAAGAAAACTACCTATTGACAAAAAAAAATCATTATTTTTCAAATTTTAATATATAATAAAATCAATATTACAAAACTTACAATAACTAATATAAGGGTTAACACCTAAAAATAGCGAAACAGCCCGGAATGGGAGAAAAATTCAATCCCGGCCTGCTAAGGTTGATTGGGACTCAATCGGTGTGGTGTGTGGAACCCAGGAGGTGGTCCGATGCGGCTAGACAGTGTCCGTGTGTACATCCAAGACAATGAGCAATAAATTAATATAGAGAAAATAAATAGAGGGATACACACAGATTATTGTGGTTCGACACTAGGCTTATGTCAATGGGGGTTTGGAAGAGAGTTCACTATAATACGTTTGTTTTATAGTCTCTCATATTCACTATATAATTAACATCAGAAGTCTGTCTTCTAGTGGAGATATCGCTGCTAGATTTCTTATCATGAGGTTGAAGAAGCCTCCCGAGAATAAACCTGACCCAAAGTCCCCTAAGTCATGTGGTTCCTTCCCATTTATCTTCTGCCCCCTCTTGCTTTATGTCTCATTCATTTTCCTTTATGTCACATCCTCACTTCTACTCCTAACCCTTGCCCTTTGCTCTCTCTCATCCTTTTGTCCCATCATTCTCTCTTTTTTTCTTCCCTCCTGATGAGACCTCTCTCATTGGACTAGGTCTAGAAAATACTATGGGTCTAGTATATTATATCCCTTCCAGTTATCTGTAATTTTTAAGGACAATTTGCTCTAAAAAATAAAACCTTGATAATCCTTAAAGATAAAATAAGCAATCAAAATAATCTGCTAAATGAGAACAATTTGATTGTTTTCCTTTTTAGCTTCTGATCACACATTCAAATGTCATAATGTATATCAGTAACTAATGATTGATGTGAAGGCTTTTGGTTCTTAAATTGTTCTTAGAGCACTGGCATTGGCCTAGCCAAATGCGAGTGCCTAGTCAAATTTTGACGATGCACTGTAACGATGGACTGTGCACAAATGTAAACATTCTTGAGTTATTTTCTCTCTTTTATTGTACTTTCTCTTGATTTCTCACTTGTACTTTGTCTCTCACAAAATATTAAAGAATATAATATTTAAATGATATAAAGAAAAAATAGTTAAACTGATGTATGATATATTATAAAAGTTAATATGTAAAATAGAAAAAATAAGTTTTAATGATATATTTTAAAGAATAGGATAAAGAATCCATTATGGATGCTCTAAGAATCGAGAGCTTGCACAAGGTTTGCACCCACCAAACAAAACAAAAATCCTTCTATGACTTGCACATTTCAGATGAAATGAGATGAAATTTTTTGAATAGTAATGAGATTTTTTGCATTAAGATGAGATAGCTTATAAAAATGTGTATATTTAGATAGTGAGATGAAATAAATAGTTTGACTTTTTAAGAGTTGATAAAGGGATTGGTTCACTAATGATTTGAAATCATTTAATAATTATTGAGTAATAGTTATAAATATATTAATAAAAAGTAACATTTATGAGTAATTAAAAATACTATCATAAATAAATTTAAATACCAAAATATATTATGAAGTTGTTGGTTGAAATTACTCTATAATCCCAAAAAATAAAATTTCTCTTTCAAAATATCTTATTCTAATTATGATTTATTTATTTTTCTATATATAGGGAATTCGAAGTTTTTTATTTTAATTATAAATTAGAATAATTTTATTTATTGTAATAAATAATTATGTGTATTAAAAAGACTGTAGAATTTTTTTTCCCAATTCATTAGTTTCGAATTTCCGTAATTATGTATTTAAATATTTGTGCCGTAATCATGTGTTCAAATAATACATATTACAGTAGTATTAGTATAAAATGGGGATGGCGTTGGCGCTTGGTTTCGCCTGGGGACAAAATGGTTTGGGGGCGGAGGGTTCAGGACGACGTGCTAGCGAGGACAGTGCTTTTCACTGTAGAAGGATACTTTTCTCTGTTTATGTGACAGGTATACTTGAATGGTTCATAACTTTCAAGATAGGAAAAATCTAACTGTAAGCATTGCGTATTAATATCTTTATCTATTTAATGTGATTGATAAAAATAAATTTTATTAAAAATAATATTAATTTAAATTTTAAATATAAAAAAATTAATATTAATATATAGATTAGTACACAATTTTATTTATACCTAATAAAACTCTTTTTAATAAGATAAAATTCATAAAGGGTCATAAGTAGAGATGCAAAGGAGACGAAAAGATCCTTTCGATTTGAATATGGGTTTCGAAATTGTGGCTTGAACGTTTTTTATTTATTTATTTAGTGAGTAAAAAAATAATTTTTAATGATATTATGGATTTTTTTATTTTTAAAAAAACATTTAAGAATATAAATAAATAAAATATTTTTTATGTTATTGGTGATTTCTCGAGAGGATGTATCTGTACTCAGTGAAATGTTTGGATGGGTTAAATTTTCTTCCATACAAGTTAGATAAGATATTGAGTTTTGTTATATATAAATAAAATTATGTATTAATCTGTATATTAATATTAATTTTTTTATATTTAAAATTTAAATTAATATTATTTTTAATAAAATTTATTTTTTATTCAATTACATCAATGCACATATTAATACAAATTATGTTTATAAATTTTTTTTAAGATATTTGTATCTGAACTGGCTAATCAAATAGAGCCGTACATGGTCTTCTTGGATAAGATAGTGCTGTACAGCGTGCGGTTAAGATTAGTCCGGTTCAGTCCAATAATGCACCGTATATTAGTAGTGAGATCAGAAAAGGATCGTCACGTGGCTTACGTCAGAAAGCGAACCGCACATGGGCAATGCTACCTAACCTTCTTAGTTTTACATATTATATTTTTTAAAATTTTTAATATTTTTTCAAAAAAATTTGAATTTATTTTTTTAAAATTAATTTAATTTATCTATTTATTATTCAAATATTAAATATTTAATAAATAATAAAAAAAATTTTAAAAAATATAGTATGTGAAAATTGCGTAGTTTTTTTTTCTTATTAATAAGCTGATAACTAGCGTGTGGCCAACGTTTCCGGTTGAATCCAATACTGCCCTGTGGATAAGTAGTGGGACGTGAGGACCGACGTCACGTACGTGGGTCACGTCAGAAAATTGATGGAACGAAGACAGCGAGAGCTTTTTAAGAACGAATAAGATACTTATCACTTTTCTATTATCACTTTATTATTTTTTTAATTTTAAATTTTTTAAAAAAATTTTCTTTTAAGAATAATGCTTGGACCACCGTTTTATTTTTTATTTTTATTTTTAATTTCGTAATTTAAAAAATATTTTTTTAATAATATTATAAACTTTTTAAAAAATATATTTGAAAATATGAAAACGATACATATAAGAAAACAAAATTAAAAAAAAAACAATATAAAATACAAACGACGCGTTAACTCCAGCAAGAAATGGAATCGGTGGCTGTAACAACTTCCGCTTTTTAACTATTGATCAAACATGACATCAGCATGCACCCATTTAAGATAGTAAAATCATAGTCTTTTAATTATTTTACGACTTTACTTAAAATCGGAAGTTAGTTTTATAATACTAAATAGAGGAAAATAAACATATTTATATAAGAAAAAAATCTAGTTACAAGCATAATTATATACTAATATATGAACCAATATAATGTGATTGGTTAAAAAGTAAATTTTATTGAAAACAATACTAATTTAAATTTTAAATATGAAGTAATCAATATTGATACACAAATTAGTACGTAGCTTTACTTGTAGATAGCAAAACTCTTTATATAGTTCCGTACTAAACTTATGTCTACATGAGTTTGGGAATGAGAGAGTCTACTATAAGTTATTTATTTTACAGTCTTTCATAATCTCTCATCCTCCCTATACAATTAACATCGAAAGTTTGCCTTATGATAGAGATATCGCTGTTAGAATTCCTAGCATGAGGCTGAAGAAACCCCCGAAGAGAAACTTGGCCCAAAGTCCCCTAATTCGTGTGGACTTAGTAATTCAAATATATTATGCAAATTACATACGTAGTAGTTAATTGAGAATTTAAGTTTGTATTTTTCGTGGTAAGAGTCGTTATTATTTCTAGTCATATATAATACTAGTAGTTCAGGTGACACATAAATTAGTTTCTATGTAAGTACGTAATTGATATAAAGAAAATTACTTAAAAAGAAAATCATATTAATTAGTGTGAATTTTAATATTAAAACAATAATAAAGAATAGAATCGCCCAAATTAATTGTACAAGATTTGGTTTTGGGGTTTTAAAACTAGTTTTGTTTCCAATTGGCAATTAGGGCGGTTTAAGAATAGAAAATGATGGCCATCTGCCTTGCGAGCGATGTGGCCCAAAGTTCCATAACGAGCCAACCGACTCTCGCCATGCATTTTCCTTGAATACGAGAGGAAACCCACGGATGGCATAAGTTCTAGTTGTCTTTAAAATCTTATTCCATCCGTGACATCTTCCCGCAAGTCTTCCGAGTCCTCTATCGCCACCGACAGGACTTCCTCAGAGGGGACTCGCATAGAAGATGGTGGGAGAAACATCAAAGAAACTGGCTCACTTTCTTCTGGTGACAACGGTACTTATGATGATGATGATGATGATATTCTCGCCGCACACTACTCGTTGGGGAGCGGCTGCTTCTTCAATCCAGCTTGACAACGGCACCCTCACTTCCCTTGATTACCAGGGCCACATGGAGGAGCCAGAGCTTCTCTTCGATTCGGAAATAAGCAGGATGTTGGCAAGCTATAGGGCAGTCACTAGAGGCACTACGAATCCTGGTAAGCCTGTAGTTCCCTCCTGTGGCGGACGTTCTAAACAGTACACATCCTGTCTTCCCAGAGGAGATAATTCACAGCAGGGTTGTAAACGTCGTGGTAACTACCAACGTGGTTGCAAGTAAATAAATAAAACATTTCTACTCTTAAATAAATAAGTCTTTGGGGCTGTTTGTTTGATTGTTTTCCATTCTAGTTTCTGATGGTGCTGTTAATTAAATGTAATAATGAATATCAATTGCTGGGGTTAAAGCTTTTGCTCCTTTATTTGTTGTTTTAAAATAAAGAAATGGCATGCATGGATATTGCATCTGTGTAAGAATTAAGAACTGGCACGAGCTTTGCATCCACCAAACGAAACAAAAATCCTTCTTTGACTGGATCTGTTTCCTTTTTGTTTTATGGTGAAAAAGTTTCATTAACCAAGAGAACTACATCACATGCAAGCACAAGGGATGCCGATGGAGTTCTCCGATAATCACTCCATCCAAAACAGAGGATACAATGCTTGAAATAAAAGAATATCTTGGTAATTAATGACGGTTGTTGAAATTAAATGGGTCTTTTTGAATAGGCTGATAACTAGTGTGTGGCCACAATTAATTCGGTACTCATCCAATAATGCAGTACTGTGGATAACTAGTGGGATCGGAAAATGATTGTTGCGTGGGTCACGCCAGAAAGTTGATGGAAACTAGGGATGTCATTCGTGTTGTTAAGTTACGAAATACCCAAATTTGTTTTTTTTTTCACATTTTTTAAATATATTTAAGTATTTTTAAAAATAAAAAAAATACATCAATACACTTAAAATTACTTATTTAATCACTAAATAAAAAAATACCAACCATCAAGTGGAGCCTTCAGGCGGCATACCAGTGTTTTTCCTTTAATAATAGAGGACTGTAGTCCGAATTTGAAGCTTGGCAATTGACTTGGACAGAGTTTTGTAATCAAGTTTTGGATCTGGGTATTTTAAAAACTTGAGAATGTAGTTATCGTTTTGCTGGGAATTTGTGGATTCTGGAGTTCAAGTCCTAACGAAAGTTTTGTTGTGACCGAGGAATTGGAAAAGGAAGATGAATGATTCTCTGGATTCAATGTAAATCAAATTCGCTATTGAGTGAAGATTGTTAGTCATTTTTGGACCCGACCCGCATATTTGGGTCGGTCTTGGAATACGATCGGATCAGGTCGGCAAAACAAACAGTGCGGCCTGAACAGGTTGCAGGCCTAAATAGAAAGGCCAGAAATCCCAACTACTGACGGAATTTCATGAAAGGGAAATCCTAAGGCCACCGCTGGTGGCTCCGCTGAGGCTATCGCTAGTCAAAAAAAATTTTTTTTTTAATGATTAAGAAAAAATTGTTTAATATTTTTATAAAGGTTTTATATTTTTTTTAAATATTTAAAAGTATTAAAAAATAATTTAAAAATAAAAAATAAAAAATTTCTTTTACTTATAGGTGACCACTAGACTGTAGCACCGCTCTTCATGCGGAGGAATGCTACACAACCTCCCAACACTCCACACTCCACTTTTTTTAAAATTTTTAATATTTTTTTTGAATTTATTCTTTTTAAATTAATTTAATTCTTTTATTCATTATTTATATGTTAAATATTTGATAAAAGATAAAATAATAAAAATTAAAAAAAATGTGGAACGTGCAGTGTGCGTGAATAATAAGAGATTGTGAAGATTTTTTCTCATGAAAAGGCCACATAGACATGACATATTTGTGTGTCGCCATGAAAAAATTTTTAATTTTTTTGATATTACGTCAGAAGATAACAAAAAATTAATAGTTAAAAGAATGATAAATAGGTACAAATAGTTACAATATTTTCATTCAGTCTGTTTCACATGGTATTAAATGGATGCATATTGCATGCCATGTTTGACCAATAGTTTTTAAGCTGTCTCTCCGACTCTCCCACATCTTCCCTCCCTCTTCCTCCTACTTCGCCCCTCCCAAACCCACCATTCCTTGCCCCAAATGCCGCCACCCCTCCACCTTTGGCGATTTCGTGCTCTCCTTACCCAAGAACCTACTACTCCCTCTTTCCCATACTCTCCGAGAAAGATGCCTTAAGCGAGGAGGAAGACGACGGTTCAGAGATGTTTCATAGCTGTAGCTGGCGTTTTATAACCTCTGGCTCGGTAGCTCTCCAGGTGCTTGTAGTATCTTCCCCATGCTGGACTCTGTGGGTGCAAGTTTATTGCTCCGATTGGTCAAAGAAAATGGAGGACATGAATCAGTTTCCTGAATGTCAAGTCCCAAACATCTCTGTTTTGGATTTTTTCTGCATATTTGAATTTGTTTTGAACAAAATGGGCACAAATCTACGAAACGAAAAAAAAAAGGTGCGAGGACTATGAAGGGAATTTGTTGGGAGATCGGCTGCTTTAACCTGTTTGCAGAGAGGTTAGGATTTGAGGACTCGAGGAAAAATGGAGAATGGCTGAGGGGCAATGCTAGGATCCCGCTGGGGAATCCGACCATTTGTCCCGCTCAATCTTTTTTTATTTTTAATTTTTTCTATAGAAAAATTAAAAAAATTAAATTTAATTATATTATAAATTTATTATTTTTTTAAAATATTTAAAAGTGTTAAAAAAATGATATGAAAAAAAAAAACTTTTAAATATTTTTTTCAAATTATTTTTTTAACACTTTTAAATATTTTAAAAAAATGAATAAAATTCACAATATAATTATACAACATTTTCTTAATCTTTCTGTAAAAAAAAATTTTTTTAAAGAAAAAGTTGAGCAGGATAAATGAACGGGATCATTTCCCATAGCTGAGTGGGTGTCGGTTGTTTTTCTTCGGGATCTCGGGTTAATTGGTTTCGACGTGTAATAAATCCGGTAATGGATTCGGCCAGCTGAACCCAACTATAGTCAGGTGGGCCCATGTCCGGCCTTCAGATTGATGGGCCAGGCCCCTCTATGCACAGGCCTATTTTCGACAGTTCTTCTACAGACAGTCGGGTAACGTAGTCGGCATGCAGTCGGGCATGCCACGTCAGCTGGATTTAAAAAAAAAAAAAAAGAAACGAAGAAATGCGGGAAGTGAAATACGGCTTTGGCTTCTTGTACAAGCTTTCATTTTCCTTTCTGAAATGGCGATTGTGGTCTGTGCTGGTTGCATCCGTGTGGTCTGAGATTGGGTTTGTTCACCATGTCTTTCGGATCGTCTTCTTCATGCAAGTGGGAAACATTGTAGCATGAAGTGGAAGAACTCTCTATTTGCGTCATCCTCTTCGGCGTCGTCGGCTGTATGAAAAACTGGTAAGAGCTACAACCGGGTCTGGGTCTTCTTCTTCTTCGTATAAATGTTCTTCTTTTGGGTCTCTAGCATGTTGGTTTATCTGTTATATTAATGGAGAAGTGATTTGGACGCATATGATTTATGCTAAAAACTCCTACATTTTTTTGTTTTTGTTGCTGAAGTTAGGATCTTTGCATGATAGTCTGAGTTGAGCAAGTTGGCAATCCGATAGAGGCTTGAAAACAAACTCTTCCTTGCTTTTGACACCACGTACCGGTTGCCCCTTCATCAATAATGTGACTGAAGCTCTGTTTTAACCTCTATTCATCCCACTGAAACAGAGCGTATGAGCTTTGGACAGATGAGAAGAGAGTAACCTGCTCTAGAGGTAAATGCTGTGCAATACATGATGTTAAGCTGAAGGGAAAATAAATATTCCTGTACCCTAGGTCCAAATCCAACCGAGGCAGGTCCATTATTTCATTCCCTCAATGCCATATTCCCTGTTGTATTGGTTAACGAGAAATGGCACTAATAAGCATGATGAAATTGCACTTTGGTCGTTTTATATTTTGAACCATTTTTATGGGAGTAACTAGTGATAAATATTAATTTTAATGAGCAGTTTGGTTAATGATTGATTAAGTTATATTCGGATTCTATGATTGGTTTGCTAAATGATGAAATCAATTTCCATATTCAAGTCGATGTAGTGGTGGAGTGTATTAGCTTGAGTGTGTTAGCTTGAATGATGAAATGGCAAGTGAGTACAAGTGCAGGTTCATTCTTTAAAATTTTTGATCTGACTTTTCTTGGTGGTGAAAGAGGCATTGTGATGCCATCTGAATGGAATGGAAATTACAAATGTTGTTGACGTTACAAAGTCATTTTCAGAAGCTAATGTCTTGTAAGTATGTTGTTTCTAGTGTCGTTGGCTAACAACAAATCATTGTGTTAGAAGATTAAAAAAAGAAATTGATCATAATGGCATTATCATCACTTATTTTCCATATTTAAAAGTGTTAAAAAAATGATATGAAAAAAAAAACACTTTTAAATATTTTTTTCAAATTATTTTTTTAACACTTTTAAATATTTAAAAAAAAATGAATAAAATTCACAATATAATTATACAACATTTTCTTAATCTTTCTGTAAAAAAAACTTTTTTTAAAAAAAAAAAAGTTGAGCGGGATAAATGAACGGGATCATTTCCCATAGCTGAGTGGGTGTCGGTTGTTTTTCTTCAGGATCTCGGTAATTGGTTTTGACGTGTAATAAACCCGGTAATGGATTCGGCTAGCTGAACCCAACTATAGTCAGGTGGGCCCATGTCCGGCCTTCAGATTGATAGGGCCAGGCCCCTCTATGCACAGGCCTATTTTCGACCAGTTCTTCTACAGACAGTCGGGTAACGTAGTCGGCATGCAGTCGGGCATGCCACGTCAGCTGGATTTAAAAAAAAAAAAAAAGAAACGAAGAAATGCGGGAAGTGAAATACGGCTTTGGCTTCTTGTACAAGCTTTCATTTTCCTTTCTGAAATGGCGATTGTGGTCTGTGCTGGTTGCATCCGTGTGGTCTGAGATTGGGTTTGTTCACCATGTGTTTCGGATCGTCTTCTTCATGCAAGTGGGAAACATTGTAGCATGAAGTGGAAGAACTCTCTATTTGCGTCATCCTCTTCGGCGTTGTCGGCTGTATGAAAAACTGGTAAGAGCTCCAACCGGGTCTGGGTCTTCTTCTTCTTCGTATAAATGTTCTTCTTTTGGGTCTCTAGCATGTTGGTTTATCTGTTATATTAATGGAGAAGTGATTTGGACGCATATGATTTATGCTAAAAACTCCTACATTTTTTTGTTTTTGTTGCTGAAGTTACGATCTTTGCATGATAGTCTGAGTTGAGCAAGTTGGCAATCCGATAGAGGCTTGAAAACAAACTCTTCCTTGCTTTTGACACCACGTACCGGTTGCCCTCTTCATCAATAATGTGACTGAAGCTCTGTTTTAACCTCTATTCATCCCACTGAAACAGAGCGTATGAGCTTTGGACAGATGAGAAGAGAGTAACCTGCTCTAGAGGTAAATGCTGTGCAATACATGATGTTAAGCTGAAGGGAAAATAAATATTCCTGTACCCTAGGTCCAAATCCAACCGAGGCAGGTCCATTATTTCATTCCCTCAATGCCATATTCCCTGTTGTATTGGTTAACGAGAAATGGCACTAATAAGCATGATGAAAATGCACTTTGGTTCTTTTATATTTTGAACCATTTTTATGGGAGTAACTAGTGATAAATATTAATTTTAATGAGCAGTTTGGTTAATGATTGATTAAGTTATATTCGGATTCTATGATTGGTTTGCTAAATGATGAAATCAATTTCCATATTCAAGTCGATGTAGTGGTGGAGTGTATTAGCTTGAGTGTGTTAGCTTGAATGATGAAATGGCAAGTGAGTACAAGTGCAGGTTCATTTTTTAAAATTTTTTATCTGACTTTTCTTGGTGGTGAAAGAGGCATTGTGATGCCATCTGAATGGAATGGAAATTACAAATGTTGTTGACGTTACAAAGTCATTTTCAGAAGCTAATGTCTTGTAAGTATGTTGTTTCTAGTGTCGTTGGCTAACAACAAATCATTGTGTTAGAAGATTAAAAAAAGAAATTGATCATAATGGCATTATCATCACTTATTTTCCTGAATAAAATCAAGCTTCAATCCAACTAACATGCCCACCGCGTTTTGCTTGTTTTAAATGGCATTATCATCACTTATTTCTTTCTTTCTATCTTTTTTTATAACCTACTACTTATATTTGATGATGATTGACTTATGATGATATTTAATTTTTGTGAGAATTATTTTGAAAAATTCGGCATAAACTGGGAAAGATGGAGTCACTGTCACAAAGACATGGTAGTTGGCCCATTGTCTTTGCACTATTTTGATGGCTATGGAAAATTACATGGTTCCTTCTGTGTACTTAATATTGTATGTATGTAATTGTTCATCAACCTCCATTGATGGTTAGAAGGAAAAGAAAAAGATTACAAAATGATTTAGGAGATAATGTCTGGAAAATACACACAGCAGGAACCATTCTCACTGGCCAAAGAAGAAAATATCTAGATCCTAGTGGGTTAATTTTCCATGTTCAACTTCATTTCTTGCTCAGCAGCCTATTGGGTTAAAAGTTGCACAAGCTTACTAATATATTGATGTGCAATTACATGTTTTAATTGCAGCATAAATATAAACCAGTGTTTACTATTTAACAAACGTCTTCAGTTGTACGAACATCTTTATTNTCATGAATTAGAGATTTCCCTCTTGGAAGTACTGATCCTAATATGGATAGCATGGGTCCCGATCGAGAATTTTCCAAAATCTATATTTTCGGTCTGAGCCTAAAAATAAACAAATAACAAAGTCTCAGGACTTCTGAAGCAGCATGGAGGAAGTTAGATTTGGTACAACATTATTGCATCTATTCACTATGTAAAAGTACTGAGACATTAGAATAGTTTTCTTATTTAAATTTGTAAGACTTGGTAATATTTTCTGCTCTATAATATATTAGAACAATTATGATTTCCTACTTGCTTTGGGTTTGTATAATGTTAGAACACCCATTATTGCTACATTATTGATCAAGTAGCTAGCTAAAAGTTTGTCACTTTTCAAGGACAACAATAATTCATGAAAATCTCAACAAAAAGGGATTGATATTCTATAAGAAATCTAGTATGGAAGAAATATAACTAGTGTCTTCTCCTTTATTTAATTCTCTCCTGCACTTTGAGTTTTTGATGTCAGAAGATTATGGGTTTCTCATATTCCCCACCCACCTGCCTGCACAGACTCTAGAGTGCTAGGTATCATAGAGGTACTGGAACAAGGAGTCCCTTTCATCTTTGCCCTTGGATTTTTCAGCGTGATTGTGGTCGTTTTGCTAGCGAGCTGATTGGGCTTGCTTTTAGTAAGGGGGAAATCCCCTTACAGTTATAATTAAGACTCACTTTATATATGTATTTTTTTCTTACTTTAGACTTTCAAATTAAGACAATAACTTGGAGAATCTTTTTCCACAACGGGGCACAAATCAATGTTAATTTGCACTATTAACCCACTAGGCATTTGTTTTTATCCCTTGTAGACCCGTGATTAATTGACCTTATCATAATGTTCAATTGGCAGGATTTAAGAAATTATTTGAGAAAAGAGATATTGACAAAAAATAAATAAATAAACTAAACTAAAAACTTGTAAAGTAAAACGAGTGGCGCAAGGCACAGACACTTCTACCGATTTTGTCTCTGGAATAGTATTTTTTTATTTATTTATTTTTTTCTATAATTTTTAAACCCATTATAATATTTTTAAAAATAAAAAATACTTGCTTAATTAAAATTAAATAATAATAAAATAAATAAATAATTCGATTAATAAAAAAAATATGTCGGTAGAAATCAAAATCCCTTCTCAAAGTAAAACAGGAATGGCTCCCAACTTGGATAAACAAGTCTTTTTTAGTGGGTGCCATTCCATGTTTGACTAATGGTTTCCATCAATTTTTCTAACGGGACCCACGTGCCGTGATCTTTTCGATCCCACTAGTTTTCCACAGTGCATTATTGGACTGGACCGGACTAATTTAGGCCGCAAGCCGTGCAGTACAACATCTTAACGATGAAGACCCATTCAATGAGAATCTCAAAACAAATTGGAGAAAACATTCGTCACAGAATTAAGGATTTTTGTTTCGTGAGAGCTAGCTCTCAATTATTACAAAGATGCAATAGCGACGCCATTCTTAGTTCATAAGAACATATTAAGAAGCAAAAGCCTTCACAGCAGCAAGTTATATACATTATTACATTTGAAAGCATGAGCAGAAGCTAAAAAGGAAAACAAAACACACACACACACCCAGACTTTATTTAAGAGTAGATAGATAGAAAACATTTTTACCCAGATCATTTGCAACCGCGTGTGTAGGTTTCACATTTTTGCGGCGGCTTACCCGTTTTCTGGGGAAGGCAGCTTTCGTACTTTGGAGGTCGGTCACAGCCCGAAACTACAGGTTTCTTAGGGTCTTTAGTGCCAGTAGTGACAGTCTGATAGTCAACCAGCATTCTGCTTATTTCCGAATCGAAGAGCAGCTCTGGCTCCTCCATGCGGCCCTGGTAATCAAGGGCGGCGCGGGTGCCGTTGTCAAGCTGGATTGAAGAAGCAGTCGCTCCCCAACTAGTCGTGTGCGGTGAGAACATCATCATCATCAGTACTGTCACTAGAAGAAAGTGACCCAGTTTCTTCGCTGTTTCACCCACCATCTCAGCCCCCCTCCCTGAGCGAGTCCTCTCTGAGGAGCGATTAGGAAGTATGTCTTTGGCGAAGACTCGAGAGACAGCTTGCGGTGGGATGAGATGTCACGGATGGAGCAAGTTTTTAAAACAATAAAAACTAAACGCTATTCGTTGCGTTTCCTCTGTTTTATTTCAGGAAAATTAATGGTGGGGCTGGGGCTGCCATTTTGTCGCTGTCGGTTGGTAGAGACATGAATAATTGGAAAGAAAGAGGGCCGCTTTGCAACGGTCCGTCCGTTGTTAAGCAATAAACAGCATCCAATTGAAGTGTTCCACATAAGCAAGCACACACAAAAGAAGTAGGGAACACTACGCTAGATAATTTAATTAATCGAAACCTGGCCCCACTTTCTCCTCCTTTTGCAAATCCCAAAGCTCCTTTATTGCGTTCACACTACAGGCAAACTTGAGTTCGGCTTCATCTCTTCTTCTTCCCATTTCCTTTTATTCTTCCACGAGCTTCAATGAGTAAACTTTTGGCTCACCGTCAGGGCATTGTTCTCACCGTCACCCCCTTACCAGACCCATCTAATCTCTACGATGACATTAAATGAGTCACCCACCTCAAATCGACGTCGATAATTTGTTTTCTAACTCGATAATTTGTTTTCTAACTTTACCAGATCCTATTGTTTCAAAATCTTGAACGTTACATCTCCCAAGTCTATTAAATTAGATCATAACGAATCATTTCAATAATAATTCTAAAGAAATTATGAATGAGCTAAAAAGAATATGGGTTAATATTTAGTCACACACAAATGAACATTTTTTTTTTTTTTTGACAAGTACACACAAATGAACAAATTATGATGAAGCTAAACCAGGTGTTAGAGCACGAAAATGGACAAATGCTCCTTCAAAAATTAAAAATACAAAATAAACGTCCACAGAATAACATGTAATGGAGAATAACTCTTGAATAAGAACAATTAGTAATTGAGCCCAAAAAATGGTGCCAATGATGGAGAAAATGGTGGCGGCGACGTGGGTGGTGGGTTGTTGCGGCAATTGCTGGTTGGAGCTCAATTCTTCCACCTGAGTGCAACAGATCGACGCCGCCACAAGCTCCCTAGCTGGTCCATTTTTCGTTTTTCCCAACTCATTATTTTTGCTGGATGTATTTCATTTTTTTTACTATTTCTAATTTGAGATTTGGGTTGGTGGAAGCAGAAGGTACGTTGGGTAGCAGAAATGTCAAAAGGGCAAAACGGGTTTCATCCAGTCTGCAGCACACAGGAATTACAATGAGTAGTCTATTTGTCAACAAAAATTTAATGTGCAGTTATTTTTACGAACTCTTTTGTGTATTTTAGTAATATAATTAATTGTGTATTAAAAAAAAATTAGTCCAATAAATCATATCAGTGGAGTATATAGAGAGCACGTAAAAGTGACTATTTGTAGCATTACTCATTTGTCAATATCTCATTCTATGAATGTTATTTACGATTTACGCATGGTTTGACCATTAAAATTTCTCATCTCAAATATCCTTGAATATCTTTAGAATTCTCAGCTTTTTTGGTTATAATTTATGCTTGAATTCATCTTGAATCGTGGTACCCCTATCTAATTGTAGTCAAGGTTGCTTGTGGTTTGACTACAATACAATGCCAGTTATTTAATTCTGATCTCCTGCACTTGGAGTTATTTCTGTTGAGTATTGTGGAGTCTGGTCCACTTCGCTCGAGCGGCCAAAGGCCGTTACTCGAGTGAAACCAGGCAGATTCGAACGCTCGAAGGCTGCTCGACAGTGAGCTCGAGCGGTTGCGGGAAAGGGAGTTCGCTCGAGCGGAGGCATTAGTCGCTTGAGCGAAATCAGATAGAATTGAACGCTCGATGTCCGCTCGACAGTGAGCTCGAGCCGTTGCGGAAGGGAGTTCGCTCGACACGCCGCTCGAGCGAACATCGTATATTTTCAGATCTAGGGCTTTTTTCCGCTGTTTGACTATAAATATGTGTTTTCTACAAATTTGGCCGCATTGTACAACACTGTTGGTGAACAGTATTTCGCCCATCCATTGTAGTGTGATTCCTCAAGCAATAAAATCCTCTGCAGCTCCCGTGGACATAGGCAATTTGCCGAACCACGTATATCTGTGTGTCGTGTATGATTTTCTCTTTCATATTCCATATTTTTCACTTTATTGTCATCGTTTTCACAACAATTGGTATCAGAACCAAGGTTCGGGTCTAAGGGAAAACGATGGCTGGAGATGAAGTGAAGGTATCGGAAATCGAGAAGTTTGATGGCACGGATTTTGGTTATTGGAGGATGCAGATAGAGGACTACCTCTATGGGAAGAAACTCCATCTTCCATTATTGGGGAAGCGACCAGAAAAGATGGATGAGGCTGATTGGAATCTGTTGGATCGACAGGTTCTGGGGGTTATTCGCTTAACCCTGTCGAGATCCGTTGCACACAACGTCATCAAGGAGAAGACGACTGCGGATCTCATGACGATTTTGTCAGGTATGTATGAAAAGCCGTCAGCGAATAACAAGGTACACTTGATGAAAAAGTTATTCAATTTAAAGATGGCGGATGGTATGTCTGTTGCACAACATCTGAATGATTTTAATACTATCACAAATCAATTGTCGTCTGTTGAAATTGAATTTGATGATGAGATACGTGCACTGATATTGTTGGCTTCATTGCCAAATAGCTGGGAAGCCATGAGAATGGCTGTTAGTAATTCTGCCGGTAAATCTAAGCTAAAATATGATGATATTCGTGATTTGATTTTGGCTGAGGAGGTGCGCAGGAAAGATTCTGGCGAGACCTCGGGTTCGAGTTCAGCACTGAATGTTGATTCTCGAGGGAGATCACAAGATAGGAACTCAAATAGAGGAAGATCAAAATCAAAGCACAGGGGCAAGAGCAAGTCAAGGCCTGGTCAGCAGGCAACTTGCTGGAATTGTGGCAAAGCTGGCCACATAAAGAAGAACTGCAAAAATCCTAAGAAGACAGAGAATGATAGTGCTAATGTTGTAACTGAAGAAGTACAAATGCACTATTGCTTGCAGTTCATAGTCCAGTTGATGACTGGATACTGGATTCAGGGGCTTCCTTCCATACATCTTCCCACCGGGAGTTAATGTGGAACTATGTTGCAGGTGACTTTGGGAAGGTATATCTTGCTAATGGAGAGGCTTTGAACGTGGTGGGGATGGGAGACATTGACATTGCACTCCCTAACAAGAACAAATGGACCTTACAAAAGGTCAGACACATTCCTGAGTTGAAGAAAAACCTCATTTCTGTTGGGCAGCTTGATGAGTGTGGTCATTCAGTAGTGTTCTCAGATAGCACCTGGAAGGTCACAAAAAGGGTATTGGTACTGGCTCGGGGTAAGAAAACTGGTACACTATATATGACTACCGGTTTAATTAACACTATTGCTACTATCGTTGCAGAGAGCACAACAGATTTGTGGCATTGTAGGCTTGGCCATATGAGTCAGAAGGGTATGAAAGAACTTTTGTCTAGAGGCAAGCTACCAGAACTGAAGTCAGTTGATCTCAGTATGTGTGAGAATTGCATTATGGAAAAACAGAAGAAGGTCAGTTTCTTGAAAAGTGGCAGAATGCCAAAGACAGGAAAACTGGATCTTGTACACACAGATGTGTGGGGACCTTCCCCAGTGGCATCTCTTGGAGGTTCTTGTTACTATGTCGCGTTCATTGATAACCATAGTAGGAAAGTATGAGTTTATTTCTTGAAGCATAAATCTGACGTATTTAATGTGTTCAAAACTTGGAAGGCCATGGTTGAGACAGAGACAGACTTAAAACTGAAATGTTTGAGGTCTGACAATGGTGGTGAGTACATTGATGGTGGATTCAAGGAGTACTATACAGCTCAGGGTATCAGAATGGAGAAGACCATTCCTGGGACACCACAGCAAAATGGAGTTGCGGAGCGTATGAACAGGACCATAAATGAGTGTGCAAGAAGCATGAGATTGCACGCCGGACTACCACCTACTTTCTGGGCAGATGCGGTCAGCACTGCCGTCTACTTGATCAACAGGGGGCCATCCGTCCCATTAGATTGTGAATTGCCTGAGGAGGTTTGGAGTGGGAAAGAGGTCAAATTTTCTCACTTTAAAACTTTTGGTTGTCTTTCTTATGTTCTTATTAATCCTGATGCTCGTAGTAAACTTGAGGTTAAGTCAAAGAAATGTTATTTCATTGGCTATGGAAACGAGGCATTTGGCTATCGTTTCTGGGATAATCAGGGTCGGAAGATCATAAGAAGCAGGAATGCGATTTTTAATGAGAAGATTGTATACAAGGACAAGTCTAGTACAGTTTCTGAAGTAGCTCCTTAGGAGTCCGAGTTCGTAAGATTGGATGACCTACCAGAGGTCACAGTGCAGTGTAGAGATGTGAGTGACGAGGATAGTGGGTCCAGTGCACCCATTCCTATTATTCCGCGGTCAGTTTCAGAGCCGTCCACTTCTACAACTGCAGTTCGCAGGTCAGTTAGGACTAGACGTCCTCCACAGTGTTTCTCACCAACCTTGAACTACATTCTGTTGACAGATGGTGGAGAACCGCAGAGTTATGAAGAAACCTTGTAAGATGAAAATTCTAGCAAGTGGGAGCTGGCCATGAAAGATGAGATGGATTCCCTGCTAGGGAATCAGACATGGTAGTTGACATAACTTCTATCAGGGAAGAAGGCATTACACAACAAGTGGGTGTACCGGGTGAAAACTGAGCATGATGGCAGTAAGAGGTACAAGGCTAGACTTGTTGTAAAAGGCTTTCAGCAGAAGCAGGGTATTGATTACTTTGAGATCTTTTCTCCTGTGGTGAAGATCACAACCATCAGAATGGTACTGTCTATAGTTGCTACTGAAGATTTATTTCTTGAGTAGTTAGATGTGAAGACAGTCTTTCTTCATGGAGACTTTGAAGAAGACATCTACATGCACCAGCCTGAGGGGTTTGCAGTACAGGGAAAGGAAGGTTCAGTTTGCAGACTGAAGAAGAGCTTGTATGGACTGAAGCAAGCTCCTAGACAGTGGTACAAGAAATTTGATAATTTCATGCACAGTGCAGGGTACATAAGATGTCAGGCAGATCATTGTTGCTATGTCAGGCATTTTGACAATTCTTATATTATTCNTATTGATCATGCAAGACGAGTCTTTGACATGGCATTGGCATTGATTGAAGGGCTTCCAGTGGTATGGTCTCTGTGTTTGTGTGGATTCGACTCATGATCAACAAAAATAAAGAATAAAGAAGAGATATATAACAAATTAAAACATGCAGGTAGTCTATGCATGTAGAACAACTATGCACATGAATATTTTTATGTCATTTAAATCCCAAACTTGAATTGAAAAGTACACAGAACCTCTTCCTAATAGTTTTTCTAGGATAGGGTTAAATTGGTAAATTTTGTGATGGGGGAGGGGACAGGGTTGATCACTAAGCTGGTCACCATGAACATCTTCAATCTTGGATAAAGAGTGAGTGAATTGGTGACCAAAATCATGCACTATGGGATTGTTGAAAGGATGCAACTTTGACCTGTATGGCCCCATTGTTAGGCCACAAGATTTCTTGTTTTTACCTTTTACTCATGTGCATGGATGTAAACATCTAGAAAGTTTTCATGTCTTCATTCTTGAAATACAACTTATTTAGATCTTTTTTTTTTCAATTTTTGTCGTCTTATATAACTATTTATCATCCTTTTAACCATAGTCTTTTCAGTATTATTTAACATTTCAAGAAAAAATAGTGCATAAAAAACTAGGGGGAATAGAACACTAAGTGTCAAATCATATCAATATTCAATAGATCTAAGTATCTAAGCATTCATAGATAATAGATATTATAAATTTTAATTATTTAGATCAATTATCAATCTAAATACAAAAGACATCAATCAAAACCAGAATCTAAGAAAGTAGTAAAACAATCAGCACAGAAGTTTTGTTAAATAACCTCTAATTTAAAGAGCAAAATCGACTCTGGGGTAGCCAATCCAAAGGAATCCACTATAGAAAACTTTTGTTACAATATATTCTTACATATATACAACCTTTGGTAATTTTAGAAGACCCAACTTGCAATCCCAGCAAACGTCACCTCCCACCACATTGGCTCCAGAACTCCAGCCTTTTTCTATATGGATCATTACCTTGTCTTCCACTTCAAATTGGAACTGCAGTTCTTGTAGAGTTTTTTGTAGTTTGTATGAAGAAAATAATCAAGGAAATATTATCTTGAGAATTCAGTATATATGTAATCAGGGAGTTTTTAATCAAGGAAGACAATATGTGAGCTGTCATTGTCCCAATTCTTGTCATTTCAGTGGAGACTGTGTTGATGGAAGGTGTCATTGCTTTCTAGGATTTCATGGTCATGACTGTAGCAAACGTGAGCTTTCATTTCTCTTTTATGCTTTGCAGACAGTCACATTATAAAGTTTGTTCAGGCAAGTTCACATTTCCTATTTTTCATTGATTTGGCATTAGCTCTAAATTGATACTTTCTGCAGGCTCTTGCCCCAGCAATTGTAATGGTTATGGCAAGTGTCTCTCTAATGGGCTTTGTGAATGCGATAAAGGGTACACTGGTTGACTGCTCCATTGGTAAAGGAATATCCTTTTGTTTCTTCATCTTTTCATATGTTCTCTATTTTAGTGACTGATTTTTTGTTTAATTAAGGTGAAACTACATGGAACATCTTCTCCAAAAAACAACCCATAGATAAGGACTTTCCTATTTATTATTATTGAATTTTTATTCTCTCTTCTCTCTGCATGTCTGTACGTAGAGATTAGATCGAGTCTCTTCTTGATAATTTAAAACTTAAAAGCATACACTCGCTGGGTTGAGATCCTATCTAGTTTGTGTATTGAAAGTCCTCTAGTCACATAATGCATTGTCTTAGTTTTGAGAGCAAGCAGGACTACTTCTTGAGTTGACCATTCTTTTTTTTTATATACATATTTTTTTATATTCAGTTCATCAATTTCATTTTTTATACATAGCTTTGAGAAGAGTTTTTCTTGCATCAAGTTCATCCTATTACTGAATGGGGATCAAGGTTTCTTATTCTACTGGTTTTGTTCTTTCTGTTCAAGAGTAAGTTTGCCATTTACTTTCCATTTTCTTCAGTGAAACTGATAATTTTGTTGAGCTTATCTAAGTATTCAAAACTTTTGTTTTTTGCAGGCTCTCTTTCGATTAGATCACTTGAAGTAGCTACTTGGTGTGATTAAATCATTGATAGAAGAACATGTTAATGATTTTGTAATTCATATCTTGTAATTTTGTATTTTGTAATGCAATGTGTAAATAACAAAATAATGTAATATGTAGTTGGTTTGCATGCATTTTATTTTTTCATTTTTATTATTTTGGAAAATGTTAGTATTATGCATTTTAATGATTTAGAAAAGCTTTTCACATAATATAGGCTTTTATAAATATTATTCACATAAAAAAAATATGATTCAATACATTTTCTTAATTTTAAAAATAAATATAGGAGAATTATGCTTAGCAACGTTTTTGTATAAATATGGGTTTTTATTAATATTAAATGTGATGTTTGAAGAAAAAAAGAAAAAAAAAGGCTTTTATTTAAAAAAAAAAAAGCCTCAAAAATGGATTTTTTTTTTTAATAAAAAAAATCCGGGTACAACCCGGTACCTGGATTCCGGATTTTCGAAACCCGGATTCACCTGGGTTTCGGCCCGGATCCAAAACCGGGTATATCCGGGCCGAAATTCGGCCCGGATTTGAAACCCGGGTTTTGGGCCGGGTATATCCGGATTCCCATTCCGGAATCCGGATGAACAGTCCTAAATTGCATATGCCAATGTGAATGCTCTGAAGGATCAGTTAACAAATTAGATGGCGATTGGTGACATACCCTCTGCAATTTAAGGTACCATGAACAAGTCTGTCATTTTATAAAGACCAACTTCCATGTTACTCTATCGTTTTGTCCAGGGTAATAAAGTTGTGATATGATCAATGCACAGTGATGGAGTTGTGGAGGTCCTCTTTTATTCTTGGTTTATCTCAGGATATCCCTTTTTGTGATAATGTTATACGAAACTGTTTTTTTTTTTATTATATAAAAAATATGCAACATGCGTCCGTTGAAAATTCATTAGTCACTAGACTCGCTAAAAAACATAGACGTAACCTTCATAACTTGTCATAATATAAAATACATAAGAGATAAGGATAAGGCACATTTGGTTCAAAGTGGTTAGATTCTATCTCTCTTTGGTTTTTAGTGGTTACAGTGCTCACATTTTCTGTCAATGCACTGCTGCAGTGGTGTGCTATGTTTGTAACTGCATGCGTTTGAGAATCTGAAGGCTGGTTTGGATTTAGATGTATTGAAAGGTGATATTAAAATGATTTGATACGAGAGATAAAAATTAAATAAAATATTATTATTATTATTTTAAAATTTAAAAAAATTAAATTGAAATTTTAAAATTTTGAATTGTTTATTATATTTTATATAGAAATTTAAGAAAATTATAATATTGAGATAATATGAAATGAGATGAATTGAGTTGAATTTTTGGATAGTTTTTAGTTTTTATTTTTTTCTTTTATTTGTAGTTAGAAACCTGTAAAAAAAAAAAAAAAAAAAAAGCAGCTAGAATGATAAGTTTTACCATTTAGTAAATGCTGGAAAGCTTTGGTCGGGACCATGACTTAATTTTTATTAGACTATTTTATCCCTGACTTTGTTTACGATATTAGTTAGTTATTTTGGTATGTAATTATCCCTTTTTTATCGATTCGAGGCAGCTTCGTTTCTGTAACTGCTCCGGACTTCAAAATTCAAATATCGCGTCCGTTGCCTTGGAGAGAGAAAAAGTACGTGTGTGAAATATGGCAAACACGGTAGACACGTCCCAATGCTTTGGACTATCATTATGGTTGTTTTTTGCCCTTTTGGTTGATGATTGTTTTTAAATAATTTTAGGAAGGTCATGTCATCCTGTCATATAGCAACATGCATGTTCTTAAAAAAATGATTTTTTTTAATAATTAAATGTATTTAACGGATGATCATGGAGATTATACTTAATTATATTTATTAGAAAAAAAACATCATTTTAAAAAGAATATTTTAATAATTTTAAAAATTTTTAAAAATAAAATTATTTATGCTTAGATTGCAGTTTTCAAATAAGGACTGTATGTAGCATTGCTCATTTATTATACATGTGATAATTTATTGTGCATGCAATGATTTGTTACACATGTCACTAGATTGGTACAACAAATCATCATGGAGTTGTCTATAAAAAGATGTATTAAGGATCATTTGCAAGATACAAGAATGGAAAAGTAGTGAATAACATTGAGTTTTTGAAGAATCAAGTGTATTGCAATCTCTCAATCTTCATTCTTCTCTTTTACGATCTTTTAATAATTTACTAATTTTCTTTACTTTATAACACATTATCAGTACGAGACTCTAGTCAGCTATAGTATTCTTCAATCTCTAGTAAAATATAACTAAGTAAGTATGTTCAATTATAGCTTTTTATTTTTATACTTAATTTTTATTATATTATGCATATAGTTGGTTATACCGCCTATTATTATTATCTGTGGCGAATTAATATTCTCATAATTTACATACCAGTTATATCCATAGTGAATTTTTATTCTCATAGTTTACATACTAGTTATATTTGTGGTGAATTAATGTTTTCATATTTTACATACCAATTATATTTGTGGAAAATTTTTATTCTCATAGTTTATATACCAGTTATATATTTAATAAATTTGTTATAAATTATGTCAAATTTTTTAAAATTAGAATTTGATGCTCTTGATGTTTTTGACAACAATTACTTATCTTGGATCTTAGATGCTAATATCCATCTTGATGTAATGATCCTCGGAAATGTTATCCAAGAAGGAAATGAATCATCCCTGCAGAATCGTGCCAAAACAATGATTTTTCTTTGTCATCATTTACATGAAGAATTGAAAATTGAGTACTTTACTATAAAAAAATCCCTTGATTCTATGGAATAGTCTGAGGAAGAGATACGAGCACCAAAAAGCTGTAACCCTTTCAAAGGCTGGCTATGATTGGATACATCTGAGGTTGCAAGATTTTAAAATAAGGTTTGAATATAATTTTGCACTTTTTAAAATAAGCTCAAAACTAAAATTATGTGGAGAGAAAGTAACTGATGAGGATATGTTAGAAAAAACATATACTACAATTCATGTCTCAAATATACTCTTGTAGCAGCAATATCGAGAGCACAAATTCACAAGATATTTTGAACTAATATCTTGTTTATCAGTGGTTGAATAGAATAATGAGCTTTTAATGAAAAGTCACCAATCCAGTCCAATTGGTTCTACTCTATTCCCTGAAGCAAATGAAACCTCATTTTATAAGCATCAAGGAACTCGTAGACATGGCTAGGGTCGTGGACGTGGTAGGAAAAGTTATAAGAATCAAGAATATCATACTCAATATTACTAAAAAAAGAACTCAGTATACCACCGGAAGTGGAACAACATTGAGACGAAAAAAAAAAATAATGAAAATAAAGGCTTACATAATAAGTCTGCAAAGAAATATGAAAATAAATGTTATAGATGTGGTATGAATGAACATTGGTCACATATCTATCATACATTAAAACATTTGGTAAACCTATATCAAGCCCCCATTAAAGAAAAAGGAAGTAGAGTCAAAATGAATTTTTTTATCGCAAGAATATAATAAATCCAACTTATACTCCAAATGGAGTGGATCCCACCCACTTGGATGATTTCGATTTCTTTGTAAATTGATCAATTGTAATCTCCTTTTAAATTAATAAAGTTTAATATGTGTTTTGTTTTTAATAAAGAAGCATGGATTTTACTAATGAATTGATCAATTTAAAGAAAATTAATGAAAATGTAAGTCTCGCAGACAATTGTACCAGACATACAATTCTTAAAGATAATAAATATTTTTAATATTTAACATTGAATAGAGCTAATGTCAATACCATATTCGGTTCTTTGAACCTAATTGAAGGCTCTGGAAGAGCAAATATAATGTTACCAGAAGGAACAAAATTTTGTATTAATGATACTTAGTATTCTTTAAAATCTAGAAAAAATTTATTAAGTTTTAGAGATATTTATCGTAATGGTTATCATGTTGAAACCATCAATGAAATGAGTAATGAATATTTTTTATATTACTTCTATGATTTCGGGCCATAAATTTCTATTTAAAAAACTATCAGTTTTATCTTTGGGATTATAATATACAACTATTGAATCCAATATTATGATGCATCACAAGTACTATGATTCAAAATATTTTTTTATGTTTTTTCATGATTAACTTGATTATCTGAAATCAATTATGATAAGTCGAATAATTTTTATATGGACTTCCATTAGAGAATCAAAAGATTCTTTTACTATAAAGTCTTCCCACCAGAAGGAATAAAAATTGCTTGAAGCACCAAAACAAATAAGATGAAACAATTCGACGTTATCTTGATTATCATATAAATTTATGTGAACTGGAAGTTCAAATGATCATTCATTGTAAATTAATTGACGGATGCAAGAAGATAAAAATGTCTCATATTCTAACTGCTAATATCCCAATAAGGATTGAAGTCCCTGTATAATAATTAAGAAATTTAGTAGTAGAATAAACATAAGGCACGGCTTAAAGTGTGGGAGACCTATTGATACAAATGATAAAATATCTCGAAGGAGAAAAGCATAAAGAAAAGAAATCGATACTCTTGAAGTGGCTGTACTCACAAAACATGCAATAAGAACTATAAGATCCATTCAAATATTCTGTACAAAATTCTCCCAGAAGAAAATCTCCTAAAGATGAGACTCCTAAAGAGTAATCCTCCTTAAGATGAAACTCCTTAAAGAGTATCTCCTAAAGAATTATCTCTTAAAGAGGAAAATGTACTTAAAATAACGAGATTTTGATACATTATGTAAATGCAAGAGAATTATTAAATTAAAATTAAAATTATTGTTGACAATATATTTTCATTTGATATCTGTACCAGAAATGATAAACTGCTGCAACAATTTTTTAGTGCAGTCCCATGCAATCTTCATAACCTACACATTTGAAAAGAATCACAAAAAACTCATAAAGAGCAAAACAAATCTATCTGATATGAAAATGAAAAAATGTCAAATGAAAAATAAAAAACTTGAAAAAAAAACTGAAAAAATTGCAATCTCACGTTTACAACCTACCCAACAAAAGTTGGATTAGTGATATCATACCAATGTTTCATTAAGTTATAACCTTATAATATTCTGCAGTTTGGTGGAAATATATATTTAGAGTATATGTTAGTGTTTCATTGACAGGGCTGATGAACAAAACGTTAAATCTCTTATATTGTTGCTCTTGAAATAGATATGGTAACTGGTCCTACATGAAATGAGTTTATGGCGAGAATATGGTTATTGTTTTTGTGTTAGGTTATGAAAAACAATGTGTAGAAAAGATATAAAATGAAACATTAGCAATGCTAACTAACTCTCTACGAAATAACTAAATGGAATACGCAAGGTGTACTGGTAAGTAAATCTGCCAAGATATATGACATCTTAACAATGCTTTTATTTTTTTTTTTAAGGAGAAAAAATATCCAATAAGTAGTCACAACGAAGCATACAAAAATATAAGCTAGTTTAGAGAATGACGTAAGGCATATAAAACTAAATGTTAGTTGCAAAGATCCATTTAGAAACCACTTGGAAAGAAATTATTGTTGCAGTGTAGAAAAAATGTTAACATGGGGTGGAAATCTGCAAATCATAAGAAAAAAATAGAAAACTATCTTAATAGTAGATTGCTTCGAAAGATAACAAAACAAGATGTAAAAAATGCCTCAAAAGATAACAAAACCAGATTGCTTCAAAAGAAAAAATGCACAACTGCCATGCTTATTTTCAGGCAATCATTAACTAAGTTCTAAATGCAACAATAGTTAAATTTGAGATGGAGTGAGCAGCACGTGTCTACTTAAATGAAACAAATAGAATGGAACAACAATACAGAACATTTCTCAGTCTTACTCTTAAGAACTATGTTTTATAAGGAAGTTTCTCTATATGTGCAAAACATCTTTCATTGATAATTTTATATCATCATGGTTCACATACAATTAAAACTTAACGAAGACCATAATAGGATTTCAATTTATGCACAGAATCTTAATACTGTGTTATACATAACACAATAAAACCATAACTAAATCAAAACATAACATAACAGCACCTTATCATAATTTTTTATTTTTTTTTGAATGAAAGAATGCCAAAACAGCAAAAACACAATGATCATAGGGGTGTCAAGTTGTGTTGATGGGTCGTATTTGTGTCGTATCAAAACATGTATATTATACTATATAGGTCAACCCTAACCTAACCCGTTAAACTTATCGTGTCAAAATCTCAAATCCTAACACGACCCATTAACATAATGGGTCATGTCATGTCAACCTGTTTTGACCTATTAATGAATATTATGAAATAGGTTAATACGAGATAATACGACCCGTTTCAAACTATTTATGTAAATAGGTTGAATAAGCTCGAAATTAACATGTTTAACCAGATTAAATTTAGCATAATTTTATATAAATGCTAAAATTACAATATCTATAAAATTATAAAACTAACTACAAATTCAAAATAACAATCCAAACAATAAAAATATCGAAATTAAAATTCTAACAATTTTATTTTATGTATAAGGGTATAATTGTAACTTTAACTTTCTTAACGTGTCATAACGGGTTATAACAGGTCAAAACTGGTTAACCCGTTATCAACTAGTTAAGCAATCGTGTATTAACGGATTAACCTGTTTTGACCCGAACTCATTAAGACTAAACCCTAACCTGCTATTATTGTGTCGTGTTTGTGTTGGGTTAACGGGTCGTGTAACATATTGATACCTCTAAATGATCATAATCAACAGTACCAAAGAAAGAGGCCAATTTCCATGCCTCTGCTCTGGAATTCCTTGTCAGTCTTCACAAATTCAAGCAACCAACGCACGGGGCAAAGCTTGAAGCCACTCCTCCCGACCAAGTCCACGGGGCGCTGCACCTAACACATGATTCAACAAATGCTTCTGTGTAAAAATGGCAGCGGCATTTCCATTGTGCCCATCAAAGATCTGAATATCAGAAGAGAGAATATTAATCCTGTTGGAAAATGCATCTATAGCTACGTAAAATTGATATGTGCACACAGTTTAACAATACAAATAAAGACAAGAAGGTCATGCAAAGAAGAGAAGGAAAGTCTTTTTTTTTTTAACCGCAATTACCCCTAGTAATTACAGAAAGTTGAAATGCATTTCACCAAAGACATCGATCTTACAAATTAAGAAAAAATGCTCTCAAACTTAAAAAGGAAAGAAAGGGCCATGAAAACCAACAAGGTTCTAGGACAAAACCAACAAGAAAAGAAAGTTAGAAACCTGATGTGCGGTAATGTTTACCTGACTATGCTGTCTTTTCCTCTCATCTAAAAAATGTGCGCAAAGGCACAGGGATCAAAACAAAGGAAATGCATAACCTGCAAAAAAAAAAAAAAAAAACGCTTGCTTATCACAAAAATATACCAATTCTTTAATTCCTTAAAAAATATAAAAATATACATAGGTATGGATATATATAAATATATATGTATATATATATAAAACAACTAACAGACCTCATTTATGACTGAAGCTGAAAGCACTACAAAAAATTAGGCCATTTCCGGCGATCAAAGTAGCCGGAAATATTAGTATAACTAGCTGGTAAAACATATTTCCGGCTATTTAAAAGTGCCAACGAATAGCCGCTATTACAGAGCCAAGTAAAAGTATTTCCGGCTATTATAACAATTGCCAGAAATGGAGCATATTTGTGACAATAAAAATAGCCGCAAATGTTCAAAAATTTTGTCGCAATTATCTTGGTCAACATCCATTATCCACGTTAAAACTATTCCGGCTATATATTTTTAGCCGGAAAAAATATTTTGCGGCTAATGTTGCAGAGCCGGAAATATCATATTGGCTGAGAGGAAATTGCCAGCGTTTTATTTTCGGCTACATTTTGTCACCGGAAAAAACTTTTAGTGGCTACTTTTTATAGCCGAAAATTGTCAAAACAATATGACAAATTTTTTCCCGGCGTATTATATACGCCGGAAATGTTTGAATCCAGCAGCCCATTTTTTAAATTCATATGTTGTATTTTCCCTGATATTTGTTTTCTTCATAACAGGTACTTACACTTGTTAATAAATAAGAAAATACTATATTTAGAGAAATTCAGTTTAGGCATTGAACATCATTCATATAACCTCAAAGTACATATTTGAAATTCACCATTGGTATGCCATTGTTTTAAGTTTTACATAGAACCATCCAACATATCACAATGGAAAGCTAAATTTACAAGTGAAATTTTTTCACCTACATTGTAGGGCAAGCTGTGTAAAAGCTAAGGGGAGTGGAGATGGTGTAGAAGTTTGGCTTCTTAGGGGTCTCAATAATTCTGGACACCATTGATTTCCTTGAGAAATAGAGTTGAGTTGGACCACCTATTGTCCAAATGAAATATAGGCAATCCCATCGGTGCTACATTTTTCTGAGTCGCCAAAAGGGTTGGATTTATCTCTGCATAGAGCCGCAATCAAGACAAGTGGCCGGATTCCTAATATTCCCTGTATTCAATGTGAAGATATACAAATTCAAGATAAGCCAATATTCATAAAGCACAAAGACAAAATAGCCAAAGCTATTTATATAGATATAACAATAAATTAATACACCATTAATCCCATATTCTGAGAGCTAAATCTGTTTATATAGATTTAACAATCAATTAATACACCATTAATCCCACCATTACCAACGGGTACCTCTTAAAAAATTATTGAAACAATTAAATTAACTAAGATCAGAGTCTTCCATGTAACTCAATATAAATTTTACTAAAATCTGGATTTCCCAAAAAATAGCAATTTGCAAATCAGTCCCTTGATTCCTGGTAAATTACCTTTTTACCCCTATGTTTTAAAAAATTACAAACTGGCCCCAAATTCACAAAACTTAACTAAACACATATATTCTCTGTTTTAAATCCATTTACAAACTTAGAATGTGAACGTTTATTATAAAGAAAATCTAAGAAATCACCAAAACTAAAACTTTCATGCATACAAGCATGCACTTAATTAGTGTAATTTAAAGCCTATATTTGTAATTATGTTCACTTTTACGAGAATCACTCCTTGTTCCCATCCTAGAATAGTGTTTAATATCATTTACATATACCAGCTCATGCCATAAAATTTCCAGATTGGAACACTACAAAAGAGCCACTTCAAAAGAGCCCTCATCAATTGTGGTTGCCATGCCTAACTTTTTCACTTTATCACACTTCACCAAAGTCTTAATACCTATAACGATACACCAATTAGTGAATGCACAAACATTCTCAGTCAGTCATTCTATTTGATGTAACATAATACATTCTCAGTCATATATCTAGTTTGTTTAGTCCTGTTGCTTAAAAGATCCATCTTTTCAATTAAGCATCTAGCTTTCTTTCAACCAATTACTGAATGCACAAACAAGTCAATCTTCATAAAGGTGTAGACAGCTACGTACTTACTTTACTCTAATAAATAGGATATATGTTCTTCTATAAGTAAAGAGGAGTGAGAGAGGGAGAGAAACCTTGGGCTGGCATAATCAAAGAGGTTTCCGGTATCCGAAAATACGATGAGCGCTATTTCAGCCTCGCAAAGAGTTGAGAGCTCCAAAGCCTTTTTAAAAACTCTCTTCCTCCTCTTAGAGAAAGTCACCTAACGTGTTGTGGTGTTGTCGATCCTCTTGATCTGAATTTTCTTTCTCCTCATTTTGCTGGAAAAATCATCTGACACTACATCACACCCACAAAATAGTCAGTCTATGCTAGTATTCGACAAAAACAGAAGCTCTTAATAACAAGGAAATTAGGACATGCAGATACAAATTACAACTTAAGGGAGAGATACAAAGTAGGCCTCATAAATACTTCATAGGTTTTCAGATGGTTTAGGAGAAATGAAAATGACACTTGCACCAAAGAGGGATGATTTTCTTTCTTAAAAATTAAATTGAAGTGAATCATAAAAGGAGAATACAATGCGAATTGTTAAGAATTCAGATGAAAACATAAAAAAAGCAGCATGTCCTTTATAACTTACCTTGTTGTAGCTGTTTCACCTGACATCCTTTGACCAATAACTTCCAAGTGACCAGTTGGTGGCAAGAGAAACGTACAATGACATGCAGTTACAAAATACACGATACATAACCTAACCTTACACTACGTACCCCACATCAGTAAACTGATGAACAAAATATTAACTAATTAGGATCCAAGCATTTGTTTTAAGTATACTTTGACCTTCACGGGGTTATCAAAATTCACAAAAAATTGTTTTCCCTCCAAAAAAAGTAAACTACGCAGGTCCCTGAGTCTCTCTATGAGACTCTCCCTGGGTCTGCCGCTCCGACTGATATCTCTCCATAAACTTGTCGTATTCAACTTGTCGCTCCATTAGTAGAATGACATTTGCTCGTAAGTCATCAAGCTGGCCCTTATAATCTGAAGCAGCTTTTTCAAACCTTTCTGCACGTTCAGTTAATTCTGCTATTTGGGCATCAGCTGCTTGTCTAGATGACTCCGGAATAGTCATCTCGCTGAGCCCCCTTGCATACCCTGATCTGTGGCCCAAAACTTCCTTAAATATTGTTGCTGCAGCCTCTTTAGTCCGCTTCTCAGGCTCAAGCTCTGACATCTTTGCAGCCATCTCCAACTATTAACCATTGAAAAATCACAAATGTTAAAAAGGGATTCCTACTTATACCACACAAAATTTATTTGTCAGTTTTTTCCCAAATTCCTAGGATTTGGCTTTAACACTCACATATTTCTCTTCAGCAATGGGAGTCACAAATTTGTTCTTTTTCTTTGACCACCTCACTTCTTTAAAGAAATCGACCAAATTCTCCTCATTCCCAGACTGCCAATACAAGCAAATTAAATTCAACTTAGACTAAAACTATATCATCTTAAAGTCTCATTGATGTGCATCTTGCAATCAAAATTAATTGACTTACCCTCATCTCCATTAGCTGTACAAATGACCTTCGTCCAGCCGTGTGATTGTTTTCTTGTTTCTCTCCATTACCTTTATTTCGTTCAGACATCCGCTGCACTCACACGGGACATGATATACATGGAAAATAATAAGGTGTCAAGCTTAAAATGTATCAAACAGTGCTTAAAAAATATTGAAGCCAAAAAATAACAAAGCAACGTTAATTAAATATTCGACTTCCAACTTACCTTATAGTCTTCGCTTGAATATCGAGTACATAACTTCACCCAGGTGGTTGGTGACACCAACGATGGCACATTCGCCAGTGCCACTTCATTACTCTCGTATTTCTTGTAGGTTTGATGTAAATCATAGCAAATATGATTAAATCACTTGCGAAGTGTCTTCGTCACCGTATCACGATGATTCTTCTTGTTCCAATCGAGGATGAAGTCAGCCTAGGGACAAACAACAAACATATTAATCATAATTTCCTCACTACAAGTTTTATATTAGCAACGTTGGGATTTCAATTATTCTATTTTATCATGAATGAAATTCTTAAGACTTTTACCTGAACGCGTGTAATCAATTCTTCCTTCTCATTAGCTGGAACCGCATGCCAGCTAGCATGACTCAAGTCCATATGGTGCTTGACCAACCATGTAACCCTTGTAGTAAAAATTGTAGCATTTTCACAACAAGGTGCAGTCTCACCATCCTTAATTCTCAACGGTATCTTTCCATGCTTTCGTAACTTATCAAACTCTGTGCTTTTTGCAGCTCCTCGCCCACGCTTCTGGCTTGCTGGTACTAATGTTTTCAATTGACATGTTAGCATAATATATAGTTCAACAATCAAATTTTGCAACCACTAACATACAATGCAAAACAACACCTCAGAAAATTTGAAATATACCAGACGGGTTTGCACTTAGTGAATCAACTGCTGCTGGTATGTCATTGGGTTCTGTGCTCGGGACGCAATCAGCTGGTCCAGTTGAGTCATCTGAGCTTGACAATGCATCATCTCGGGCAGTAAGGGCAGCAATGGGTACTCTTTCTTGAACTTCATCATTTCTTTGAGATCTACCTCGACCATATCTCACGCCGCGTGATCGACCTCTACCTCTTCCAGTTATCGGCATCTCCAAGGCTGGGCAACCAAAATTATCCCTGAAATCACACTAAGTACATACAATTATACAAATAAACTTTGCCAAATTCTTGGCATAAAGGGGTGTGAGGATTCCTCAATTGTTGCTTGAACTTAACATACCAATAAACTTTCCCAAAAATTCCTTGCAAAATAACAAACTAATATATTGTCAAGCACAATACACAAAATGATACTAAAGTGAAAAAAGTCTTCTAGTCAATAGAAATACATAAAGGGTGCGAACACGTCCATTCAATGGAGTAATTGCTATTCTTGAAGTATAACTTGAAGCATCAAGGGCATTCAAACATCAATACAATAAGATATTGCCACACTGCAATCAACCTAGTAATTACTCCTGCATTAGATAAGAAACGATGGAAAAGACGGGAGCATAATTAGTGGCGAAATTATATTTAAGATAAGTAAACACAATGGGTTGTGTGGAATCACAGGGTTATTACCATCACACAATTCGCTAGTTCATCTCATCCTCTGTTGAGCTACTATCTTCTTCTATGCTACCCTCCAGTTCGGCGCTGTGAGTAGAACTGTCTTCGCTGGTATCGTCATTGATAAAACCTTGCTCAAAGTGGTCCCAATTAGACCTTTGCATTATCGATGTGTCAACATCAACCTGCTCCGGCTCAACATTAGGCCTGTGCATGTCTGTTTCCAGTGGGATGTCATCAGCATGAACACTCACATAAGCATCACCAGAATTATCATCTTGGTATGCATCAACATCACTAGAATTAGATTCATCATCTTCAATAAGGGATTCTCGTGGAAGGTCATAGACATTTCTATGTATAACCTTTTGGACTACATACCAATCACCACGGATGCTGCAATTTTTTAGGTAAAATACTTGTGATGCTTGACACGCCAAGACAAATGGATCGTCCTTATAAGTTGTTCGAGACATATTCACACTAGTAAGATGTTGTTCTATATGTATCCCTCGTTTGGAATCAGAGATGTCAAACCATTCACATTTGAATAAGTAAACACGACGCCAACCCATGTAGCGAACTTCCAAAATGTCTGTTAGTCTACCAAAGAACTCAAGTTTTTCAGATCCTGGTTGTTCACTAATGACCATGACACTGGAGTTTTGGGTGCGACGATGTTCTTCCCGATTTTTTGTGTGAAATCTTATACCGTTGGTTATGCAACCAGAATAGGACGCACCCCAAGGGTCAGGACCACATGCTAAGGCATATAGATCCTCCGAAACTTCTCCAGGATTATCAGCACGCCTACCTTGAATCTATCACATGGAATAATAAGGAATTACATAAATTAGTATAAACAATACATGTTTTGGCATAAAACAAACATATGTGGCCAAAGGAAATAAGGGTGAACTTCCAAATGAGTTTGCATACTTGTGACTTGAACCAGTCTGGAAATTTGGCAGCATGCATACTATCGGCATTATTGGGATACTCTTCACTCATTTGCATGTAGTGCTCACTAGACAAAAGCCCAATACCAGTTAATAAGTATATGTAGGGGATCCAATGTAAATTAGTATATTGAGAACGAAAAGTTACTAAGTTGGTAACTAGTTTGGTTACTTACTTTAGGTATTCTCCAATCTCTGTGCAATTATTAAGAACATACCATCTGGCTTTTATGAAAATATCATCGTCTAATTGGTGACGTGCTGCAAAGCCCATGGGTCGCACCTTCTGTGAAAACACAGATAGTCCCTCTCGTACACCCTCTTCTCCTTCGTCAACATTACGTTCAAGAGGATTGAATCTAGTTTCAACATCATGCAGGTACATGGAACAAAAATTCAAGCATTCAACATGTATATAGGCCTCAGCTATTGAACCTTCCGGGTAGGCCTTATTCTTAACATATCTCTTGAATTTTCCGAGATATCTCTCGAAAGGATACATCCACCTATATTGAACTGGCCCAGCAAGCAGGGCCTCACGTGGCAAATGGTAAGCTAAGTGTACCATTATGTCAAAAAAGGTAGGTGGAAAAATCATCTCAAGCTTGCAAAGAATAACGACGATATCAGCTTGAAGCCGCTCTAAGACATCAACCTTACATGTTCTAGCACACAATTCTTTGAAGAAAGTGCTTAGCTCAGTTAGTGCCAATCGTACATCTTGGCGTAAGTATCCAGAAATTGCAACTGGAAGTAATCGTTGCATGAAAATATGGCAATCATGACTTTTCATCCCCGATATTTTGCAATCACTTACACTAACACATCTGGCGATGTTTGAAGCGAATCCATCTGGGAATCTCACATCGTGCAACCAATTACAGAAACCAGTCCGCTCAGCTCCATACAACGTATAACATGCATGTGGCATACTAATGCGTTGTCCATCCTGAATAAGATGTAACTCCTTCCTTATATTGAGATTAGAAAGGTCACGACGTGCATTAGGATGATCTTTAGTTTTGCCGGAGATATTCATCAAAGTTCCTAAGATGTTGTCACATATGTTCTTCTCAATGTGCATTACATCTAGATTATGTCTAATCTTTATAGTCGACCAATATGGCAATTGAAAGAAGATACTTTTTTTGGTCCAATTGAACTCTTCTGTGGTACGCTTTCTTTTCTTTATGGCTTTGCCAAAATTTGCATCAGGAATATTTTGGAGTTGAATTAGTATATCTTCTCCTGAATGCATTGTAGGTGGGTCACGATGCTCTGCACTGCCATTAAAAAGGGTTCTTTTCTTTCTCCAGATGTGACCCGGTGGCAAGAATCTGCGATGGCCCATGTAACAATGTTTTCGGCTATATGGCAACCACATGGAATCTGTTTCTTCCTTACACGATGGACATGCCATCTTCCCCTTAGTACTCCATCCGGAGAGGTTTCCATAAGCAGGAAAGTCGTTGATTGTCCATAGCAATGCTGCATGCAATCTGAAAGTCTCTTTGGCGTTTGCATCGTACGTATCAACACCATTATCCCATAGATCAATCAATTCATCTATCAATGGCTAAAGATAAACATCGATTTCATTTCCTGGTGATTTTGGTCCAGGAATTAAGAGTGAAGTGATAAAAAATGGATCTTTCATGCATAACCACGGAGGTAAGTTGTAAGGGACAAGAATCACTGGCCATACGCTATAAGGCTTAGCCAAATTATTGAATGGATTGAAACCATCGCTAGCTAAACCAAGCCTAACATTTCTTGGATCTTCTGCGAACCAAGCATGATCTTGATCAAATGTCGTCCACACTTCAGAGTCAGCAGGATGACAAATAATTCCTTGCTGAATGACACGCTGATTCTTGTGCCACCGCATATCAACTGATGTTTTTTGTGACATAAACAATCTCTACAACCTTGGCTTCAATGGGAAATGTCGTAAAACCTTTTGAGGAATTCGCCTCTTCTTAGTGTTGCTGAATTTCCACCTTGGGAGTTTACATTTCGGGCACTCATCTTTATCTGCATTTTCTCTCCAATAGAGTATGCAGTCATTCAGACAAACATGTATCTTGGTATAAGTAAAGCCTAGCCCTTTTTCCAAGTTACGTGACTCTTGATATGAGTTTGGCAAAAGGGCATTGGGAAAAGCTATCTTCAGCAAGTGCAAAAGCATGTCGAAATACTTTACACTCCAGCCACCAAGTGATTTAATGTGCAACAACTTGACAGTGAATGATAGTTTAGAATACTTTGTACAACCTTCATAAAGAGGACGCCAGGAATCAGCCAACAATTGGTCAAAAGTGCGAGATGAATAGGTATTGACCGATGGCGAACCCTCAACATCGAATGAATCAGTTAAGGGAACATCGGGAAATCCCCCAGCCCGAATATCACGTAACATAACATCGACGTCATCAAGGAAGTCATCCTCTTGTTCGGGATCATGTACATAATCATCATCATCACTTATGATTAAATCTTCTTCCTCGCCATGAAAAATCCATTGGGTATAATTCTTGTTAATACCTTTAATGAACAAGTGTCTTTCTACTTGGCTTATAGGTAGGAAGTAATTATTTGAACATCGGACACATGGGCAACGAATTTCCTCACTTGTAGCATAAGTTCGGGCCAAGGTAAGGAACTCCTTAACTCCTTTAGCATATTCCCTAGATGAAATATATGTGCCAAGTTTTTGCTAAGACTATGCAGGAAGAATTTGAAATGAGCATGATGGGAGAGCTTACATTCTTTCTCGGATTGCAAATTAAGCAAGCAAAAAGTGGGACATTCATCAATCAATCAAAATATATTAAGGAATTGCTGAAGAAGTTTGGAGATGGAAGGTGCTAAGAAAACTGGAACACCAATGAGCCCATCCACTAAACTTGATAAAGATGAATCTGGTAAGCCAGTTGACTTGAAGGTATATTGAGGTATGATTGGTAACTTATTATATTTGACAGCCAGTAGACTTGATATTTAGTGTGTGCTTATGTGTGCGCTTTCAATCATTTCCAAAAGAATCTCATTTAATTGCAGTTAAGCGCATTCTTAGATATCTTAGTGGTACAATTAACCTAGGGTTATGGTACCCTAAACACACATCTTTCGATCTAATCAGCTACACAGATGCAGATTATGCTAGTTGTAAAATAGATCGAAAAAGCACTAGTGGAGCATGTCACTTCTTAGGTCATGCATTAGTTTCCTGGTATAATTATGTGGAGAGAAAGTAACTGATGAGGATATGTTAGAAAAAACATATACTACAATTCATGTCTCAAATATACTCTTGTAGCAGCAATATCGAGAGCACAAATTCACAAGATATTTTGAACTAATATCTTGTTTATCAGTGGTTGAATAGAATAATGAGCTTTTAATGAAAAGTCACCAATCCAGTCCAATTGGTTCTACTCTATTCCCTGAAGCAAATGAAACCTCATTTTATAAGCATCAAGGAACTCGTAGACATGGCTAGGGTCGTGGACGTGGTAGGAAAAGTTATAAGAATCAAGAATATCATACTCAATATTACTAAAAAAAGAACTCAGTATACCACCGGAAGTGGAACAACATTGAGACGAAAAAAAAAAATAATGAAAATAAAGGCTTACATAATAAGTCTGCAAAGAAATATGAAAATAAATGTTATAGATGTGGTATGAATGAACATTGGTCACATATCTATCATACATTAAAACATTTGGTAAACCTATATCAAGCCCCCATTAAAGAAAAAGGAAGTAGAGTCAAAATGAATTTTTTTATCGCAAGAATATAATAAATCCAACTTATACTCCAAATGGAGTGGATCCCACCCACTTGGATGATTTCGATTTCTTTGTAAATTGATCAATTGTAATCTCCTTTTAAATTAATAAAGTTTAATATGTGTTTTGTTTTTAATAAAGAAGCATGGATTTTATTGATGAATTGATCAATTTAAAGAAAATTAATGAAAATGTAAGTCTCGCAGACAATTGTACCAAACATACAATTTTTAAAGATAAGAAATATTTTTAATATTTAACATTGAATAGAGCTAATGTCAATACCATATTCGGTTCTTCGAACCTAATTGAAGGCTTCGGAAGAGCAAATATAATGTTATCAGAAGGAACAAAATTTTGTATTAACGATACTTAGTATTCTTTAAAATCTAGAAAAAATTTATTAAGTTTTAGAGATATTTATCATAATGGTTATCATGTTGAAACCATCAATGAAATGAGTAATGAATATTTTTTATATTACTTCTATGATTTCGAGCCAGAAATTTCTATTTAAAAAACTGTCAGCTTTCTCTTTGGGATTATAATATACAACTATTGAATCAAATATTATGATGCATCACAAGTACTATGATTCAAAACATTTTTTTATGTTTTTTAATAATTAACTTGATTATCTGAAATCAATTATAATAGGTCGAATAATTTTCATATAGACATCTATTAAAGAATCAGATGATTCTTTTACTATAAAGTCTTCCCACCAGAAGGAATAAAAATTGCTTGAAGCACCAAAACAAATAAGATGAAACAATTCGACGTTATCTTGATTATCATATAAATTTATGTGAACTGGAAGTTCAAATGATCATTCATTGTAAATTAATTGACGGATGCAAGAAGATAAAAATGTCTCATATTCTAACTGCTAATATCCCAATAAGGATTGAAGTCCCTGTATAATAATTAAGAAATTTAGTAGTAGAATAAACATAAGGCACGGCTTAAAGTGTGGGAGACCTATTGATACAAATGATAAAATATCTCGAAGGAGAAAAGCATAAAGAAAAGAAATCGATACTCTTGAAGTGGCTGTACTCACAAAACATGCAATAAGAACTATAAGATCCATTCAAATATTCTGTACAAAATTCTCCCAGAAGAAAATCTCCTAAAGATGAGACTCCTAAAGAGTAATCCTCCTTAAGATGAAACTCCTTAAAGAGTATCTCCTAAAGAATTATCTCTTAAAGAGGAAAATGTACTTGAAATAACGAGATTTTGATATATTATGTAAATACAAGAGAATTATTAAATTGAAATTAAAATTGTTGTTGACGATATATTTTCATTTGATATCACCAGAAATGATAAACTGCTGCAACAATTTTTTAGTGCAGTCCCATGCAATCTTCATAACCTACACATTTGAAAAGAATCACAAAAAACTCATAAAGAGCAAAAAAAATCTATCCTGATATGAAAATGAAAAAATGTCAAATGAAAAATAAAAAACTTAAAAAAAAAAACTGAAAAAATTGCAATCTCAGGTTTACAACCTACCCAACAAAAGTTGGATCATTAGTGATATCGTACCAATGTTTCATTAAGTTATAACTTTATAATATTCTGCAGTTTGGTGGAAATATATATTTAGAGTTTATGTTGGTGTTTCATTGACAGGGCTGAAGAACAAAACGTTAAATCTCTTATATTGTTGCTGTTGAAATAGATATGGTAAATGGTCCTACACGAAATGAGTTTATGGCGAGAATATGGTTATTGTTTTTGTGTTAGGTTATGAAAAAAAATGTGTAGAAAAATAAAATGAAACGATAGCAATGCTAACTAACTCTCTACGAAATAACTAAATTCCAATACGCAAGGTGTACTGGTAAGTAAATCTGCCAAGATATATGACATCTTAACAATGCTTTTATTTTTTTTAAGGAGAAAAAATATCCAATAAGTAGTCTCCTTGAAACTAAATGTGCAACAATATATGCACAGATCCATTTAGAAACCACTTGGAAAGAAATTATTGTTGCAGTGTAGAAAAAATGTTAAAATGGGGTGGAAATCTGCAAATCATAAGAAAACAATAGAAAACACTATCTTAATAGTAGATTGCTTCGAAAGATAACAAAATCAGATGGAAAAAATGCCTCAAAAGATAACAAAACCAGATTGCTTCAGAAGAAAAAATGCACAACTGCCATGCTTATTTTCAGGCAATCATTAATTGAGTTCTAAATGCAACAATAGTTAAATTTGAGATGGAGTGAGCAGCACGTGTCTACTTAAATGAAACAAATAGAATGGAACAACAATACAGAACATTTCTCAGTCTTACTCTTAAGAACTATGTTTTATAAGGAAGTTTCTCTATATGTGCAAAACATCTTTCATTGATAATTCTATATCATCATGGTTCACATACAATTAAAACATAACGAAGACCATAATAGGATTTCAATTTATGCACAGAATCTTAATACTGTGTTATACATAACACAATAAAACCATAACTAAATCAAAACATAACATAACAGCATCTTATCATAATTTTTTTTTTTTTTTTTTTAATGAAAGAGTGCCAAAACAGCAAAAACACAATGATCATAGGGGTGTCAAGTCGTGTTGATGGGTCGTATTTGTGTCGTATCAAAACATATATATTATACTATATAGGTTAACCCTAACCCAACTTGTTAAACTTATCGTGTCAAAATCTCAAACTCTAACGCAACCCATTATGTTAATGGATCGTGTCATGTCAACATATTTTGACCTATTAATGAATATTATGAAATAGGTTAACACGACATAATACAACCCATTTCAAACTATTTATGTAAATAGGTTGAATAAGCTCGAAATTAACCTGTTTAACCAGATTAAATTTAGCATAATTTTATATAAATGTTAAAATTACAATATCTATAAAATTATAAAACTAACTACAAATTCAAAATAAAAATCCAAACAATAAAAATATCGAAATTAAAATTCTAACAATTTTATTTTATGTATAAGGGTATAATTGTAAATTTAATTTTCTTAACATGTTATAACGGGTTATAACAGGTCAAAACTGGTTAACTCATTATCAACCAGTTAAACAATTGTGTATTAACGGATTAACCTATTTTGACCCGAACTCATTAAGACTAAACCTTAACCTGCTATTATTGTGTCGTGTTCGTGTTGGGTTAACATGTCGTGTAACATATTGATACCCCTAAATGATCATAATCAACAGTACCGAAGAAAGAGGCCAATTTCCATGCCTTTGCTCTGGAATTCCTTGTCAGTCTTCACAAATTCAAGCAACCAACGCACGAGGCAAAGCTTGAAGCCACTCCTCCCGACCAAGTCCACGGGGCATTGCGCCTAACACATGATTCAACAAATGCTTCTGTGTAAAAATGGCAGCGGCATTTCCATTGTGCCCATCAAAGATTTGAAAATCAGAAGAAAGAATATTAATCCTGTTGGAAAATGCATCTATAGCTACGTAAAATTGATATGTGCACACAGTTTAACAGTACAATTAAAGACAAGAAGGTCACGCAAAGAAGAGAAGGAAAGTCTATTTTTTTTAACCGCAATTACCCCTAGTAATTACAGAACGTTGAAATGCATTTCACCAAAGACATCGATCTTACAAATTAAGAAAAAAATGCTCTCAAACTTAAAAAAGAAAGAAAGGGCCATGAAAGCGAACAAGGTTCTAGGACAAAACCAACAAGAAAAGAAAGTTAGAAACCTGATGTGCGGTAATGTTTACCTGACTACGCTGTCTTCTCCTCTCATCTAAAAAATGTGCGCAAAGGCACAGGGATGAAAACAAAGGAAATGCATAACCTGCAAAAAAAAAAAAAACGCTTGCTTATCACAAAAATATACCAATTCTTTAATTCCTTTAAAAATATAAAAATATACATAGGTATGTATATATATATATATATTTATTTATTTATATATAACAACTAACAGACCTCATTTATGACTGAAGCTGAAAGTATAGAGTCAGCTTTAGCTGCCAAATGGTCAAGACTACGATAATTGGCATGGTAGTCTGTAATTTTAACCAAAAAATAAAACAGAGAATGGTGGCATAAGCTGATACTTCTATTCATACACAGAGGGAGTGCTAGAATACTTAAAAAAATATAAAGATAAAAGGAATGCAAACATAAAAACTGCATCATTTAAAAGGAAAACAAAAGTGAATAAATAACTGCCAGTTTCTAGCATATAATGACCAAAATCACCAACTCTAAAACAAAAATTTAAAAAGACTGGTATACACTTATTCCTCTTTCCAACATTGCTGATATCTATTTGACATAGCAACCACACTCCATGAGGGAAAGCTTACTGTTCATTCCTGGTTCTCCAAACCTAGAGTAAGTCCCACTTCCACGCCTTCAACCTTACCCAGGAGTAGCACCCATCAAATTCCCTTTTTGAATGTAGACATGAGAAATGAGCAAACAAACACACAAAAGAAACCATACAGGATTTAACAGATACATAAAGCCTATGCATTTTTAATTATAATTTTTAATTTTACAAAGCAAACGTTACTTATAAAAAAAAACGTAAGGACTGCACCTAGATACATCTGTGAGGCTTGCTACAAGTAACTTAACATAGCAGCGTATATGAACTTAGAAATATAAGTATATAATCTCCCAATCACTATTTCAACAAACTTTCCTTAAGAAAGCAAATCATTCAAATTGTGACTCTTGATCTTTCAGCATATAAGGGTATTTTATTGCATAATGAAGTTGCAGGTTGTCATCTACTCATAACACCTACATGTCGTTTAGAAGAAATACTAAAGTCTGAAGAAGGATGACCAGCCACACTTCTTTTTTATTTGTTGATTATTCTTTTAATTTGTTTTTAGTACATAAATCAGTTAGTTTGTTAGGAAATATGTGTATAAGTAGCTGCTTGTATCGTGCACAGTAATCATTGAATTAAAAGAGCACTTTCCATAATTCCATGCCCCATGCTCTCTGAGCTCTCTCGTCCTTTTCCTCTATTCTGTTACATGGTATCAGTAGCCTGAGAGCACCCACCCATGGAAGATCCCTTGGAAAGTTCAGCCGATTTGTCTTCAACCCATAACGCGAACCACACTGTCCATTCAACCCATTACCCCACCAACCATTCGACAAAATACCTCAACCTAACTGACCCAAGTAACTCGTTTCGTTTGGAGAATGGAGACAACCCTGCGGTGATTTTAGTCACCAATTTTCTTACCTTCGATAACTATGCAACATGGTTGTGTGCCATTCTCTTTGTGCCAAAAATAAATTGGGATTTATCACCAGTACCATCCCTCGACCCACCAAACTAGAGGACCCTCTCCTTGAGCTCTGGGACCTTTGCAACGACATGGTCGTTTCGTGGCTTCAAAACTCCATCAGCCCATCCATCAAGTCCAGCGTGGTGTTTGTTAACATTGCTCGCGACATATGGCTCGATCTCTAGGACAGGTTATCTCATTAAAATGGGCCTCGCATCTACCAGCTCAAGCAGACCCTTGCTCGACTCTTCCAAGAGAATGATTCTGTAAGTATTTATTATCGTAAACTCAAAACACTTTGGGATGAACTATCTATTTACTATCGGCTTCCCATTTTCACTTGTGATTCTCTGAAATCATTTATTGACTGATACCGACGAGACTGTGTTTTTCAATTCCTCATGGGATTGAACGATACTTATTCTCCTGTTCGGGATCAAATCATGCTCTTGGATCCGTTACCTCCCATCACAAAAGTGTTCTCACTTATCCATCAGCAGGAATGCCAACACTTTCTTCTCCTAACTTCAAACCCTTCCCCTGATTCCATGGCTTTTGCCGTCAAAAGGCCCTTCCATTTTAGCCCTAAACAATCGCCCCAATCCAAACCAACCCAAAAGAAGGAGCATGCTTATTGCACACACTGCAAAATAACTGGACATTCTTTTGAGAATTGTTTCAAAGCTGGTAATGCTAAGCCCCCTGTGTGTTCTCATTGTCATCTATCTGGACATACGATGGAGAAATGTTACAAGTTGAATGGATACCCACCAGGTCACAAATTCTACAATAAAACCCCAACCCCAGCTGTGTTTACCACTCAGACTACTCCAAGCACTGTTTCTGACCTTGAGTATCTCAATGATGATCTATTTGCTTTGACTAAGTCCTAGTATCAACAATTAATGGCCCTACTCCAGCCGAGGGAGTCTCCCGTTGCTACTCAGCCATCAGCTAATCAAATTCAATCCAACATTCATACAGCTTCAACTTCTAAACTTTCTGGTATCTGCTCTTGCTTATCCACATCCACACACAAATCCCTTGGATTATAGACACTGGTGCAATGGACCATATGGTCTGCTGCACCTCTTCCCTCACAATGATCACTACACAGGTTTCTTATTCTGTAAAATTGCCAAATGGGACAGAAGTCCCTGTCACTCACATAGGATGTGTCCAACTCAGACCTTCAATATATCTCATGGACATTTTATGTGTGCCTTCTTTTCAATTTAATCTCCTTTCAGCTAAGAAATTAGCTTCTTAACTCACATGTTGTCTAGTCTTCTTCTCTGATTTTTGTCTTATCCAGGACCTTTTAGCTTGGATAATGATTGGGAAGGGTGAAGTGAGGAATGGTCTCTACTACCTGCTCAGAACTGCAGTCTCTCCTTCAACTCTAGCTACCACTCTCTCACATTTCTCCCATGACAAGTCTTCAGTTTCTCCATCTGTTTTGAGTCCTATTAGTGTCACTGACCTATGGCATTGTCGCCTAGGTGATCATCTTTCATTTCCTGTTTTGCATTTAATTTCAGATCCTATTGTAAAACAAAATATTTCCTCTAATGAAAAGCCTTGTTGCATTTGTCCATTGGTTAAGTTACATCGGCTTCCATTTTCTCATAGCATACACAAAACCTCATAACCCTTTCAAATAGTGCATTGTGATCTATGGGGACCATGTTCGACTCCTGCCTATGATGGTTCTAAATTTTTTCTCACCTTAGTGGATGATTTCACTAGAAGCACATGGTTGTACCTTCTCAAAAGTAAATCAGAAACAAGGAAAACCATTGAAGCTTTCTCTAATCTAGTTAAGACTCAATTTGAGCTGAAAATAAAAATATTGAGAACTGACAATGGCAGTGAATTCCTCATGACAAATTTTTTTATCTGCAAAGGAATTGTACATCACACCACTTGTGTTGCCACCCCTCAACAAAATGGAATTGTTGAGAGAAAGCACCAACACATACTTAATGTGGCTTGTGCTTTAAAACTCCTAGCTGGCCTCTCACTTGAATATTGGAATGATTGTGTGTTGACAACAACCTATTTAATAAATAGAACCCCTAGCTCACTTCTCAAGAATAAAACTCCATTTGAACTTTTATTCCACACTCCACCCACCTATTCTCACCTAAAAATTTTCGGTTCCCTTTGTTTTTCTTCTACCCGTTCCCATGGTAGAAAAAAATTTTTATCCCCAAGGTCGCATGTGCATTTTTCTTGGTTACCCCTTTGGTACCAAAGGGTATAAACTACTTGACATTGAGTCCAAAACCATTTTCATTTCTCAGGATGTAATTTTCCATGAATCAATATTCCCTTTTCAATCCTTGCCCATCCCTACTTCCACCACATCTTCTAATCCCAGCTTTGTTTTCTCCCAACCTTTACCAAATAATATTGACTTTTGCACCCCAACTCTAACCTCTAATCCCATTGATCTCCCAGAAACCATATCACCCTCTCTGCCCACTACATCCTCTCACACACCTCCCATCAATTCTCCTACATCTCCACCCTTCCCAAGTCCACTCAATGCTCCACCACTTTGCAGGTCTACTAGATCAAGAATAGCTCCGCAGTACTTGCAGGACTTCCACTGTGACTAGGCCTCATTTTCAGCTTTAGATCAATCATTATCCAAGGTTTCTGCACCTCCTCATGGTAATTCCTTGTTCACTATCACAATTTATTTCTTACAAAAAATTTTCACCTACTTTTAGTGCCTTTTCGACTTCTATTTACACTATGATTGAACCTCAAACCTACAAGCAAGCCGTGGCACATCCTGGCTAGTGTCAGGCCATGAATAATGAGCTGGAAGCTTTAGAACAAAACCGAACTTGGATAATCACTGATTTATCTCCTGGAAAAGATGCCATTGATTGCAAGTATGCCTACAAAACTAAGTTTAACTCTGATGGGTCAGTTGAGAGAATAAAAGCAAGACTTGTTGCTAAAGGTTTTACACAACAGGAGGGTATAGATTACACATAGACCTTTTCTCTCGTAGCTAAACTTGTGACAGTACGGGTTTTACTCTCGGTGGCAGCCATTCAAGGATGGTTTATTCATCAATTTGATGTTAACAACGCCTTTCTCCATGGCAACTTAGAAGAGGAGATTTACATGCGCAAACCCCAGGATACAACAAAGGAGGACCTCAACAAGTATGCAAGTTGCTTAAGAGCCTTTAGGGCCTTAAGACAATAGTACTCAAAATTCTCCTCCTCTCTTATTGCCTTTGGTTTTCAGCAATCTAGAGCTAACTATAGCCTTTTTACCAAGCTTGATGGTACTGCATTTATTGCCTTATTAGTCTATGTAGACGATATTATTGTGGCTAGAAATCATCCCACAACCATCACAGCTCTCAAATCTTTCCTTAATAGCCAATTTAAGATCAAAGATCTTGGTTCTTTATGCTATTTTCTTGGCTTGGAAGTTGCCTGGTCTTCTAAAGGAATTCACATATGCCAATGCAAATATGCATTGGATATTTTGGCTGACTCAGGAACCCTTGGTAGCAAACCCACCTAGCTGCCTATTGACCAGAATTAGAAACTGAGCAAGGATTCTGGTGAACCCATTTTAGATCCAAGCTCTTATAGGAGGCTCATTGGTCGCTTATTGTATCTCACCCTCACTCAGTCTGATTTATGCAACATTGTCTAGCTCCTTAGTCAGTTTATGGACAACACAAGGACTCAACATTCAGCCATTGCTCACAAAGTGCTAAGTTACATCAAAGCTGCCCCAGGACAAGGTATTCTACTGCCATCTGCCTCTCCAATTCAGCTCAAAGCCTATTGCGACTCGGATTGGGCTTCATGCCCCAACACTCGTCGATCTACTACAGGATATTGTATCCTTCGTGGTGATTCACTCGTTTCTTAGAAAACAAAAAAGCAAACTGTGGAATCTCGTTCATCGGTTGAAGCCGAGTACCGTTCCATGGCCTCAACTTGTTCTGAACTCACTTGGTTGCACTACTTGCTTTCTGATCTTTTTTTTTTTTTTTTGATAAGCAAAAAGAGATTTTATTGATCCACGTAAAAAGGCAAAGCCCGAGTATACAGGAAGTATACAAGAAAGAGCCTAATTACAAACTACGTGCTACGAATGCTAGCATAAAAGTCATTAAAGCTCATTCCATTTAGTACAATAGAGGAGGCGAACAATAACAAAGTATGAAAGAAGAAGTCCTTAAAACCAGCCGGGGAGCGTTGCTTGTCCTCAAAACAGCGGCCGTTTCTTTCGTTCCAGGTGCACCACATTAGGCATAATGGTACCATTTTCCAAACAGCGGCGATCTGCTGATTGCCTCCAATTCTTTGCAAGCAGTAGAATAAATCTATTACCCTTTTTGGCATAACCCATGCGATGCCAATTCTTGAGAGGATTTCGTCCCATAAGGCCTTGACTACTTCACAGTGAAGGAGTAGGTGATCCGCTGATTCACTGTCATGTTTCCACAAGAAACACTAGTTATAATTAGACCGCGCTTTCTTAGTTTGTCTATAGTCAGAATTTTGCCATGCGAAGCCAACCAACCAAAGAAAGCAACCTTGAGAGGGGCGTTACTCCTCCAGATGCTCTTCCAAGGAAAGGTATTGGGGAGGTGGGTTGTCAAGGCCTTGTAGTATGAGCAAACTGAGAATTTTTTGTTCCCGGTGTGTGTCCATATTAGTTTGTCCTCCCTTCCTGCCCTATGTTTTAGTGCATATAGCATGCTGTAGAAAACAGTTATGTCCCCCACCTCCCAATCTTGAGCAGCACGAGTAAATCTCACAGACCAGTGGATAGATTCAGCAGCATTACACATATTCTCAGCCACTGAGGAGTCCGGGTCAAACGCAATCCTATAGAGAGAAGGGAAAGCTCTTTTCAAAGCGACATCCCCGCACCAAATGTCATGCCAAAATCTGATTCGTGTGCCCCTTCCCATCTCATATTCGCAATTTCCGAGGAAGTCATTCCAACCATTCCGAATAAATTTCCAAACACCCACGCCATACGCACCTCTTACTTCCTTTGTGTACCAACTACTCTAGATGTTTCCATATTTGACATCCAAAAGATTCCTCCAGAGAGCATCTTCCTCGTGCAGGTAATGCCATAACCATTTCCCCAGAAGTGCCTTGTTGAAGGTGCTTAGTTTTCTTAGGCCCAAACCGCCGCAAGCCAAAGGAGTACATACTTTGTCCCATTTTACCAAGTGAAATTTCTTTGTATCTTTTATGCCTCCCTATAGAAAATCGCGGAAGATCTTTTCCATTCTATTTGCCACTCCTGCAGGTAGAGGGAATAGGGAGAGAAAGTACGTTGGGAGATTAGATAATGTACTCTTAATAAATGTGATTCTCCCTCCCTTGGACAAGTAAATCCTCTTCTAACCCGCCAATTTGCCGTCAATTTTCTCGATAATCCCTTCCCACATTACCTTGGATTTATGAGGGGCCCCCAAGGGCAGTCCAAGGTACCGCAAAGGCAAGGATGAAACCTTACATTCCAAGATGATAGCCACTTCATTTAGGTTAGGGACCCTGCCAACCGGGACTACTTCCGTTTTTGCTAAGTTCACTTTAAGGCCTGAGACAGCTTCGAAACCAAAGAGAAGCCCTCTTAAGGAGCGAATCTGATCCGGATTTGGGTCACAAAAGATCAAAGTGTCATCAGCGAAAAGAAGGTGGGAGATTGATATGTTTCCCTGTGAAGAACCGCCTACTGATAAACCCGAGATGAGTCCCCTATCCACTACCCCTCCCATCATTCTGCTCAGAATATCCATGACGAGAATAAAAAGAAGCGGTGATAATGGATCTCCTTGTCTTAAACCTCGAGAACTGTTAAAGAAGCCTTCCGGAGTGCCATTGATTAGAATGGAGAATCTGGCAGTTGTAATACAATGCTTGATCCATTTGCACCATTTTTCCCCAAAGCCATACCTATCAAGGATATATAACAAGAAGTCCCAGTTTACATGATCAAAATCCTTTTCCATATCCAATTTGCACAAGATACCTGGGGTGCCGTCTCTGACTCTGCTCTCTAGGCATTCGTTGGCGATGAGGACCGAGTCTAGTATTTGTCTTCCTTTTACAAATGCATTTTGCGATTTCAAGATGAGCTTACCCATGACTTCACTCATCCGCTTTGCTAGAACTTTAGAGATGATCTTGTAGGCCCCACTTATCAAACTTATGGGACGGAAATCATGCACTTCCACCGACCTCGCCTTCTTGGGGATGAGGGCGATAAAAGTGACATTAAGGCTCTTCTCGAATTTCATAAAAGAGAGAAATTCAGAGAAGACCTTCATTAGATCTTCCTTAATGATATCCCAACAGGCTTGAAAGAAAGCCATTGGAAAGCCATATGGTCCTGGGGCTTTATCCTTGTTCATACCTTTTACTGCGCCTAACACCTCGTCTTCTTCAAAAGGTCTCTCCAACCAAGATGCGCTTGTGTGGTCGATGGGATCAAATACTAGACCATCCACCTTGGGTCTCCAAGGGTACTGCTCTATCAGAAGTTTATCATAAAAATGGACAATGTGATCCTTAATGGCATCTCGGCCCAAGATAACCCTGCCCTCCTCATGCAAGACCTCTATGGCGTTGTTCCTTCGATGAGAGTTTGCAACCTTATGAAAAAACTTTGTACTTTTATCTCCTTCCTTCAACCAAAGAGCCCGTGATTTTTGGCTCCACAAGATCTCCTCCATAAGGGTGATTTTTTCCAGCTCAGCGACTACAAACAATTTTCTTGCCCGATCCTCAGCTGATAACACCATTTCAGCCTCTCTTCCATCCAATTGTTTCAATTCCATAAAAATTTTGTCCCGCTGATCATTAATGTTTCCAAAGACTTCCAAATTTCATTTCCTTAGGTCATTCTTCAAAGCTTTAAGCTTTCCTGCTAGAACGTAGCTAGGCTTGCCCGTGAACTGATAAGATGCCCACCATAATCTGATTTTTTCAATGAACCCATTTGCCTTTAACCACATGTTCTCAAACTTGAAATATCTCATTCCCTTCGGTAGGCCCCCACAATCTAGCAAAAGAGGGAAGTGATCCGAACATAACCGAGGACGACGTTTTTGACACAGCGTGGGAAAATGGGTCTCCCATGAAGAGGAAACGACAAACCTATCCAAACGCGACCATGCCCTTCCATTTGACCAGGTGAAGTCTCCTCCTGCCAAATGAAGATCCATCAGGTCTAACTCAAAGAGAAGTGCTGAGAAGTCCGCCATAACTGAGCCCAGACAGGAGATTCCCGACCGCTCGCTCGGAAAGCGAGTGATATGAAAATCGCCCCCTATACACCACGGGATGTCCCACCAACTGCATAGGCCAGCTATTTCATCCCAAAAAAGTTTCCTACTACTATCCTCATTTGGCCCGTAAACACCTGCAAATCCCCAAACAAAGTCATCGTCAACATTCGAGAAAGAGCACGCAATCGAGAAATCCCCAACACAATCCTCAACAAACTTTACTGCTCTTTTATCCCACATCACCAAAATACCCCCTGAGGCACCCTTTGAAGCAAGAGTGGTCCATCCTGCATAAGGGCAATTCCACAAACTTCTTATTATGTGTCTGTCAACAAACTGTAATTTTGTTTCCTGTAAACAGATGACATCTGCATGCCAATCCCTTAGTAAATTCTTCACTCTAAGTCGTTTGTTCGGGTCATTCAGGCCACAAACATTCCATGAAAGAATCTTGGGTTTCATGAATCACCAAGATTCACCCTATCCTTAGTGCGTCACTTGCTCGCGCTGCCCTCCCGTGTGTCATAGTTTATGGAGCAGGTAAGTCTCCTATGCTCCCTTTCCTTCTTACCCATTGATTTGGTGAGGGAGGCTGGCCTGCTCTTATTGCAATGAAAAGAGCTTGCATTTGTTCCTCAAAACCTTCACAGGACATTCCCATGAATTGATGCATTTCATTAACCTTCTGGATGACCCAATCTGGTTGTGAAACATCCTAAGAAACTGTTGGTGGCAAGGAGCAGAGAGGGCTAGGCATGTCCTCAGCTTCGTATGTATCGGTTAAGTGAAAATCTGTCCCAAACTCCTTACACGTTAATTGCAGGTCTAAGTCATAGGGTGTTTCTTCATCCTAGATCCTTCCATCCGCAAGAGAGACTTCCACCTCTTCCGATTCAGTACATAGGACCCTGGACAGGTTTTTAGACAAACCTAGACGCGTGAAGAAATTTTTGGATGCTTCCCCCATATCCCCCGTATCTGTCCCAGGTGAAGTCCAGCGAACCGCTGTCGGGGTGAGCTCAGATAAGCTAGCCGAGTGGTCACATGTCCCCATCGGCTCTGTCTGGGTCGATTCTGTACTAAGAATTGGCTGGGAAACGACGGCGTTGAGGACTTCAGCTATCCCGACGTTTTTCGAAGTCTTTGAAGGATCCCCGTGGCCGTTGGTGAGATCGTCTGGGGCCGTCAAAGGTATCTGTGTCGCCGGCACAACCGCTGGTCGGGGTGATTGACTCAGGTTCGACGTATGAGAAGTGGGAAGGCTTCGCTGGTGCGTAGGAGGATTTCGGGTGCCTGATCTGTGTTTTTCGGGGCTTGGGTGTGCCTGTGGGCTTTGGGCCCGTGAAGGTGTGGCCCGTAAGGATCGTCTCATGTCCCTGGGGCGCGGGCTTGAAGTCCCTGAATGTGGGCTTGAAGCCCTTTGGAGACTGGGTAAAAACCCGTGTGTCCTGGCCGGAATTGGCCTGAATGTGTCCAGCCCATTAGGCCCATTCGAGATGGTCCCCTTCCCTTTCATTAAATTTGGGTCACAACCTGTACCCGGCCCATGTTCTGTTATTTTTTCCAGCTCAACCAACCCATCATCCTTCTCTTTATACTCTGCTCTTGCAGAGACTTTTTGAGGTGACTTCTCAGAGACATGTGGGTAGTCAGACCCATGCCTCCCTATTTCCATCACTAAGCTTAGACCCAGGTCTACCTTTTTCATCAGAGAAGAAACTTCCTGAAAGACTCCAGAAAGCTTTGCCCTGACATCCCAAAAAACTCCTTCTATTTCCCCTAGTTTTATATTATTGTCAGAGACCCGCTCCATGTCTGGTAGGTAAAGTCTAGACTTTCCTTCCATCGCCACCATGGTAGAGCTGTTCTCGGCCGTAGAACCAGAAACTACTGTGGCATATGAAACTGGCTTCCCGTTCCAAATTGTGCGCCCTACGGTGGGCACCACCTTGCGTTCTACCACTTTTTTCATATTATAGGCAAACCCCTCCCAGCCGTTGCTCTTAAGGCCTTCGGGGATAATTAGTGAGCCTCTTCTCCAGCCATTATTGAACTCTTCCAGCAGAAGGTAACATCCCCTAGCATTCCTAAGGAGATGCAACGTGAGGACCCCATTGCTACTCACCCTTAGATTTCTAGAAAAAATTTCACGCCTCTTATACTCGGTGGCTTCCTCCACCATTTTTACTACCCATGACGGCGCTGCCCCGTTAATGAGAAGAAAAAGAGACATTCGCCGGTTTCTTTTAGTGATGCGGAAGTTATTGTTACCTTCCTTTGAAAAAATGAAGGTTTTGCTTCCACTGTAAAACGCCTGAGTTCTGCCATCGATCCTTAGCAGGGGGTGGAATGAAAGAAGAAAATAAAGAAGGAAGGAAGGTAGGGAAAGGATGAAACGTAGGGAGGGAGAGATCAACTCCGGCAATGGGTGCCGGAGTGGAGGTTACGTGCATGCATGCAGGGGTTGTACGGAGAGAAAACTAGAATGGATGTGTATAGGATTGAAAGGACAACAGGGAAATTGCTGCTTTCTGATCTTAGAATTCCACATCCACAAGCTGCAGTACTTTATTGTGACAACCAAGCCGCTCTACACATAACAAGCTGCAGTACTTTATTGTGACAACCAAGCCGCTCTACACATAGCTGCCAATCCAGTCTTCCAAGAACAAACCAAGCACATGGAGTTGGATTGCCACCTAATAAGGGATAAAATTCAAGGAGCTGTCACCATAGTTCATATTGCATCCCAATACTAGCTGGCTAACATCTTTACAAAGGCATTGCCTTCTTATATTCTACAAAGACATTTGTCCAAGATTGGAATAGTGAATCTCTATTCTCCATCTTGTGGGGGGCTATTACACAATGAAGCTGTAGGTCGCCATTCACTCATAACAGCTACATGTCGTTTAGAAGAAATACTAAAGTTTGAAGAAGGATGACCAGCTACACATCATTTTTATTTGTTGATTATTCTTTTCATTTTTATTTTGTACATATTTTCACATTAAGATGCCTTCTATTTTTAGTATGTAAATCAGTTAGTTTGTTATGAAATGTGTATAAGTTGCTGCTTGTATCGTGTACAGTAATCATTGAATTAAAGAGCACTTTCCATAATTCCATGCCCCACGCTCTCTGAGCTCTCTCTTCCTTTTCTTCTATTCTGTTACATATTTATGTAGTAAATAAAAACAAGCATGCACTTTTGGGGAAGATGAAAACAAGACAATAAAAAGGAGATAAACCAGTGTGCATACGAGAGAGGAAGCACCATGTGATACTAAGATTGAAAACTCACCAAGTGAAAAATGGAAGTGCAATGGAAGATCTAGGTGGCTAGCCGAGAATCACGGTGGCTTCCTCTGTGCGTGACTGTGAAAATCTGAGAGGGAGAAGATAAATTTTGGGTCTGTTATACTGAGAATCATGATGGAATGAAAGAAGAGTAAGATTCTGGTGTGGCTTACCTGGAAGGTGGGGATCCGATGGAAATTAGCTGGCCGATAGTTTCATGTCTTGCGATTGGCTGAGAAGATCGAGAGGGAGAGGAAGAAGTCTAGAGGGGTTGTCTTCGGTGAGGCTCGACGGTGAAGATGGTGCTATCCACGGCGGCTAGGTTGCAAGGAAGTGTGCAGAGGGCTCATGGCAAGGGGCAGCGTGGTGAAGGAAGAAAAAGAGAAGAGATAGGGGAGATAGAATTAGGGTTTGCGTGTGGAGTTTGAAATTCTAGATCAGAAATGCTAAAGTTTTTTTTTTTTTTTTTTTTTGAAATGCTAAAGCTTTCAAATTCGAGAGCTTTTTTTCTTACCGAATTCATTTATTTATTTTTATTTTTTATTTAGTGATTAAATAAAATTTTTTTAAGTGATTTGGTGATTTAAAAAAAAAAATTAAGAATATAAAAAAAAAGATTGAAAAAAAAAATGGGGATCTCTTTTCGGTGGGTATTTTCGGTAGCTCCAGTGCTACTCATTCTGGATTAGTATCACTTTCTCAGGACAAAATGGTAAGACAAATAAGGGAAAAAAATGTAAATATGCGAATAAAACAGAAAGACAAAAATGGAAGTGAAAAGTGGTTGAAAATTTACTGTTCATAAAATTGAGGGACAAAAACATAAAACCACAAATAAAACCAAACAAATTGAGGGATAAAAAGGGTAAACAAACAAAATAAAAGGGGCAAAATTGTAAAAATATAAACAGAAGATAACAAAATTGAAAATGAAAGGGAAAACAGTTAAAACAGAAGGGCAAAATTGAAAATGAAAATGTTAGACGAAAAAACTGTTCATCTAACATTTCCATTTATATATATAATAGATATTAGTAGGAGTGAAATGTACAAGGGACGTTTGCCCAATTGAGACAAAATATATATGTTAATTATATTTATGTATATATGTGTTGCATGTATTCTCAGATGATAGAAATAAAGAAAATAAACATGAACTTTACATATAAGTTAGCGTCCTATTTAAGTTTATAATTACAACAGTAAAAATTTTATATGTATTTCAAAGTGAAGAAATAAACATAAAGTTTATATATAAATAAGTATTCTAGTTAAAGATATAATTATAACAGCAAGAAGTTTGACAAAAAGAAATTTAAAATATTTATGATATAGCTTAACTTATAGATTCGGCGAAGAACACATTGAGCTTATTCTAGCGTAATTATCCATGTTAATTCATTTCTGCGCTCAAATGTATAATTCATTCCTTTTATGGAACCGCACTTGCAATGTTTGCTAAATATGGTATGTGCTTCAGTAATAATAAAAAATATAAAATATAATGTAATAATTTTTTTTGAATAAGTTTATAAATCTATATTTTACCTCGCTTGTGTGTTCAAAAAGATTAACAGCTGTAGAATTCAATATTTCTTCTGCAATCAGTCCAAAGACAACAACTGCTATACATCCAGTGTCGTCCTCTATTTTCATATAAACTCGACAACTGTAATTAATGAGAATATTATTATTGTATAATTTTGATAATTACTATGTTATATTTATCATGTAAAAAATGATTAATTAAAATTACGAGATAAAATGCTTACCGTAGCTGTCCGATGCTCGTATCTTTGCAATTATAACACAAGAATTTTTCATTATAATCATATCCAGTTGCTTTATTACAATTTACACAGGACATGTAGCAGAACGACTGATGTAAGTCCAGCAACAAAAATTTTCCTTTAATTGTGAATGTTGGTTTCTGCATTAAAAATGGACAAATAAATGTATAATATGAATGTAGCAATAAAGTGAATTTAAATAGAAAAAGATAATTTAGTTTTTTTAAAAAAATTATACCGCCATTGGTTGTGTAGAATCTATAATTTTAGCAATCTCAAAAATTTTTGTTATCGTCTGCGTGGTACTGGTTGAAGTTGATCCTCTTGATGTATCTAAACCTTTGGCAATCATTTCTTCTAATAATGCATCATTTTGTGTTGCCCTAAAAAGTTGAATTAATAATTAATTCGACATAAGTAGTAAAAAAAAAAGGGTTAATATATGCTAAAATTATATGATATTATGTTATAATGAATGAAATTATAAATAATTTAGATTTTATAAAATTAATTATTGAAAAAAATTCTTTTAAATAAATGATTTACCATTTACGTAATGAAACTACAGGTGCTAGAAGATGATCGATAATGAAAACATTTGTCTGTTATGATGATAAAGAAAGACCTACATTATAAATATATGTTAGCAAATATATCAATATATGATAAATAATTAAGAAGAGTATTCTTTTCAAAGAAAAGAACTATTATAAGAACCAACTTTAATTGCGTTTCAAGAATTATTGGTTTTGTTGCAATAATTATCGAAATTTGTTGGCACTTGTCATCAATAATGATCATGTGATATATCTTTGCTTTATCTTCTTATCCTTTTAAGTTGAGTAATGTCAAGAAATTGTAGCCTTAACCATTATTATACCAAGGATCTATTATTGGTCTACAAATTATTAAAGCAAATCAAGATAATTAAATAAAAAAAGCACTTCAAAATTAAAGAATTTTTTTTTTGTGTATTTAGTATAAGAGGCGTTGGATTGCTATATTTAATATATTTATCAAAACACTTTTATTCTTTATCGGCTGTTTTAATTTAATATTATTAATTTAATAAAATTAAAAATTAAATTTTTTTTTTTATTTTTAATCCAATTTTAGTTTATTTTCTATTTATTTTATCTTCTCTATGTGTACAAATCTCCATCGGTAGATTAAAATTAAAAACCTTAAGATGAAGGGTCAGATTAAAACCTAGACCCCATATTTTTCCCTCCCCTCTCTCTCTCTCCTCCCCCTCCAGCAGACACACTCCTCTCTCTCTCTCTGCGGCAAGCCCACGCCTTTGTCGTCGCCATTACCCGCTTAACGACCACCCAAACGATGCTTTGATCCCCTCCCCACCATGTATTCCTCACCAAAACCCCGGGTTCACTTTCATCTCGTGCCTCTCTCTCTCTCTCTCTCTCTCTCTCTCTCTCTCACCACCTCTTCTTAGCCAGCCGTTGCCGCACGTCAATGGTACCCCACAAGCACGCTGTCACCGGTGACTTTCTCACCCCAGGTCATTCTCTCTCTTCCTTCCCTAAGCCCTTTCTCTCTAGCTCTCGGATCTCACCAAATCTGTGTACCCACCATGCGCCGCCTCCCATAGCCACCGTGAGTGCCACCATGAGTGGTCCCCAACCCTTCACCGAAGTTTCACCTCTCCCTTGCCGTCGATCTGCTCCCTCCCCTCACGGATCCAAACTAAGTCAAAGTTAAACTCGGTGCCAGACAGAGATGAAGATGGAAGAAGACAGAGACAAAGACAAGGATGAATAATCTAAAGAAGGCTATGCCGAATCCGAGGGAAATTGTGAAGACGAAGACTACGAAGAAGGAAACCGAGAAGAGCATACCCACACGACATCGTGAAGAGCAACGAAGAATGAATGACCAAAATCGAGAGAGAGGTCTGAGGGACTCGGTGAAAACATAAACAAAACAGGGGTAAAATGGGAAGAAAAAATATTAGATGAAAATACTGTTACTCCCTTATTCGCATTTATATATATAGTGGATATATATTATATCCAACACATAATTGAGATCTAGAAATTGCGTTTGTACATGCCACAATTTTCTGGTCTGGGATCACAAGATTTCAGGAGCTTGCACAAAGTGTACTTTTTACCTATGTCACAGTTGGATACTTGCCTTCTATCTAAAGCGCCTTGTGTGTATGGACATTTTGCAATGAGCATTCTGCTTATTTCAAAATCGAACCACAGGTTCAGTTCACCCATGTCAATATATAATGTGGTGTTGGTAGTTAAGGGAGGTGGCGTTGTTTTGGAATATTGAAGCGTTAGCATCAACCGCACATGAGCCAAGCTCCACAATGGGCCGTGAGCTGGAAAATCATCACCAGAAGAATTGCCAGAATTTGATGATCACCACTAGCACCACTCTTTGCTGTTTTTCCCACAATCTGAATGCCTCTTGCGACTCCTTGATCCGCAACAAATTTAACACGTTTAGTTTAGCAGGTCGAGTTTAGATTGACCTATATAGTCGAATATAGGGCTGAACAAAAATTCAAAAATCCGAATTTGACTTTGCTTTGGCTCCCCTCCGACTTCGATAAGTTGAAGTTTTTTTTTTTTTTTGGGCAAACACTCAGAGTCGGAATCAGAGGTGGTATTAGACTGACTCCGACTCCAATATTGTATATATGTTATAAAAATATATGTATTTTTTGATATATTAATACTTATATTTTATGTAACTATAACTTATATAGTTAGTTAAATTCAATAATATACTAGTATGAATTAATTATAATATACTTAGAATATAACATAAATAGATTAAATTGACAAATAATAGTTTAGTATATATAAGCACCATACTATTACTCCCATGTACACTAATGTATAATAATGTATAATACTAATATATAACAACATATAATACTAATGTATAATAATATTTAAACTAATGTATAAATTTATAATAACATGTCACATTAATATATAATATCTAAAATACAATAACATGTAATAGTAATGTATATATAGTAATCAATATATAATAATATGTAATACTAATGTATGATAATTAAAATATAATAACATATAATAATAATATATAATAATCAATATACCATAATATGTAATATTAATGTATAATAACAAATATACTAATATATAATAAAAACTGGAATCTTCGTAACTTACACAACATAGAAACGAGTTCTATTCCTATCTATCAATTTTCTGACGTGAGCCACGTAACGATCATTTTCCGATCCTCCTAGTTATCCACACTACTGCATTATTGGATTGTACCGAATTAATTGGGGCCACACACTAGTTATCAGCCTATTCATAAAGACCCATTTAATTTCATAAAACGTCATTAATTACAATTTGTTATGAAATTAAAAGAGAAATAATATTAAAAGAGAAAGAGGATGTTGCAAGAGAAAGAGTTGTTTTTCAATACAAAACTTGATGCATATACAAGGGAATGATACCCATATATATAGGAGTACAAAAGGGTATGTATAGCTTAAGTCTCCATCAATGGCTAAAGATAGGTCTTAATTGATGGCTCAATGGTCTTAATTAGTGAGTAAAGATTGGTCTTAATTGATGGTTCAATGGTTTTAATTAGTGGCTATGTGTGGTTATACAAATGTTTATAATACTCCCCCTTTGGATGACCATACATAAAGAATATGCATCGTTAAGATCTTGCCAAGGAAAAACCCAGTGGGAAAAAACCAATGGCGAAAGAAAATAGTACAACATTCATGTGTACTGCCAATTGCTTTAAGATTGGCTCATTAAAACCTTGCAAAGGAAAACCCAGTGGGATAAAACCTTAGCGAAGGAAAAAGAGTACAATCAGCACAAGTTTTCAAGACATTTACTCCCCCTGAAAAGTGCATGATAATAAGTCTTCAAGTTTTCGCATTCCAATGTTCTGCACAAGCTTCTTAAATGTTGTAGTTGGTAATGCTTTAGTGAATAAATCTGCCAGATTATCACTTGATCATATCTGCTTGACATTAATTTCACCTTTCTCCTGAAGTTTATGGGTAGAAAAGAATTTAGGTGAAATATGTTTGGTTCTATCACCTTTGATATATCCTGCTCTAATTTGAGTAATACAAGCAGCATTATCTTCGATAAAATTGTTGGACTATCATTAATCACTGGAAGACGACACTTTTCTTGAATATGTTGAATCACTGATCTTAGCCAAATACATTATCGACTTGCCTCATGAATTGCAATGATCTCTGAGTGATTTAAAGATGTAGCAGATAGTGTTTGCTTGACAGATCTCCATGATACAGCAGAATTTCCATAAGTAAATACATAATATCCAGTTTGAGATATACCTCTGTGTGGATCTGAAAGATAACCTGCATCCACATATCCAACTAATTGTGGACTTGATCCATGTTGATAAAATAATCTCATATCAACCGTACCTCGGAGGTATTGAAGGACATGTTTAATGTCATTCCAATGTCTTCGAGTTGGTGCGGAACTATATCTTACAAGTAAATTAACTGAAAATGCAATATCAAGTTGAGTGCAATTTGCAAGATACATCAGGGCTCCAATTGCACTGAGATAAGGTATTTCAGGATCAAGAATTTCTTCATCGTCTTCACAAGGACGAAATGGATCTTTCTACACATCAAGTGATCGAACAACCATTGGAGTACTCAGGGGATGAGCTTTGTCCATGTAAAAGTGTTTCAAGACTTTCTCTGTATAATTTGACTGATGAATGAGAATTCCATTTTGCAAATGCTCGAGCTGCAGGCCGAGACAAAATTTCGTTTTGCTAAGGTCTTTCATTTCAAATTCATTTTTTAAATATGTAGCAGTTCTTTTGATCTCTTCAAGAGTTTCAACAAGATTTAGATCATTAACATAAACCGCAATAATAACAAATCCGGAGTCTGATTTCTTAATAAAAACACATGGACATATTTGATTATTTTCAAATCCTTTTTTCAATAAATATTCGCTAAGGCGTTTATACCACATGCGTCCGGATTGTTTTAACCTATATAAAGATCTTTGAAGTTTAATATAATACATATTTCTGGATATATTCAGATTAGAAGCTTCAGGCATTTTATATCCTTCAGGGATTTTCATATATATGTCATGATCCAATGATTCATATAAATATGCAGTGACCACATCCATTAACTGCACATCCAATCTTTTTGTAACTACCAAACTAATCAAAAATCTAAATGTAATTACATCCATAACATGAGAGTATGTTTCCTCATAATCAATCCCTGGTTTCTGTAGGAAACCTTGTGCAACAAGTTGTGCTTTATATCACACAATTTCATTGTTCTTATTACGGTTACATATAAATACCCAATTATATCCAACAGGCATTACACCCTTTGGTGTTTGTACAATTGGTCCAAAGACCTCTCGCTTTACTAGCGAGTTTAATTCAGCTTCAATAGCTGATTTCCATTTTGGCCAGTCATTTTTACGTCGACATTCTTCTACAGTTCTTGGCTCAATTTCTTCATTACTTCTGATAATGTCAATGGCCATTTTATATGAAAATATGTTGTTGACAACAGTTTTATTTCTATCCAACATTTCTCCAATACTCATGAAATGTATCGAGATTTCGTGATTTTCAAGTACCTGTCCCTCTTCAAGAGAAGACATTTCATTAAATACCTCTTCAGGAGGTTTTTTTTCAGGAGATTTAGTCTCTTCAGGAGCATCAATTACTCTTATAGCCTGTGTTGTGGATATGGACTCTTCAAGAGTACTAAATTCATTTTGTATTTTTCTATTCCAAGGAATTTTATCCTTTGCACCAATAGGTCATCCAAGCTTCAGACGTATCTTAGACTACCTTGTTGTTTTGGCAACTTGTCTTTCAGGGATTACAATCCTTGCTGGAATATTAATAGCAGGAAAATATGATTTTACCACACCTTTAATGTCAGTAAATACATCCGGTAATTGATTTGCAACACTTTGCAAATGAATAATCTTTTGAACTTCTAGTTTACATTCATTTGTACGAGGATCAAATTGGGACAGGGATTTATTTTTCCAAATAATTTCCTGTCGTGCTTCAGGCACCGACTTCTCATTACCCAATGTTGGAAAAATAGATTCGTCAAAATGACAATCCTCAAAACGTGCCTTAAACATATCCCATGTAAGAGGCTCAAGGTATCTAATAATAGATGGAGAATCAAACCCAACATATATCACAAATCTACGTTAAGGACTCATCTTTGTACGTTGTGGAGGTGCAATTGGAAGATATACCGTACATCCAAAAATACGAAGATGAGTAATATTTGGTTGTTGACCAAATGCAAGGTGTAATGGAGAATATTTGTGATATGCTGATGGCCTAACTCGAATCAACGATGCTGCATGAAGTATAGCATGTTCCTAGGCAGAAATAGGAAGTTTTGATTTCATAAGTAAAGGTCTAGCGATTAGCTGAAACCTTTTAATTAATGATTTAGCTAAACCATTTTAAGTGTGTGTGTGGGCAACTGGATGTTCAACATCTATTCCTATTAACATGCAATAGTTATAAAAAAACTTGAGATGTAAATTCACCTGCATTATCCAATCGAATAGTTTTAATTGGATAGTGAGGAAATTGTGCTTGTACTTTAATTATTTGGGCAAGAAGTTTAGCAAATGCAATATTTCTAGTGGAAAGTAGACAAACATGTGACCATTGACTTGATGCATCAATTAAAATCATAAAATATCTGAACGGTCCACCTGATGGTTGAATAAGCCCATATATATCCCCATGAATCCTTTGTAAAAATAACGGAGATTCAAAAACAACCTTTGAGATAGATGGTTTGATAATCAATTTACCCTGAGAACGTGCAGAGCATGGATAGTCATTAGGTAAGATAATTTTCTGATTCTTTAGGGGATGCCCATACGAATTATCAATTATTCGTCTCATCATTATTGATCCCGGATGTCTAAGGCGATCATGCCATGTCATAAATACTTTGGGGTTAATGCACTTTTGGTGCATTACCACATGTGATTCGATTATTCTCATTTCTGTATAATACAATCCAGATGAAAAAGCAGGCAGTTTTTCTAATACGAGCTTCTAGCTCGAAATTATTTTAGTAATGAGAAAATGCTCTTTATTGTATTCATTGGTAGTTTCAATATGACAACTATTACGACGTATATCCTTAAAACTCAATAAATTTCTTCTGGATCGTGAAGAAAATATGGCATCATCAATACAAAATTTGGTGCCATTAGGCAACACAATATAAGCTCTTCTGGAGCCTTCAATTAGATTTGATGAACCAGATATACTATGAACGTAGGTTTTACTCAATGTGAGATTTTGAAAATATTTTTTGTCCTTAAGAATTGCGTGAGTTGTAGTACTGTCAGCCAGACATACATCTCTATTATTCATCTCAGAGATAAAAAGTTCATCAGTAGGACTCATGATTCTACAAAATATATAAAACTTTTATTACTACAAAACATTGCAAAATATAAAAAAAAATTTACAATAAGATAAAGAAAATACATTAATTAAAAAGGAACACTTCCATCAGCAATCAAATGATCAACTCTACCACTAGAATTCTAAATGAAATCAGAAACATCAAGACTTGTAATATCTTCTCCATCTATAGAAACTAAAGTATCTAATGGTTCAGTAAAATTTGTTTCAAACTTTTTTGTTTTTTCTTTTATAGAAGTTTGGTATAGGTCAACCATGTGCTTAGCTGTACAACATGTATGAGACCAATGTCCAGTCATACCACATCTATGGCATACATCTTCATCTTTCTTTAAAAATTTGTTCTGAGGACCTTTACCCTTCTCTGAGTTGAACCACTTCTGGTGGTACGGTGTATATCTATTATTATCCCTTTTAGTGTGGTCGCTTCTAGGACCTCCACTTCTATAATTTTTTCTACCACGTCCACGCCCTTGGTTTCTTTGAAAATATGCGCCATTCGCTTCTGGGAATAGTGTAAATCTAGTACTATTCACTTCAGGAAAATGATATAGAACCAGTAGGACGTGACTGATAATTTCTTAACAAAAGCTCATTATTTTGCTTAGCTCCTAGAAGACAAGATATAAGTTTAGAATATTTTTTGAACTTTCGCTCTCGATACTCCTGCTGCAGGAGCACATTCGATGCATGAAAAGTAGTATGTCTTCTCTAACAAGTCATCATCAGTGACTTTTTCACCACATAATTTCAACAATGAGCTAATTTTAAAGAGTGTAGAGTTATACTCATTAACACTTTTGAAATCTTGCAATTTCAGGTGCATCCAATCATGATGAGCTTTTGGGAGGATTATAGTTTTCAGGTGCTCATATATCTCCCTTAAATCATTCTACAAAATAAGGGGATCTTTCACCGTGAGATACTCAGTTTTTAATTCTTCATGAAGATGGTGCCGAAGGAAAATTATTGCCTTAGCGCGGTTCTGCCGGGACCCTTGATTTCCTTCTTTAATTATATCTCTCAGGTTCATCACTTCCAGATGGATCTCAGCATTAAGGATCCAAGATAAATAATTTTTTCTAGAAATGTCAAGAGCAACGAATTCCAATTTTGTAAGATTTGACATTTTCTACATATATAAATTAGGAATATAAGTATGTTTATATTTGTAAATAAGAAATACATTCACAAAATCATGAGAATAAATATAAAGTTTCATCAAGTAATAATAAGTAATATAATATTTCATATTCATTTTAGGAACTACAAATAATATATTGAAAAACTTACTTGAAGTAGAAGACTACTAGCTTCAAAATCATCAGAACCTTCGTGCTGATAATGTGTTATGAAACAAAAAGAGAAATAATATTGAAAGAGAAAGAGGATGTTGCAAGAGAAAGAGTTGTTATTCAATGCAAAACTTGATGCATATACAAGGGAATGATACCCATATATATAAGAGTACAAAGGGGTAGGTATAGCTTAAGTCTCTATTAATGGCTAAAGATAGGTCTTAATTGATGGTTCAATGGTCTTAATTAATGGCTAAAGATTGGTCTTAATTGATGGTTCAATGGTCTTAATTAGTGGCTATGTGTGGTTATACAAATGTTTATAACACAAATTTTTTTTTATTCCAAGCATTGTATCATCTATTTTAAATGTAGTGGTTGTCGGAGAACTCCATCACCATCCCTTGTGCTTGCATGTGATGTAGTTGTCTTGGTTAATAAAACTTTTTTACCATAAAACATAAAGGAAACAGATCAAGTCAAAGAAGGATTTTTGTCAGTTCTTCATTCTTACACAGATGCAAATATCCATGCACACCATTCTTTATTTTAAAATAACACATTAAGGAGCAAAAGCGTTCACATCAGCCTTTAACCGATATACATTATTACATTTAAACAAGATCGATTAGCAGCTACAATGGAAAACAATCAAACAAACCCCCTGAAAGACTAATTTATTTAAGATTAGACAAGTTTTATTTATTTTTAATGAGGCCGGCCGCATCTGCGGTCATAGGGAGAATGACAATTTCTAGGTTTTTACTTGGGTTGGGAAGACAGTACTTTTGATTACTTTTACTACAGCCATAAGCTAGCAGGAGCACCAGATTTCTTAGTGCCAAAAGTGAAACTCTGATAGTCAATCAACATCTTGTTTATTTTCGAATTGAAGAGCAACTTTGGCTCCTCCATGCAACCCTAGTAATCAAGGGCGGTGCGGGTGCCATTGTCAAGCAAGATTGAAGAAACAGTCGCTCCCCAACGAGTTGTGTGCTGCGAGAATATCATCAACATCATCAGTACCGTCACCAAAAGAAATTGACCTAGTTTCTTTGATGTTTGTCCAACCATCTCAGCCCCTTTAACTATGCAAGTCCCCTTTGAAGAACTTCTGTCGGCAGCGATCGAGGATTCGAGAGATTTGCGGAGGAAGATGTCATGGATGGAACAAGATTTTAAAAACATTATATTTTTGTGGGTTTCCTCTTTTATTTAAAGAAAATGCAAGGGAGAGATGGCGGAAAACCATGGAAAAATCACTCATCTGGCAACTTATCATGGGGAGACCCCACCACAGAGCAGGTTTCTCGAGTCAATCAACAGGTATTGACTTAAACCTGAGATTTAGGCTTTTTCAAATGTAATGGTGACACCTAGTAGGCACAAAGGATATGATCTAGAGGTCTAAAACCTAGAGCAGGCAACCAAGTATCTAGCAAAAAAATAATGAAGGAGGGAAGTCAATTAATTTTAGGGGTGTAGAGGGAAAAATTGGTTAGAATTAGATGACTATATGATAAGGCTTATCTTATCATTTTATTTAAATTTATTAGGATGAATGTAAAATAATTATTAATTTATTTCTAAACAATGTTGAGTCTATCTAGAAGTCTTAGGTAGTGTTTATATAAGTCTTTGAGGTTAAAATCAAGTCCTGGTATATCCTGAAGAAAACTGAACATATTAGTCAATCCAGAAGATTGTTATTTGCGAAATGTTAGCAGTCCGTCGGAACACGTCTTCGCGACTGTTGCTAACCGTCAGCAGAGTCCTACTGTGACTGGAATTCTTTTCAGACTTTCTATTTAAAGGGATTCAGTTTTGTATCTTATTATGGACTTTGAGCCACGAATTTCAGAGAGGATATTTTGAGCATCTGTGTGAGAAAATTCACTTGAGAATTTTCATGGGATTTTTCATCTCTATTTAAGTGTGATCGTGCTCCGGTATTGGAGGATCGTGTGATTGGAATTCAGCCCCTAGAGTTCTAGGAGGAAAGGCAACATTTAAAAATCGCCAAAGGTTTTGGCTGCTACTGCAGTAGAAGACAAACTGGTCATTTATCTTGGCAAGTAAGATAGTCGAATTGCAAAAGTTTTGTAATTGATGATTGCTTGTAATTGTTCTTCAAATAATAAGATTGACTTTCCTGAGTTTGGTTACCCCGTAGGGTTTTACCTTTAAAGAGTTCTTTAAAGGGTTTCCTTTCGTAACCAATCATTGTGTCTTACAAATTTGTTTATTCTCTTTGAGTATTTTGATTTGTTTAATAATTCTAGATATTGAGATCTAATCAATTTGTTCAAGGAAATTGATAGACAATTTCGTGGTTTTACAGGGGTACGTTGGGAATTACAATTGGCATCAGAGCGTGGTTCACTCATCCGAGTGTAATCCGTGCCCTTGTAGATTATGTCGACGTCATTATACGTTCCACCATATTTCGATGGGGAAAACTATGCTTATTGGAAAGTTCGTATGAGGGCTTTTCTCAAGTCTTTGGATGAACGTGTATGGAATTCGGTCGAACGAGGATGGACTAAACCCGAGACATCTATAGATGCTTGGACGAAAGAAGAAATCAGCAATTGCAATTTGAATAACAAAGGACTTAACGCTATTTTCATGGCGGTATCCCCTGAAGAATTTAAAAGAATCTCCATGTGTGAGATTGCTAAAGAAGTTTGGGATGATTTGGAGGTTACACATGAAGGCACAAGAATAGTAAAAAAATACAAAATTGCGGATGCTAACCTCTAAATTTGAAGAGATTAAAATGTTAGAAGATGAGAATTTTAATGATTTTTATGCTAAACTGAATGATATTGTGAATTCTAGGTTAAATCTAGGCGAGAAGGTGGAGGCTTCAAGGGTCGTGAGGAAGATTCTGAGATCTTTACCTGAAAGATTTTGACCCAAAGTTACTGCTATTGAAGAAAGTAAAGATTTGGATGCAATAAAAGTAGAAGAGCTGATAGGTTCTTTACAAACATATGAATTTTCGCTTCCTTAAGCAAGAAAGGGTAAGTCCATTGCTTTAAAAACTATAAAAGAAAATCATGAGGATTATTCTGAAAAAGAAAATTTTAATAATGAGGATATAGATCTCATAGCAAGAAAGTTCAGAAAATTCATATTTAATAAAAATTCTAGTGGAAAGCAAAAAAGAGGTAAAGAATTTTCTTCAAAGAAAATTTATTCTGAAAAATGGAATAAGAAAAAATATGAAAATAATGATAAAGTAAAGTGTTATGAATGTTGTGGTGACGGTCACATAAGAATTGAATGTCTAAATTTAAAGAAAAATAAAAGAAAAGCATTGAATGTCATACTTAGTGACAGTACAGAATCTGAAATTTCAAGTACATCATCTGATGATGACAATTCTTTTGTGGCTTTTTCTACTGTTGTTAATGATTTTTCTGATATTGGGCTAACAAAATCTGAAAGTGATTATGATGATAGTGATTCGGAGGTTGTTCTAGTTGTGGATGATCATGAGTTAAGTCTACAAGAAGCCTATAATGATCTATGTGAGAAAGTGATCAAATTAAAGAAACTCAACAAGAAGTTGTACAATAGATTTACTGCTATGGAGAATGAGAAAAACAATCTTTTTGAGACATTAAAAAATTCTGGTGTTGAAGTATCAATATTAAAAGATCAAAAGGCTGCACTAGAAAAAGAGTTGGAAAAGTTTCAGGAGTGCCAAGAAAAAACAGCAACGCAGAAATTAGAAGAGATGTTGAGTATTCAAAAATCTAGTTGTGATCGCACGGGTTTAGGGTATATGACTTCCCAAGGTATGGAATTTAAAGGCTCATCATCCGCTGCCACTTCATCAAAAGATATCATTTTTGTTAAAGGAAGTCAAGATGAGGAAGCTCCAAAGAAAACTGAATCTGAAACTCATGTTCCAAGAACCTCACTGATAGATCAACGACAAAGAAACCCAACCAAGGTAAGTCCAAAGGTAAGTATATTCCTACTTGTCATTATTGTAGTGTTGTTGGTCATATAAGATCAAATTGCTTTAATTTGAATAAAGTGTAGAAAAAGAATGGTGAAAGAAATACATAAAGTAGAGAAAAGAGTCTAGAAAATCAAGTTTGTAATATGAGTCAACAAATCAATTTTTTAAGTCTCAAACTTGGTGAACTAGCAGATTTTTGCTTTCAAAATAAAGAAAAAATCATACAAAATGATATTGATAAAAAGAATAGGCCAAAATTTAAAGCAAAGTGGGTGGTCAAAGAAGATGCCATGTCCCATTAATTGATAGGACTACTTGCATGTTCTTGTATTCTCTATATTATTGCATTAGTCTAGGACATGCATTTTATTTTTTTATTTTGCTTTTACGTTTCTTTTTTTTCAGTTTTAAATAAAAAAATATAATATAAATTTTTTTTCTAGTTTGGTTCAAAATTTTTCTTTAAGGAAAATGCATGCTTGATATGTCAAAATTTGAACATTTGTATTCTCACTTAATAAATTTTTGAACCTGTGCATCTCTCTATTTTGTGTGATTCACTTTGTGCATACTAACCCTATGGATTATCTTGGCAAAATTCATTATCAATGCACAGTGAGGAACTTATATGTATTCATTTTATAATTAAAATTCATATTATTTAATGAGATGCTTATCAAAGAGGGAGTTCATGCCTTAAATTGACTAATACTAGTTGAACCTAGTACATCAATAAAGAGCTCTCATCTTGCCAAACACAAAGAGTTGATCCATATAGAAAAAGTCATGCAAGTCCCCTTTGAAGAACTTTTGTCTGCAGCGATCGAGGATTCGAGAGATTTGCGGAGGAAGATGTCATGGATGGAACAAGATTTTAAAAACATTATATTTTTGTGGGTTTCCTCTTTTATTTAAAGAAAATGCAAGGGAGAGATGGCGGAAAACCATGGAAAAATCACTCATCTGGCAACTTATCATGGGGAGACCCCACCACAGAGCAGGTTTCTCGAGTCAATCAACAGGTATTGACTTAAACCTGAGATTTAGGCTTTTTCAAATGTAATGGTGACACCTAGTAGGCACAAAGGATATGATCTAGAGGTCTAAAACCTAGAGCAGGCAACCAAGTATCTAGCAAAAAAATAATGAAGGAGGGAAGTCAATTAATTTTAGGGGTGTAGAGGGAAAAATTGGTTAGAATTAGATGACTATATGATAAGGCTTATCTTATCATTTTATTTAAATTTGTTAGGATGAATGTAAAATAATTATTGATTTATTTCTAAACAATGTTGAGTCTATCTAGAAGTCTTAGGTGGTGTTTAGATAAGTCTTTGAGGTTAAAATCGAGTCCTGGTATATCCTGAAGAAAGCTGAACAGATTAGTCAATCCAGAAGATTGTTATTCGCGAAATGTTAGCAGTTCGTCGGAACACGTCTTCGCGACTGTTGCTAACCGTCAGCAGAGTCCTACTGTGACTGGAACTCTTTCCAGACTTTCTATTTAAAGGGATTCGGTTTTGTATCTTATTATGGACTTTGAGCCACGAATTTCAGAGAGGATATTCTGAGCATATGTGTGAGAAAATTCACTTGAGAATTTTCATGGGGTTTTTCATCTCTCTTTAAGTGTGATCGTGCTCCGGTGTTGGAGGATCGTGTGATTGGAATTCAGCCCCTAGAGTTCTAGGAGGAAAGGCAACATTTGAAGATCGCCAGAGGTTCTGGCTGCTACTGTGGTAGAAGACAAACGGGTCGTTTGTCTTGGCAAGTAAGATAGTCGAATTGCAAAGGTTTTGTAATTGATGATTGCTTGTAATTGTTCTTCAAATAATAAGATTGACTTTCCTGGATTTGGCTGCCCCGTAGGGTTTTACCTTTAAAGAGTTCTTTAAAGGATTTCCCTTCGTAACCTTAAGAATTGCGTGAGTTGTAGTACTGTCAGCCAGACATACATCTCTATTATTCATCTCAGAGATAAAAAGTTCATCAGTAGGACTCATGATTCTACAAAATATATAAAACTTTTATTACTACAAAACATTGCAAAATATAAAAAAAAATTTACAATAAGATAAAGAAAATACATTAATTAAAAAGGAACACTTCCATCAGCAATCAAATGATCAACTCTACCACTAGAATTCTAAATGAAATCAGAAACATCAAGACTTGTAATATCTTCTCCATCTATAGAAACTAAAGTATCTAATGGTTCAGTAAAATTTGTTTCAAACTTTTTTGTTTTTTCTTTTATAGAAGTTTGGTATAGGTCAACCATGTGCTTAGCTGTACAACATGTATGAGACCAATGTCCAGTCATACCACATCTATGGCATACATCTTCATCTTTCTTTAAAAATTTGTTCTGAGGACCTTTACCCTTCTCTGAGTTGAACCACTTCTGGTGGTACGGTGTATATCTATTATTATCCCTTTTAGTGTGGTCGCTTCTAGGACCTCCACTTCTATAATTTTTTCTACCACGTCCACGCCCTTGGTTTCTTTGAAAATATGCGCCATTCGCTTCTGGGAATAGTGTAAATCTAGTACTATTCACTTCAGGAAAATGATATAGAACCAGTAGGACGTGACTGATAATTTCTTAACAAAAGCTCATTATTTTGCTTAGCTCCTAGAAGACAAGATATAAGTTTAGAATATTTTTTGAACTTTCGCTCTCGATACTCCTGCTGCAGGAGCACATTCGATGCATGAAAAGTAGTATGTCTTCTCTAACAAGTCATCATCAGTGACTTTTTCACCACATAATTTCAACAATGAGCTAATTTTAAAGAGTGTAGAGTTATACTCATTAACACTTTTGAAATCTTGCAATTTCAGGTGCATCCAATCATGATGAGCTTTTGGGAGGATTATAGTTTTCAGGTGCTCATATATCTCCCTTAAATCATTCTACAAAATAAGGGGATCTTTCACCGTGAGATACTCAGTTTTTAATTCTTCATGAAGATGGTGCCGAAGGAAAATTATTGCCTTAGCGCGGTTCTGCCGGGACCCTTGATTTCCTTCTTTAATTATATCTCTCAGGTTCATCACTTCCAGATGGATCTCAGCATTAAGGATCCAAGATAAATAATTTTTTCTAGAAATGTCAAGAGCAACGAATTCCAATTTTGTAAGATTTGACATTTTCTACATATATAAATTAGGAATATAAGTATGTTTATATTTGTAAATAAGAAATACATTCACAAAATCATGAGAATAAATATAAAGTTTCATCAAGTAATAATAAGTAATATAATATTTCATATTCATTTTAGGAACTACAAATAATATATTGAAAAACTTACTTGAAGTAGAAGACTACTAGCTTCAAAATCATCAGAACCTTCGTGCTGATAATGTGTTATGAAACAAAAAGAGAAATAATATTGAAAGAGAAAGAGGATGTTGCAAGAGAAAGAGTTGTTATTCAATGCAAAACTTGATGCATATACAAGGGAATGATACCCATATATATAAGAGTACAAAGGGGTAGGTATAGCTTAAGTCTCTATTAATGGCTAAAGATAGGTCTTAATTGATGGTTCAATGGTCTTAATTAATGGCTAAAGATTGGTCTTAATTGATGGTTCAATGGTCTTAATTAGTGGCTATGTGTGGTTATACAAATGTTTATAACACAAATTTTTTTTTATTCCAAGCATTGTATCATCTATTTTAAATGTAGTGGTTGTCGGAGAACTCCATCACCATCCCTTGTGCTTGCATGTGATGTAGTTGTCTTGGTTAATAAAACTTTTTTACCATAAAACATAAAGGAAACAGATCAAGTCAAAGAAGGATTTTTGTCAGTTCTTCATTCTTACACAGATGCAAATATCCATGCACACCATTCTTTATTTTAAAATAACACATTAAGGAGCAAAAGCGTTCACATCAGCCTTTAACCGATATACATTATTACATTTAAACAAGATCGATTAGCAGCTACAATGGAAAACAATCAAACAAACCCCCTGAAAGACTAATTTATTTAAGATTAGACAAGTTTTATTTATTTTTAATGAGGCCGGCCGCATCTGCGGTCATAGGGAGAATGACAATTTCTAGGTTTTTACTTGGGTTGGGAAGACAGTACTTTTGATTACTTTTACTACAGCCATAAGCTAGCAGGAGCACCAGATTTCTTAGTGCCAAAAGTGAAACTCTGATAGTCAATCAACATCTTGTTTATTTTCGAATTGAAGAGCAACTTTGGCTCCTCCATGCAACCCTAGTAATCAAGGGCGGTGCGGGTGCCATTGTCAAGCAAGATTGAAGAAACAGTCGCTCCCCAACGAGTTGTGTGCTGCGAGAATATCATCAACATCATCAGTACCGTCACCAAAAGAAATTGACCTAGTTTCTTTGATGTTTGTCCAACCATCTCAGCCCCTTTAACTATGCAAGTCCCCTTTGAAGAACTTCTGTCGGCAGCGATCGAGGATTCGAGAGATTTGCGGAGGAAGATGTCATGGATGGAACAAGATTTTAAAAACATTAATTTTTGTGGGTTTCCTCTTTTATTTAAAGAAATTGCAAGGGAGAGATGGCGGAAAACCAGGGAAAAATCACTCATCTGGCAACTTATCATGGGGAGACCCCACCACGGAGCAGGTTTCTCGAGTCAATCAACAGGTATTGATTAAACCTGAGATTTGACGCTTTTTCAAATGTAATGGTGACATCTAGTAGGCACAAAGCACACGATCTAGAGGTCCAAAACCTAGAGCAGGCAACCAAGTATGTAGCAAACAAATAATGAAGGAGGGAAGTCAATTAATTTTGGGGGTGTAGAGGAAAAAATTGGTTAGAATTAGATGACTATATGATAAGGCTTATCTTATCATTTTATTTAAATTTGTTAGGATGAATGTAAAATAATTATTGATTTATTTTTAAATAATGTTGAGTCTATCTATAAGTCTTAGGTGGTGTTTAGATAAGTCTTTGAGGTTAAAATCGAGTCCTGGTATATCCTGAAGAAAGCTGAACAGATTAGTTAATCTAGAAGATTGTTATTCGCGAAATGTTAGCAATTCGTCGGAACACGTCTTCTCGACTGTTGCTAACCGTCAGCAGAGTCCTATTGTGACTGGAACTCTTTCCAGACTTTCTATTTAAAGGGATTTGGTTTTGTATCTTATTATGGACTTTAAGCCACGAATTTCAGAGAGGATATTCTGAGCATATGTGTGAGAAAATTCACTTGAGAATTTTCATGGGGTTTTTCATCTCTCTTTAAGTGTGATCGTGCTCCAGTGTTGGAGGATCGTGTGATTGGAATTCAGCCCCTAGAGTTCTAGGAGGAAAGGCAACATTTGAAGATCGCCAGAGGTTCTGGCTGCTACTGTGGTAGAAGACAAACGGGTCGTTTATCTTGGCAAGTAAGATAGTCGAATTGCAAAGATTTTGTAATTGATGATTGCTTGTAATTGTTCTTCAAATAATAAGATTGACTTTCCTGGATTTGGCTGCCCCGTAGGGTTTTACCTTTAAAGAGTTCTTTAAAGGATTTCCCTTCGTAACCAATTTGTTTAAGGAATTGGTAGACAATTTCGTAGTTTTATACGGGTACGTTGGGAATTACAATGGGCATCAGAGCGTGGTTCACTCATCCGAGTGTAATCCATGCCCTTGTAGATTATGTCGACGTCATTATACGTTCCACCATATTTCGATGAGGAAAACTATGCTTATTGGAAAGTTCATATGAGGGCTTTTCTCAAGTCTTTGGATGAATGTGTATGGCATTCGGTTGAACGAGGATGGACTAAACCCAAGACATCTATAGATGCTTGGATGAAAGAAGAAATCAGCAATTGCAATTTGAATAGTAAAGGACTTAACGCTATTTTCATGGTGGTATCCCCTGAAGAATTTAAAAGAATCTCCATGTGTGAGATTGCTAAAGAAGTTTGGGATATTTTAGAGGTTACACATGAAGGCACAAGAATAGTAAAAAATTCAAAATTACAGATGCTAACCTCTAAATTTGAAAAGATTAAAATGTTAGAAGATGAGAATTTTAATGATTTTTATGCTAAACTGAATGATATTGTGAATTCTAGGCTAAATCTAGGCAAGAAGGTGGAGGATTCAAGGGTCGTGAGGAAGATTCTGAGGTCTTTACCTGAAATATTTCGACCCAAAGTTACTGCTATTGAAGAAAGTAAAGATCTGGATGCAATAAGAGTGGAAGAGCTGGTAGGTTCTTTACAAATATATGAATTTTCGCTTCCTCAAGCAAGAAAAGGTAAGTCCATTGCTTTAAAAACTATAAAAGAAAATCATGAGGATTTTTCTGAAGAAGAAAATTTTAACAATGAGATTAGTTCAGAAAATTCATATTTAATAAAAATTCTAGTGGAAAGCAAAAAAGAGGTAAAGAATTTTCTGCAAAGAAAATTTATTCTGAAAAATGGAATAAGAAAAAATTTGAAAATAATGATAAAGTAAAGTGCTATGAATGCTGTGGTTACGGTCACATAAGAATTGAATGTCTAAATTTCAAGAAATATAAAAGAAAAGCATTGAATGTCACACTTAGTGACAGTTCAGAATCTGAAATTTCAAGTATATCATTTGATGATGACAATTCTTTTGTGGCTTTTTCTACTGTTGTTAATGATTTTTCTGATCTTGGGCTAACAAAATCTGAAAGTGATGTTGATGATCTAGATTCGGAGGTTACTTTAGTTGTGGATGATCATGAGTTAAGTCTACAAGAAACTTATAATGATCTATATGAGGAAGTGATCAAATTAAAGAAACTCAACAAGAAGCTATACAATAGATTTACTGCTGTGGAGAATGAGAAAAACAATCTTTCTGAGACATTAAAAAATTCTGGTGTTGAAGTATCAAAATTAAAATATCAAAAGGCTGCACTAGAAAAAGAGTTGGAAAAGTTTCAGGAGTGCCAAGACAAAACAGCAACACAGAAGTTAGAAGAGATGTTGAGTATTCAAAAAACTAATTGTGATCGCACGGGTTTAGGGTATATGACTTCCCAAGGTATGGAATTTAAAGGCTCATCATTCGCTACCACTTCATCAAAAGATATCATTTTTGTTAAAAGAAGTCAAGATGAGAAAGCTAAAAAAAAACCAAATCTGAAACTCATGTTCCAAGAGTCTCACATTATAGATCAACGACAAAGAAACCCAACCAAGGTAAGTCCAAAGGTAAGTATATTCCTACTTGTCATTATTCTGGTGTTGTTGGTCATATAAAACCAAATTGCTTTAATTTTAATAAAGTGCAGAAAAAGAATAGTGAAAGAAATACACAAAGTAGATGAAAGAGTCTAGAGAATCAAGTTTGTAATATGAGTCAACAAATCAATTTTTTAAGTCTCAAATTTGGTGAACTAGCAGATTTTTACTTTCAAAATAAAGAAAACATCATACAAAGTGATGTTGATAAAAAGAATAGGCCAAAATTTAAAGTAAAGTGGGTGGTCAAAGAAGATGCCATGTCACATTAATTGATAAGACTACTTGCATGTTTTTGCATTATTTATATTATTGCATTAGTCTAGGACATGCATTTTATTTTTTTTTGTTTTGCTTGTATGTTTTTTTTTTCAATTTTAAATAAAAAAATATAATATAAAATTTTTTCTGGTTTGGTTCAAAATTTTTCTTTAAGGAAAATGCATGCTTGATATGTCAAAGTTTGAACATTTGTATTCTCACTTAATAAAATTTTGAACTTGTGCATCTCTCTATTTTGTGTGATTCACTTTGTGCATACTAACCCTATGGATTATCTTGGCAAGGTTCATTTTCAATTCACAGTGAGGAACTTATATGTATGCATTTTATAATTAAAGTTCATATTATTTAATGAGATGCTCATCAAAAATGGAGTTCATGCCTTAAATTGACTAATACTAGTTGAACCTAGTACATTAATAAAGAGCTCTCCTCTTGCCAAACACAAAGAGTTGATCCATATAGAAAAAGTCAGTGTTAAATCATTGTGGAAAAAGACTAACACCCTACACGGATCTATCTCCTTTAAGTTCTTATAGAAATAATCGTTGCTCTAATCATTGTGGAAAAAGACGAGCAATAAAAATGAACATAAAAAAGGGGTTGTACAAACTAGTGTTTGGAGGAGATGCTCATGTATCTAGTCTTTCGCATAAAGTTTGACTTTTGAGGTGAGGAACAATCTCTTGGAAGCATCTATAAAAAGAAAATACTCATGGATAATATTATAAAAATATATTGAAGAAAAAAAAAATAAAAATAAAGAGTTGCTACCTCATATAAGTTTGCTCACTCACACACTCACATGAACTTTGACATTGATGATCTTTTGAGGAGTGGACATCCATAGTGATTGTTGCAAATAAGAGGGTGTACTCTATTGAATTTTTTTTGTGAAGTACACTATGTTTGAACTAAGATGCATCTAGGTATGTTACTTGCCCTATTGCTTATTTATATATTTATATAAAATAAAAAGAAAAAGTTCAGTTTTTTGTGTTATTTTTTTCTAATCTCTATTTATTTTGGTTTATATAAAATAAATACAAAAATATAAATGTATAGTTTTTTTTTTTGGGTCAAGATGGTGTACTAGGTGTTTTTTTCCCTTCTAAAAGTATAAGTCCCAATGGGATTTTTGGTCCAGCACGTGCACGGGCGGGTCATGCTTTAAAGTCTTAAAACCCACTCTTGCCTCTTTCACTTGCTCCCAGCCCCGATTCTAAGCCTTCTATATACCCACCTTCATGGACTCTTGGCTCCTCCACGCAAGCCTTAATACACGGTGCGCCTTTCTTTGTTTACTCTTCACTTTCTATCATCAAGGTAAGTATCCTCGAGTCCATTATTTTTTTTCTTATTCCATTTTTCTTTTCTCAGCATATGGATAAATGAAGCATGTGTGAAGGGTTTTGATTTTATGAAGTATTGGGCTGTTTGGTTGAGCTAAAATACCCGTAAATGGATTATTTTTGGTTTATTCTATCTACTCTATACATGTATTGAGGACAAGGTTGTGTAGCTCATGGGCTTATGGTTTTTGTTTTCTTACGGGTGCACACCAAGTGTTTGTGTTATTTTCTAACTCATCTCAGATTTTTTTTGGGCTGTTTTTAAGGAGTTTCTTATACACATAGTAAGCTCTTAAGCATGAGTAGTTCCCATTTTTTTTCTCAACAAACAAATAATAAACAGAAAAAATATATATATGTATTTTTATTAAATAAAAAATAATAATATGGGATTTTAATATCAATTGATTCTTACATTCTGAGTTTGAAAATATTTTTTCTGACTTGATTATTGTATTGCTTCACATGAGGTTCAAAGAAAGGGCAAAACGCAAGAGGTTCACTCCTCCCATGCCATCTGAGAACTCCTCAAGTGAAGATGAAACGATACTAGAACCCATGCAGTTAGGAGAAACTTCAGGTGCATTTAATCTATGAAAAGTTGAGACAAATGGGAGTTCTTTATCATGTTTTTTTTAGTGTTTTCACCTCGGCACACATAAGTGGTATTTATTCTCTTATGATTATTGTCAGATTAGTGACAAAAAGGGAGAGTATTGAAAGAGCAAATTGAAATATTTTTGGTGTTGTGAAATTTAGGGGGAGTTTAATAAATTTGCTGAAATGAATTTGTTGAGGGGGAGAAAGTTTATTTTTGCTGGACATAAGTTTTTCTTGACTATTTGTTTGGAATTCCTACTCGGTTTCTTGGTTTTCTGTTTGTGCTTTTGACAGGCTTTATATTATATTCATCAAGTTGGTTTTGTCACCAATCCGCATAAGGGGGAGATTGTAGAGGAAAAAATTGGTTAAGATTAGATGACTATATGATAAGGCTTATCTTATCATTTTATTTAAATTTGTTAGGATGAATGTAAAATAATTATTGATTTATTTCTAAACAATGTTGAATCTATCAAGAAGTCTTAGGTGGTGTTTAGATAAGTCTTTGAGGTTAAATCGAGTCCTGGTATATCCTGAAGAAAGCTGAACAGATTAGTCAATCCAGAAGATTGTCATTCGTGAAATGTTGGTAGTCCATCGGAACATGTCTTCGCGACTGTTGCTAACAGTCAGCAGAGTCCTACTGTGACTGGAACTCTTTCCAGACTTTCTATTTAAAGGGATTCGGTTTTGTATCTTATTATGGACTTTGAGCCACGAATTTCAGAGAGGATATTCTCAGCATATGCGTGAGAAAATTCACTTGAGAATTTTCATGAGGTTTTTCATCTCTCTTTAAGTGTGATCGTGCTCTGGTGTTGGAGGATCGTGTGATTGGAATTTAGCCCCTAAAGTTCTAGGAGGAATGACAACATTTGAAGATCGCCAGAGGTTCTGGCTGCTACTTCAGTAGATGACAAATGGGTCGTTTGTCTTGGCAAGTAAGATAGTCGAATTCTTTACCTTTAAAGAATTCTTTAAAGGGTTTCCCTTCGTAACCAATCGTTGTGTCTTACAAATTTGTTTATTATCTTTGAGTATTTTGATTTGTTTAATAATTCTAGATATTGAGATCTAATCAATTTGTTCAAGGAAATTGGTAGACAATTTCGTGGGTTTACAGGGGTACGTTGGGAATTACAGGGGGTATGAAAGAGAATCAAATTCCCAATAAAGCAGGGGGGCACTAGTTTACAGGCACAAGAGTCACAACAACAGGATAGAGGGGAGACTAATGTTCTGTAGGAAATTGATACATGAATGTACCTATGCCAAATCGGGCTAGAACTTGGAAGAGAAGGGCACGTAAGGAAGGACTTTTAGAAAATGACAAAAATTTTACTATGGAGAAGGAAATGCCTGAAAATGGAGACCATGAAAACCTGCAGGCTAGTGCTGCAAAGAGAAAGGCTGTTAAGAAGTTGTCAAATAGGAAGAAATGGAAGACTTCTTTAATGTTGGTAGATGAGGAATTACCCGAAATGGTAGAGGTTGGAGATCAGCCCTGCCACCCCAAATGAGTTTAATAAGTTGAAACTGTCAAGAGTTTGGGAACCCTTGAACAGTTAGGGTTCTTAACATCTTGATTAAGGACAAGGGCCTAAATTTGGTTTTCTTAATGGAAACCATATGTAATAATAAGAAAATAGTGGTAATAAGGGTAAAATTGAAATTTGAATGATGTTTGACAGTGGAGAGTCACGGAAGTAATGGAGGACTTGTTCTACTATGGAGGCAAGAATTTGAAGTGCAGGTCCCTAATTTTGCAAGATGGCATATTAGCACTATGGTGAAGGAAAAAAGTAGCCAAAAGCAATGGATGTTTACAAGTTTTTATGGCCATCCTGAAACCTCTAAAAGAGACAGCAGCTAGAACTTATTGAAGGCAATCAAAGAAGACATTTCCCTACCATGGATATGTATAGGAAACTTCAATGAAATAACTAGTTAATCAGAAAAAATGGGAGTTGCATCAAGGCCTTATAAGCAAATGGAGAATTTCAAAGAGGTACTTAATCATTGTTCTCTTCATGATCTAGTCACAAAAGGTCAACAATTTACCTTGTCTAATAATAGGCCAGGTTTGCAATTCACTAAGGAAAAACTTGATAGAGATATGGCCACACTAGAATGGATGTCAACTTTCCCTAGCAGTCTCTGTTATGTACTTCTAGCAGTAAAGTCAAACCATTCTCCTCTTTATCTAAGATTGAACAACCCTGAACTGAGAAGTAACAAAAGGCAGCATGTGTTCAGATATGAAGCTACATGGTCATTAAGGAATGAAAGTCACATAATAATAAAAGAAGCATGGCTGACACCAGTAACTGGGGACTCAAAGGATGAAAACTTCAAGAACAGGTTAACAAACTATCAAAAGGTGTTGCAGAAATGGAAAGCAGTAAAAAAAAACAAGTTCCTCATAATATCCTAAATAAGCTATAGCAGATTGTAGATATGCAAAGTATTGGCACTGGAGATCATATCAGTGGCATGTAACAACAGCAAGGAGAAGTAGAATTGTATCTAGCTGAAGAGGATAGAACTAACTGCATCAGAACTCCATAGAACCAAAGTGGAAATGTAGTAACAGACCAAGAAGAAATTGAAGCTATGTTTATTAAATTTTTTTCTACTTTGTTCACCTCATCCCATCCTTCTACAGTTGAGGTCTGTCTTTCAGGATTGTCCTCTAAGGTAACTGAAGACATGAACACAAAGCTCTTAATGCAATTCACCCCTTTAGAAGTTAAAGAAGCTGTTTTCCAAATGACCCATTTAAGTTCACCAGGTCTAGATGAGTTACGAGCACATTTTTACCAATCCAATTAGGAAGCTATAGAAAGGGAAGTTTGTGATTTCGTACTCCAAATGCTGAACAAAGGTGGCTCTTTAAAGGGAGTGAACGAAACCTTTATCACTTTGATACAAAAAATGCGAGAGCCAAAGAAAGTGGGAGATTTCAAGTCTATAAGTTTATGTAATGTCATTTACAAAGTGATTGCTATGGTGCTAGAAAATAGGCTTAAAGCTGTCTGCTTAAGGTCATTTCTCAAAACCAAAGTGCCTTTGTGCCTGGAAAGCTAATCACAGACAACATCTTAATTGCTTATGAAAACCTTCATGTAATGAAGAGACTCGGGTTTGATGTCAAATAGATAGCTCTCATCATGAAATGCATCACAACTATCACATACTCTATACTGCTAAATGGAAATCCCCAAGACTCATTTTCACCATCTAGAGGATTAAGGCAAGGGGATCCTCTATCCCCTACCTTTTATCCTCTATGCTGAAGCTTTAACCTCAATGTTGAATGAGGCAGCATAATGTGGCAGTATATCAAGTGTTCCAGTTGGGAAATGGCCTATCCATATCAACCATTTATTTTTTTGCAGACGATAGCTTACTTTTTTGCAAGGCTAACTCTTTAGAGTGGAGTAGGATCCTACATATCCTAGAAACTTATGAAAATGGATCAGGATAAATGTTAAACAAGAAGAAGACCTTAATATTTTTCAGTAGAAATACACCAAAAGAAAACTAGCAAGTGATATTACAGATTGCAGGCATAAAATCTCAAGGATCTTTTGAGAAATACTTGGGCCTTCCTGCCATATGGTTGAAAGAATTAAGGTGGCTACCTTTAACTTAATTATAGATTGAACTTGGGCAAGGGTTACTAATTGGAGGACAAAGTTTTTATTAGCAGCTGGTAAAGAGATATTGCTAAAAGCTGTACTTCAAGCAATACCAACCTTTTCCATGTGAATATTCCTCCTCCCTCAGTCAATCATCCAAAGACTCAATAAACTTTTGAAGAAATTCTGATGGGATATAATGAAGACGACTCAAAGATTCAATGGGTGAAGTGGAGTTAACTGGGGAAAGCTAAGGAACAATTTCGGTTGGGGTTTAGAGATTTCCATAGTTTTAACATAGCAATGCTATCTAAGTAAAGCTGGCGTATTCTAAAGTTCCCAGATTCACTACAAGCTCAAGTTTTCAAGAATAAATACTTCCCTCATTTAGAATTACTGTAGGCTAGGTTGGGGAACATACCATCATTTGCCTGGAGAAGCATTATGAAAGGGAATCAGTTACTAAAAGATGGTTTAATTTGAAGGAGAGGAAAAGGTAGAAGGGTTAAAATATGGGAAGACCATTAGATTCCAACTGCATGGCCTTACAAGCTTCAAAATCGAGGAGAAGAAGAAAAGAGTCTGGTATGGGTGTCTAAACTTATTGACTCTGAATACAAGCAGTGGAAGGAAAGCATCCTCAGGTCTCATTTTAGCCAATCGGATCCAGAGATGATAAAAGCCATTTCAATGGGGGAAGGGATGACCAGCTGGTATGGGCTAGCACACACAATGGTATATTCACTGTAAAGAGTGCATACCACTTGCAGAAGAAGGGAGAATCTTCAGAAAGCAAGGAAAACATTGAAACATGGAAAGCAATATGGAAGATGCAAGCCTCAAGCCCTGTTAAAATGTTTATCTAGAAAGCATGCCAAGATGTTTTAACCACCCTTGCCAATTTGTACAAAGGGAAAGTAGTGGAATGTCCTATTTGCAAACAGACTCCTGAAACTGGGGTTCATGTGTTATGGGATTCTGAAGCAGCTAGGGATGTATGGGGTCAGGGGTGTATCAAAATTCAAAAAATGGCAGGAAACAGAATTTCCTTTAACGAGCTATGGAGTCACATGATCAAGAACTTAAAGGAAGAAGAAATAGCAGAAGTTGTTGTCGTTGCTGGACTCATTTGGTTTAGAAGGAACAAGTTGATACATGAAAAATCTTTTACCCCTCCAGGATCGATAATTCAAGCAGCGAAACTGGAAATGCAAAGGTTCAAGGAAGCTATGGAAAAACAACAAAGAAATAAAAAAGATGAAGCTGTTCAATTGATACGCACTTTGCAAAAACCACCAGAGGGCACATACAACCTGAATTGGGATGCAACCATTGATCAAGCAGCTGTCAAAGTAGGAGTCGATGCCATTGTAAGGGATTCTCATGGACAGGTGATTGGCACTTTTCAAGCTTCAAGAACATTAAAGGCCGACCATTTTACAGCTGAATCATATGCTCTTATGTTAACATCAATTTTCTGTCAAGAAAATGGAATCACAACAGTGATAATGGAAGGAGATGTTCTAAAAGTGGTTAACAACCTAAGGAAGGAAGTCACAGACTGGAGTCAAGGGGGATTGCTAATCGAAGAAGCAAAAAAAATCCTTAATTCGTGTGCTACCTCGTCTACTAGTCATGTTAAGAGTGAGGCCAACAAAGCCGCTCATAGTCTAGCTCAAAATGCTCTCTTGTTGTATGAAGACTTGTATGAGTTGGAAGAAATTCCTAACTATATTCTATCTACTATTCACAGTGAGATGATGTAAGTTTTTTGATGAGCAATAAACCTATTGGTTTATTTTATTTATTTTTTTAAAAAAGAGGAAAATGAAGGGTGTATTTTGAAACTGTAACTATTTCTTACATATAGGATTTCATGCAGAATTAATATCCTAAATGTATTAGTTGAAAGTAAGATAAGAAATAAAATTTTCATCTCATCTGATCATTATAATTTTTTCAAATTCTTACACAAAATATAATAAATAATTAAACTTTTTCAGATTTTAATTTAATTTTTTCAAATTTTAAAATAATAATAATATTTAAAATTAATATTTATTTTTATCTGAAATTTAAAATCCTCAATTTCCTTCCAAACAATGGTATTTGAATTCTCTGTATTATCTCGGGGCTCAATAGTCATTCACGATCTCTCTCTCACGGGTCTATGTACTCCGAGATGGACTAGTACGTATTAACCATACGCACGGCACCAATTCATTTCTTCATTTGTTTTATTTTTTACCTAGGGAACTTGGAGGCCAGAATTTGACCATATATCTTGATTGCAAGTGAGAGTCGGTTGGCTCGTTATGGAACTTTGGGGCCACATCGCTCGCAAGGCAGATGCCCATCATTTTCCATTCTTAAACCACCCTAATTGGAAACAAAACTAGTTTTAAAACCCCAAAACCAAATCTTGTATAATTAATTTGGGCGATATTATTCTTTATTTTATGTTAGAATTCACACTAATTAATATGGTTTCTTTAAGTCATTTTTTATATCAATTACTTATTTACATAGAAACTAATTTATGTGTCCGCTTGAACTACTAGTACTATATATATATGACTGGAAATAATAAGGAATCTTGCCAAGAAAAACACAAACTTAATTTCTCAATTAATTACTACATATTATATTTGCATAATATTTTTGTGGGACCGTATTTTATTTGTTATTCAAAACGTGAAATATTTGTATATATATAACTCCTTATTAATAAAGGGTTGCTCGATCCCTTTGATTTGGCTAATTTCATGCACAGAAAATATATAGTACTCTCTCTCTTTTTTTTTTCAAGCAATATTTGACGGAATATCTATGCATATATAATAGTTGGAGAGCACTGACGTCAATGTCATAAAGAGCCCATAAATATTTAAGCTAGGGAGGTGCCGTTCGTGCTCTGGAATATTAATGAAGAATTAGCAGTGCGCAGCGCCACAGGGACTATATACATATATAGTGTAGATGCATATATTGCAGCTAGCAGGATGATCAGCATGACAACAACATACAATTAGTACCAAATAATTAACTATAAGAAGTAACCTTTTTCTTAACTTGACCTTGGATCAGGAACTTCTCGGGGGCCAGGAACGAGGGTGAACAAGTATGCAAGTGATTCCACGCATTCATTAAACATCTGCCTAGTGCATGTTGTCTAAATTCCATTAATTTGTGTGATAAAAAAGGCTCCCCCATATACGAATGCTAGCTACTTAGTAATATTGCTGACTTTTAATTGGATTATAACATGATTCATTCAAGGCCAATTTCACATTAAATAGCAGGAATAAGAAAGATTAAGCTTATAGTTTATTTATTTCTTTTTTCTTTTTCTTTTTCTTTTTTTTTTAACAGAAGCGACACCCACAGCAGTACTCGCCAACAGGCTTACAATATTTGAGCAAAAATGCTCAGTAAAAGGAAAGCAAAAACTAATAGAAAATTTAAAGAAATAGAATGCATATTATATATTCAACTCATCTCATCTCTTCTGTTTGTTTATACAAAATTAAAAAATTCATCTCATTTTAACTTATCATTATAACTTTTTCAAATTTTTAAATAAAATATAATAAATAATTTTACTCTTTCATATCTTAATATAAAATTAAGATTATAAATTTATATTATAATAATATTTTATTCATTACTATTTAAAACATTATTATTATATTATAATAATAAAACATTTTACTCATTCGTTACTATTTATATTATAATAATATATAATAAAACATTTTATGTTTTATGTCATCTATATGTATAATCGACCTAATTCTTCAGGTCTAGCATCCATTGCGTTTGTAGGGGTTGCACTTTTCGCCTATTTTGACGCTCCGAGTTTTCCCAGGCAAGCACGATTTGTACGGTTTACCTCTGCCACAGTCGGATACTGGCGGTTTCTTTAAAGCGCCTTTAGTGTATGGAGGTATTGCACCGAGCATTCTGCTTATTTCAGAATCGAACCATTGGTGTGGTTCGTCCATGTCAATAATGTGGCCTTGGTAGTTAGGGGAGGTGACATTGTCTTGGAATATTGAAGCATCAGCAGCAGCAACGTCACTCGCTCCACAATGGCTCTTGTGCAGCAAAATCATCACCAGAATAAATGCCAGAATCCGATGACCACCACTAGCACCACCACTCCTTGTCGTTTCTCCCACCATCTCAACGCCTCTTTTTGAGCCCTTAACTTGATCAGGAGCTCTGTCGTCGGCGAACTAGAAGACTTGGTGCGTTTTGAATGAGGAGTTATACAAGAGTACTACTCCGCTTTTAAAGACATCGATTCTTGATAATTATGATCTCAGCGGCCATGAATGACAAGAAAAGCCACTTTTTCCGCGCTTGTAGTTGCAGTTTGCCTGCTCTACTATGATGCGTGTGCACGCACCATGTTGAATATTCAACAAATGTATATTTAGGTTGCGTTGGAATGTTAGGTAACGTCAGTTATCTTGTAAATAATGTAAAAAATAATAATAAAATATTAAAAAACCTATAAATTAATAATAAAATAATTAATAGTTGAAAACACTCCACTACCTGTCTTGTCCTTTCAGCCGTCCCTACATGTTGAATATTAATAATTGGGAAAAAGCCTATGGCCGCAAGTGTTACCGTTCAAACGTAATGTTTAAAAAATATATATATATATTTTATTTAATAATTAAAAAAATAATTTAAAATGTATTAATATATTTTTTATTTAATAATTAAAAAAATGATTAAAAATTTTTTTAAAAAAATTTATACTGAATAATAAGTTCAGCGGTAAAAATCAGACAGCAGAGCATCCCCACCCAATTGTGGCTCACCTTCCCTCTCTTGTCCTTTCAGACGTCCCTACAGCATTGACAGTGCATCCATCATGGCGGAACAGTTTTTTACTCTCACACAAAAATCTGGTCCCTCAGGTCCAGATCATTAAAGTCGAAAGTTGTTAAGGTCGGAAAAATTAAAAGAGAATTGATATTTGTACTTATAAATTATATAAGTCTTTCATAACTTTATTTTAAAAAATGAATTAATATAAAATTTATATAAAAAAATTAATTTTTTTAATCATAAATTTTATTTCTTTTCAAAATGATTATGTGATATTTATACACTTCATAATTATATATAATATTATTCAAAATAAAAATTTTGAGACTATTTTGATAGTGTATATAGTAAAAGTACTTAGCAAATGCTAGCACGGATTTTACCATACGAGAGTAATTAAGATATTTCAAATTAAAAGGGGGAAAAAAAACTTATTCATCCTATATCGTGGTATATTCCCCTTATACCGTGGTCGATGGTTATTTTTTTAAATATGATTTATCTTATAGAAAAGTTGCTACATTATGCCATGATAAGTAAAATAACTTACTTTTAAGTGATTTCACAAATCAATCATTCATGCTCTTTTTAAATAGTAAAAATATTTCATCTTATTTCATTATTATTATTTTTTAAATTTTCACACAAAATATAATAAATTGTTACGCCTCCAACTCCCACGTACGGACACGTGGAAATTGAGGTTTCGGGATGATGACAACACGGGTCACACATCTCATCGCTTAGTACCAAGTGTGTGTACATGCAACATGTGTACAAAATAAACCACGCAACGGATAATAAAGTGTTATAACTAGGTACCAGAATTTTATTTAAATACAAACTAGTTTAAAACACACGTAAATAAAATATTACAAGTTCAACACTATCTCAAATCCAAATACATAACATAAAAACAAATACAGATAATATTCAAAGACAAGCAACTCCAAGTCAATACTCTGGCGGAGCCGCCTCCTCGGGCTCAGCCTCCTCCTCCTCCTAAACCTCTGTAACAAAGTCTAAGGTACCAAAAATGATACCGCAGGTAAGTAATAATCAAAACACCACAAGATAAAAATATATTACACTCAACAATATGTATGAAAAGATGCCAAATTCACATATCCCAAAAATCCACATTTTTACCACGCACGCCAAAATCTCATTTGGCCCAAAATATTTCATTTAAATCTTTCATCGCCATTATCCAAGATAATGGCCCAAATTAAGAAACCACCATTTTTCCAGAAAATGGATCTCAATATCTTCTTACCAAAACCTCGTCATTTTTCAAGAAAATGGCCCATATTCAATATTCAAATCAATTCAAATTAATGCATGCACCATAATCTTCCATAGGGATCGTCCACACACTCTGGCTACTATGTCACACCGCAGGTAATGACTACGCATGTGACATCTAAACAAGCAATCCCAGTCTCGCGCTCAGCGCGTACCTGGACCAGGCATCCTCTAGTCCTTGCCAGCCAAGGGACCACAGAGTCGACACGACAGCGTTACCGTATCGTGTAATCCGATCATCGCCCAGCGACAACCCAAGGGATGTCACTCAGTATTATCCACTCTCGAGTGACGTGAGGAGCTCCACCGAAATAATACCCCATCCCGGCTTGGGGTCGTGATACACACGCATCCGAAAATCCATTTAATTCGTGAAAACCCAGTTTTCAATATTTAACACATGCATATGCATGCACAATGCAATGCAAATGATACGACACCAATTAACCAACAATTCTCAAACATCCATAATAAATAAACCAGCAACTCCGTCCTCAAATCCATCCGACCCCTGACTCCTCGGACTCAGTTCGGAATAACCAACCAGTCACAAATATTTATTATGCAAGCAATAATATATTTAAATCTAAAATGAAGTCTAGAAAATACTTACAGCGTTATATAATAATTTTCGATGGATCAACGAGCAACAAACGGCGAAAAATAAGCAACGTAACAGTGTAAAAACACTGTGGTCGTGGGTTGTAAAATACCCACTTTTGAATGGGGACGAACCAAGACTTGTGATTGGTAGGGAATAGTTTAGAGGTGTTTATGAAACTAGTGGAAGTGAGGGTTGGCCGTGCGTGGCGGCGAAAACGGCGGTGGAAGGCCAAAATACCAAAATCGGAAAGTTAGCTCGTGGGGGCTGCTCCAGCAACAGATGAGAGCCGGAAATGGATGGTTTAGGACGGCTAGGAGTCGGTGATGAAGTGGTGAAGAGGTAGTGGCCGGAGGTGGAGCGACGGTGACGCTGGAGGGAAAATAGGCCGTGGCTTGGAGTGGAGATTCAGGCTTAACGGCGGCTCGGATGGCGGTGGAAATTGGTGGGGAGGTTCACCGGTCGGAGGGAGTTGAATGGTGGGGGTGGTGCACCGCATGGCAGCGGTCGGTCTGGGCGGCACGAAGAAAAGAAGGAGAAGGGGAGAGAGAGAGAGAGAGAGAGAGTTCGAACGGGGGAAAAGGGAAAGAAAAAGAAAGAAGAAGAAAAGATGGGGGAAAAGAAATGAGGCCCAATCCTCACCTCTGGAGTCCAAAAACTGATTCAACGAAAACAATTTTAAAAGCTATAAAACAAGGAAAATCATTTAAACACAACATAAAGCTAAATTATAATAAATAACTAATAAAAACTAACAACTAAATTTTAAATCCAAATACTAGCTAAAATAAATTAAATAGCAATTTAAACTCAAACAATAAATAAAATCCAATTAAAATCCCATAATTTAAAATAAAAGAACCATTATTTTAATTAAATTAAATTACTCTTTCAGTGAAAATACATGTAAAAACAGGGTATCACATCCTCCCCCTTAAAATAAATTTCATTCTCGAAATTTGCAAGATCAAACGCTAACGTTAAAGCAAGCCATAAAATCCACTTGGACCAAGTTTAAGAAACATACCACCATTTACTCAAACAAATACGGGTACAACTCTCTCATTTATGCTTCTCTCTCCTAAGAGAAATCTTGAGCCAACGGGTCTCCCCACGCCACCTTTACCAGAGGTATCGTCTTGGATCTCAACTGTTGCTCTTTCCAATCCATAGTCTGCGTCGGGACAACCTCATAAGTAAGATCCAGTTGTAGCTGAATACACTTTGGGTCGACAAAGCGCGATTCTTGTTGTCCAAAACTCTTCTTCAAGGATGATACATGGAAGACATCGTGAATTTCTTCAAAATATTTTGGCAATGCAATTTTGTAAGCTACGGACCCTACCTTCTCCAAAATTTGAAAAGGGCCAACATATCTCGGATCTAGTTTTCTCTTTTTACCAAAGCGCTTAACTCCTTTCATGGGAGAGACTTTGAGATAAACCCAATCACCTTCCTCAAAAGGCAATTTTCTCCTTCATGTATCCGCCTAGCTTTTCTGACGACTCTGAGTTGCAGCCATTTTATCTCTTATAATCTGAACCTGACTTTGCATTTCCTGAATTATTTCTGGCCCAATTATCTCATTCTCCCAAACTTCATCCCAACACAATGGCGATCTACACTTTCTCCCATAAAGAGCTTCATAAGGAGCCATCTGGATAGATGCATGAAAACTATTATTATAAACGAATTCTATAAGTGGCAAATGATTTTCCCAACTCCCTTGAAATTCCATAACACATGCTCGCAACATATCCTCAAGGGTCTGAATAGTGCGCTCTGATTGACTGTCCGTCTGAGGGTGATAAGCAGTACTAAACTTTAATTTTGTACCCAGAGCTGCCTGTAAACTCTTCCAAAAATGAGATGTGGACCTTGGGTCCCGATCCGACACAATACTCTTGGGTATCCCGTGTAACCGTACTATTTCTTTTACATACATGCGAGTCAACTTTCCCAAAGAATTAGTATTATTAATAGGTAAGAAATGAGCACTCTTAGTCAACCGGTCAACAATCACCCAAACTGAGTTCTTTCCACTAGGAGTCCTCGATAAGCCCATCACAAAATCCATAGTAATGTCGTCCCATTTCCACTCAGGAATAGGGAGGGGTTGAACCATACCAGCGGGTCTTTGATATTCGGCCTTGACTTGATGGCAAGTGTCACATCTCTCAATATACAAGGCAATATCCCTTTTCATTCCTTCCCACCAATAATTTTTCTTCAAATCCCGATACATCTTCGTGCTGCCAGAATGAACTGAATAGGGGGCCGCATAAGCTTCTGCCATAATTCGCTCCTTAAATTCTGAATCTTTAGGGATTACTCTACGATCTCGGAACCGAAGAATTTCATCTTTATTCATACTGTAATGCAATTGCCCTCTAGATTTTCTGACTCTTTTTCTAATATCTAACAGCTTCGGGTCCTTCCTTTGAAGAGTCTTAAATTCCTCAAAATCAACTACTCGAATATTAAGAACTGAAGATAACACTTCCTATTGTTGCGAACTTTCAATAAGAAGCATTCTCATCTGATAAAGGGTTAGAATTGCATGATTAAGTTGTTTACGGCAGCAACAACACACATGCTGGAACATGCACTTGCAGAAAATAGAAAAGCAAAGCAGCACATGCAGAAATAAAGCAAACCAGCACATGCAGAAAAATAGAAATGCAACCCATGGCAGAAGCATAAAACATGTCCAGCTTACACATACACATGCAGAAAAAAAAAAAGAGAAGCAAGCACATGCAAAGGAAATGAACTCACGGATTGACAGCAGCAGAAAGCTTACTTCACATGCAGAAAATAAAAAAAGCCACTCAACACAACTCACGGATGCAGAAAGTGGAATTCAAAAAAAAAAAAAAAACACACATGCAGACCCTATAAAACTAAGGGGCTGGAAGCTTAGAGTACACACTGATTTTATTCTGCACTGGGACGTTGCAGCAGCTCTTATTTTTATGCATGATTAAGTTGTTTAAATGAGTAATTTATTTTATCAACTAAGGATTAAATACTTAATTATGCATCAAATTCTAGTATTGAATGTCAAATTAATTGATGTCAATAATTTACACACATGCAGAAAAGTTGGACAGTTTACACATTAAGCAACCCACGACAAAAGCATAAAACATGGAGGGCAACACAAACACATGCAAGCTGGAACTCATGCATATTGAAACCCACGGACAGCACTCAAAAATGCAACCCATGGCAGCAAACCTCAATGCAGAAAACACATGCAGAAAAGCAAGGAAAAGCAGCACATGAAGCACATGCAGGAAATCACACTCACGGATTCACATGCAGAAAAGTTGGACAGCAACTCACGGATGAAGGAGCAGCACACTTGCAGCACTCAAACATGGAAGCCACGGCAGGAAGTGCACATGCAGAAAATGGAAAAGCAAGCTCACACATGCATCAAAACAGCCAGCCATCACACATGCAGCAGAAAGTTAAAACACACACATGAAGAAAGTGGACAGCACACATGCTGGAAACTCACGGATGGAATTGCAGCTCACACATGCATCAAAACAGCCAGCCATCACTCAGACAGCAACACACATGCAGAAAAGGGAGAATGCAGCAGACAAATACATGCAGAAAATGAAAGCAGAAAGTAACACGCACATGCAGGAAAAAAAAAAGAAGCAGCAGCAGAAAATGAAGAAACTCATGGCTGAAACCAGGACATATGCAGAAAACCAGCTGTAGCAAACCAGCACATCAACTCACAACTCACGGCACACATGCAGTCAACAATGCAGAAAAACAGAAATGCAGAGGAAAAAGGAAACTCACTGCAGCAAAACAGCACAAACACAGCTCACGGCAGCAACAACACACATGCTGGAACATGCACTTGCAGAAAATAGAAAAGCAAAGCAGCACATGCAGAAATAAAGCAAACTAGCACATGCAGAAAAATAGAAATGCAACCCACGGCAGAAGCAAAAAACTTGATCTCGCACTGATAATCACTTATTAACTCTAACCATCGTCTCTGCCTCATGTTGAGATTCTTCTGAGAAAATAAGTGCTTCAAACTCTTATGATCGGTGTAAACTTCACAAACTTCTCCATACAAATAGTGTCGCCAGATTTTAAGAGCAAACACTATCGCTGCTAATTCTAAATCATGCGTAGGATAATTCTTTTTATGATCTTTTAGCTGACGAGATGCATAAGCAACAACTCACCCTCTTGCATAAGAACACATCCCAATCCAAACTTAGATGTATCACTGAAAACTACAAATGGCTTGTGCGGTTCTAGAAGTGCTAACACCGGTGCAGTTGTCAGTCTCTTCTTCAATTCTTGGAAAATTCTCTCGTACTTATCTGACCAAATAAACTTCGCATTCTTTCTAGTCAAAGCAGTGAGAGATACGGATAATCGGGAAAATCCCTCCACAAATCTTCGATAATATCCGGCAAGTCCCAAGAAAATTCGAATCTCACGCACAGTCGAAGGACGCTGCCATGATAAAATAGCTTCCACCTTATCAGGATCAACAACCACACCATCTCGGGAAATTACATGAATTACATGTCCAAGAAATTTGACTTCTTCCAACCAAAATTCACATTTGCTAAGCTTCACATATAACTGATGTTCTCGTAACTTCCTAAGTACTAAACGAAAGTGATAAGCATGCTTTTCAAAATCTTGAGAATAAATTAAAATATCATCAATGAATACCACCACAAAAGAATCCAAATAAGGTCGAAAAACCCGATTCATCAGATCCATAAAAGTTGCATGGGCATTAGCATACCCAAAAGGCATCACCTTAAACTCAAAATGCCCATATCTCGATCTGAAAGCAGTATTGGGGATATCCTTATCTCTTATTCGCAACTGGTAATATCCTGATCTCAAATCAATCTTTGAGAAGATAGCTGCTCCTTGAAGCTGATCAAATAAATAGTCGATTCGTGGGAGTGGGTACTTATTCTTGATGGTCACTTTATTGAGTTCTCGATAATCAATGCATATTTTAAGAGTGCCATCTTTCTTTTTAACAAATAACACTGGCGCACCCCATGGCGAAGTACTTGGCTGAATGAACCCATTGTCTACCAATTCTTGCAACTGAACCTTCAACTTTTTCAACTCAGCTGGTGCCGTATGGTAAGAGGCTTTATGCACAGGAGCCGCTCCAGGTTCCAAATCAATAGCGAACAACAACTCGCGAATAGGAGGTAACCCAGGCAAATCATCTACAAATACGTCAGGAAATTCTTCCACGACTGGGATATGTGCTAGAGACTTTTTCTTAGATGGCGTAGACACCATTTGAACCAAAAAGGCATCCGCTCCACAAGCAATATCTCTTTTCGCTTGAATTGCCGATATAACTACCGGTCTTTCTTTTAGTTTACTTCCCACAAATTCCAAACAATCACCATCTGGGAGTTGAAAGCTGATTATTCGACTTCTACAATTAATACTTGCGGAATATCGGTATAGCCAATCCATTCCAAGGATAGTATCAAATCCCAACAATTTGAATACAACCAAATCTGCATCACGTGTTCTTCCACCAAAATCTAAAGGACAACCCAACGCAACTTTAGAATACCATACCACTTCACCATTTGGGAGAGTCACTACTAATGATTTTGGCAGGGGTCCCGTAACCAAATTACATATCCGTGCGAACGTAGAAGACACAAACGACTAAGATGCACCCGAATCAAACAAAGTGAAAGCATAAAAATCATACAACCGGACTCTTCCTGTAATCACTCCAGCATCATGAGTCGCTGGTGCCTCATCGTCAACCTCCCCAAGGGTAACAACATATACTCGAGCCTGCACTACTTGCCTCTGATTAGTTCTTCTACCACGTCGACCTTCACGGCTTCCTTGAACTGTATTAGGACACTCAAGAGCAAAGTGTCCCTGCTGGCCACAATTATAACACCGAGCCCCACCAGAAGGGCACTCACCCACAGGGGCTCTATTACACCTTCCGCAAACTGGCACCCGGCCTCCCATACGCACTCCTGAGGCTGCTTGTGGTCAAGTCGCGATCCGCTAAACAAACTTCTGAGGCGAACCAGAACTACTTCCTTCTCCACTAAAACTCTGTCTTTTCTGAATTGTAGGGGAGCCCATGCTCAAATTAATCTCTCGCTCTTCAAGAGTGGCCAAATCAACTAATTCTTGAAAAATGGTAATTCAGTGGCAAACTACCATTTTGCGTATCTCTGGTCGCAGACCCTCTTGGAAACGCTCGGCCTGCATCTCCTCCGTGGCGATGAGATATGTAACAAATCGCCCAAGCTCTACAAATCTTCGGGCATATTGTTCCACGGTCATGCTTCCTTAGACCAAACTAGTAAATTCTCTTGCTTTTTGCCGCCTCACAGAAGCGGGAAAGAAACGATCATTAAACTCCTTTTTAAAGCGTTGCCAAGTCACAGCGGCAAATGATCCCAACTCCAACACTAACATTTCTCTTTTTGTCTCCCACCATTCAGAAGCAGTACCTTGTAACAAATAACTTGCATAGAGCACTTGTTGCGCTTCAGTGCAACCACAAACTTCAAACATCTTTTCCAAATCTCTGATCCACTTTCCAGCTCGAGGTGGATCCTCTTCTCCCGTAAAAGCAGGGGTTCTATGAGCTAAGAAGCGCTCAGAGGTGCATCTAGCATGCACCACTCTACTTTGCTCCCCTCGCTGCAGATATTCCGCCAATCGATTTAACGCTTGAGCTATGACGTAATTTCCAACGCCTCTCGGTAAATCATCTTGAGGTTCCTCAGAAGGCCTTCGTGGTCTTACCATCTTCCTGCCATAACACAACTTTTGACCCCGTTTAAATATCGGACAAAACAAACAGCACAAAACCAAAACCAAATAACGATGAAATAAAATAGCACACAATAAAACAAGTAAATAAATAACTAAATATATTCAAATCAAGGTATCTCAAATAAAATAAAATAAAATAAGCTTCAAATAAAATAAACCTTTAAATCACAATTTTAAAAACTTTCTAGTACCGCACCTACGGGATATGTGGTTTTACCCAGAGTCAAACTGCTCTGATACCACCTGTGACGCCCCCAACTCCTACGTACAGACATGTGAAAATCGAAGCATCGGGATGATGACAACACGGGTCACACATCCCATCGCCTAGTGCCAAGTGTGTGTACATGTAACATGTATACAAAATAAACCACGCAGCGGATAATAAAGTCTTATAACTAGGTACCAAAATTTTGTTTAAATACAAACCAGTTTAAAACACACTTAAATAAAATATTACAAGTTCAACACTATCTCAAATCCAAATACATAACATAAAAAAAAAATACAGATAATATCCAAAGACAAGCAACTCCAAGTCAATACTCTGGTAGAGCCACCTCCTCGGGCTCAGCTTCCTCCTCCTCCTCAACCTCTGCAACAAACTCTACGGTACCAAAAATGGTGCCGCAGGTAAATAATAATCCAAATACCACAAGATAAAAATATATTACACTCAACAATATGCATGAAAAGATGTCAAATGTACATGTTCCAAAAATTCACATTTTTACCACATACGCCAAAATCTCATTTGGCCCAAAATATTTTCTTTAAATCTTTCCTCGCCATTATCCCAGATAATAGCCCAAATCAAGAAACCACAATTTTTCCAGAAAATGGATCTCAATATCCTCTTACCAAAACCTCGCCATTTTCTCAGAAAATGGCCCAAATCCAATATCCAAACCAATTCCAATTAATGCATGCACAATGATCTCCCCTAGGGATCATCCGCGCACTCTGGCTACTATGTCACACCGCAGGTAACGACTACGCATGTGACATCTAAACGAGCGATCTCAGTCTCGCGCCCAGCACGTACCTGGACCAGGCATCCTCTAGTCCCCACCAGCCAAGGGACCACAGAGTCGACACGACAGCGTTACCGTATCGTGCAATCCTGTCATCGCCCAGCGACAACCCAGGGGATGTCACTCAATATTATCCACTCCCGAGTGACCCAAGGAGCTCCACCGAGATAATACCCCATCCCGACTTGGGGTCGTGATACACACGCACCCGAAAATCCATTTAACTCGTGAAAACCCAGTTTTCAATATTTAACACATGCATATGCATGCACAATGCAATGCAAATGATACGACACTAATTAACCAACAATTCTCAAACATTCATGACAAATAAACCAGCAACTTCGTCCTCAAATCCATCTGACCCTCGACTCCTCGGACTCAGTCCGGAATAACCAACCAGTCAAAAATATTTATTGTGAAAGCAATAATATATTTAAATCTAAAATGAAGTTTGGAAAATACTTAGAGCGCTATATAATAATTTTCGATGGATCAACAAGCAACAAACGGCGAAGAACAAGCAACATAACAGTGTAAAAACACTGTGACCGTGGGTTGTAAAATACCCACTTTTGAATGGGGACGAACCAAGACTTGAGATTGGTAGGGAATAGCTTAGAGGTGTTTATGAAACTAGTGGAAGTGAGGGTTGGCCGTGGGTGGCGGCGAAAACGGTGGTGGAAGGCCAAAATACCAAAATCGGAAAGTTAGCTCATGGGGGCTACTCCGGCAACAGATTAGAGCCGAAAATGGGTGGTTAGGACGGCAATGAGTCGGTGATGAAGTGGTGAAAAGGTGGTGGCCGGAGGTGGAGTGACAGTGGCGCTGGAGGGAAAATAGGTCGTGGCTTGGAGTGGAGATTCTGGCTTAACGGCGGTTCAGATGGCTGTAGAAATTGGTAGAGAGGTTCACCGGTCGGAGGGGAGTTGAATGGTGGGGGTGGTGAGTCGTACGGAGGCGGCCAGTCTGGGCGGCACGAAGAAACGACGGAGAAAGGGAGAGAGAGAGAGAGAGAGAGAGTTCGAACGGGCAAGATAGAAACGGGGGGAAAGGGAAAGAAAAAGAAGAAAAAAAAAAAGAAAAAGAGAAAAAGAAAATATGGGGGAAAAGAAATGAGGCTCAATCCTCACCTCTGGAGTTCAAAAACTGATCCAACGAAAACAATTTTAAAAGTAATAAAATAAGGAAAATAATTTAAACACAACATAAACCTAAATTATAATAAATATATAATAAAAACTAACAACTAAATTTTAAATCCAAATAATAGCTAAAATAAATTATACAGCAATTTAAACTCGAACAATAAATAAAATCCAATTAAAATCCGATAATTTAAAATAAAAGAACCATTATTTTAATTAAATTAAATTATTCATTCAGTGAAAATATATGAAAAAACGGAGTATCACATAAATAATTTAACATTTTTAATTCTTAAAAGAATAATAATATTAAAAAATAATATTCTAATATTATTTTATTAAATTTTGATCTCAACCAATCTTATCTAATATCAACCCACTATTAAAACAACACCTTAACAAAAAGTCATTAATAGTGTTCAATACCTTATAATGTGGCGTAATATTGTTCAAGATGAAAAATAATATTTTTCTGCATTTTTCATGTGGAATGTAAGTGCAAATAGCTCAAGTTTTTTTACAAAATTAGTTTATTTTAAAATTAAATTATACTACATAAATAGTGTGCAGAGTAAATGATTATTTTATTTCTTTATAATAGTTCATCTCGAGCATCCTCATTCGATATTGCATATCCGAAAATAAAGCTAATAAAGCTACATTTTCAACTATTATAGATAAAAATCACTACAATAGATTATCCATAGTAAAATATTTTAACTTTGAGCTACAGCAGATGTAAAGGAAAAAGCAAATTTGATAGTTACTGTTCAATAAGTAAATCTTTATTTTATTATTTTTGTAACTCTCCCTCTCTCTTGATTGTAGAATAAAATCTGGAAAAATATGATAAAATAGTAAAATAAATATTACTAATAAAATATAATAAGTAGAATCATAAAATATGATAAAATAAAATAAATTTAAAATTAAAAAAATTAAATATTTTTAAAATTATTAATTAGTCATTACTATATAATAAATAAATAGATATCCAATGTAGAGATTTGATATGAATAGTCAAATTCAAATTCATCTTATATTATTTTATTGTTATATAATAAAAAAAAACATATTCCAATGTGGAGACTAATATAAATAGAATAGTCAAAATCTAAATTCATCTTACATTTATAAAAAATGTTTTTTACATATGCATAATCTAATAACAATGCTCTAAAAACAACTTCTTCTTTTCTTTTCTCTAAAAACTTCTCTATTATTTTATTTCTCTATAATAGTTCATCTCTAAAAACAACTTCATCTCTATTATTATTATTATTATTTTTTAAATTTAGGTGGGATACCTCTTACGCACAGTCTCCATGCCATACAGTCATGCGCAACAGTGCAAGTGGACCTCGTACTGTAATAGTTTTTGAGTTTTGCTACATACAAGCATAGTGGAGCACTAATCTGTGTACCAATACTGATTTATTCATACTTAAAATTTAAATTAACATTGTTTTCAATAAAATCTACTTTTTGACCAATCACATCACATTGGTGCACAGATTAGTGCATAATTATGCTTACAACTATATTTTTCCATAGTTTTTAAAGGGTTCTTTTATTTCTATATAATAGTTTATTTCTGAAAACAACTTTTATTGTTTTTTCTTTTCGGGTGTGGTACCTCATACGCACCGTCTCTATGCCATACAGTCCTGTGCAAGTGGACCTCTTTGCGTATTAGAGATTTTAATATTTGGCACCATTCGTAAATCTAATATAAATATGATCAAATAAAATTAATGAATTTAAGTTTGATGTTAACGGATTCGGATTTAAAAGAGTCAATCCGTTACTATACAATTTATTTATGGATCAATCCACTTAGCACGAAATTAACCGAATTAATTTCATTCATATTTGCCGTTTGTGAGCCCTTAACGGGTCAACCCACTAGTAGCACCACTCTGCCGTTGCTCCCACCATCTATCAGAAGCTTTGTTGTCAGTGAATGAGGAGTTATAGAAGAGTACTAGTACTCCGTTTTTAAAGACATCAATAGTTGATAATTATGATCACAACGCCTGTGAAATGACAAGAAAAGCCACTTTTCGCATCTTGTGGATATATATGTCTGTTGTGGATATATAAACTGTGCATTTGCTTGCGTAAATCTCTTATTAATTAGCCATATATAGCTTAATAAGATATATTTAGGATTGAACAAAAAAACCGAAAGAATTACCTGACCTGTTTTTTCGAAATTACCCGACCCGAAAACCCGGCCCGTTTGCGGTTAAAATCGAAAACGGGTATTACCCGTTACCCAATTTAAGCATCCTCTCCGTTTCATTCCTTTTTGTATTTCTGGGTTTTTCTTCTAGGTAGTCGATGTACTCTCGTTTTCTCTGCTATCATCCTGTTTGGCAGCATCTGGGTTCCATCCAAGTGTCGCGCGCAGACCGAAATTCATGAAAAATTCCATCGGAGCCTTGAAGGAGAGCTCTTGGATGATAAATGAAGCGACGCCTAAACCCAGGAGTTCCAGAGAAAGTTACTGGGTCTGAGAACACGGTTGAAGATGCTGGTAGAGTAGTTGAGGGTGGAGAGGGAGACAACGAAGTGGTCTTGCTCGAGGCCTTTGCGGATGATGTGGGCGTGGAGTTGGTGGAGGTGGAGGGAGGTCTTTCAGGCTCTCTTCTGTTTATAGTTTTTTCCCCTATTTTCTCTTTTCAAAACCCGAAATCGGTAAATGTAACAACCGGTGAATGGGTTCCAACTTCCAATAAGAAAAAGGAACGTGAGTGAGTTTGGTAGGTGTTACACAGTACGGTGAATGTTGGGTTAGATCCAAACTGGCATGGTTCATGGTTGGAACTTGGAACTTGAAACAAAATCAACTACCAGCGGGAGCATGAAGCTAATTTCCTGGTGAAGCAAAATCAAGAGTTCAAGACCTTGTTTGAGTGTCTGAAAAGAAAAAAGACCTCATTTGCGTGTGATCAGTTTGATCCAATCAAGTGTTGACGGGTATAAAAATTGTCAGATAATCGCCTCCAAGGGTGCATGTTTGGATCGCCTGGGACCCCAAGCGAGTGCTTAAATGGCGATCCTCTGCGTGAGGGAGACACTACTTGCCAAAACATATTGCAGATCAGACTAAACACAAGCCTCAGAAACCCTGCGTTTGTGTGAGAGAAAAGAGAGAGAGAGAGAGAGAGAGAGAGCACTTCTCTGCCAGACATGCTTTCTGATAAAGAGTTTCTACATCTCCTGTACCTCTCTCTCTCTCTCTCTTTTGAATGTGTTTCTACAGACACGCAATTGTGATTTTGTATAGCAGGGGTGGATCTATGCAATGTCATGCATGTCTATTTGTGAGTCGATGCTTCCAACAAGAAGAAGAATTCGGGTAATCGGTTAACGGGTAAGCGCCTAATCGGTATTAGACATATTCAGGCCGGGTCGGAAATTAGTGTTTTCGGGTAGGGTCGGTGAACTCCCCTAGATATATTGATTAATTATGGCGTTGATTGGCTGAACCGAAAGCAACAATGCTGACCAAGACTTTGTCGACGGGGCATATTGTTAATGCCTGGAGTCCGTCTCAAGTGATGAACGCAACGCAAAATTACAGCAGGATCCAGCTTTTTAGATATATGCATGGCAGACAATGGGTGAAGCTCCCTCCAAAAAAGGCTTTGATCCGTCTCTCTTATCGCCAAATTGATGGCGTTCCTGCTTTAGTTGTAGTGTATATTCTTTTTGAGTATGGATTTGCACAAATCGATCCTACGTCAAGCAGGTCCATTATAAATAAGCGGATGTAAAAAAAAAACATTTTTTTTAGGGGTATAATTCTTTTTTTTTTTTTAAAAGAGCCTGTACGATGTATATATAAAATGTTTACATATATAACATTACTCTATTGTTTTATATTCCATCTTTCGTATGTTAGTTTGTTAATTTTTCTTCATTATAAGAATAACCTCCGAAGTTTAATTAATTCAATATGTTCTTAATTTATATACTTTCGAGTGTGTGATAGTTCATATTTCTAAGTCATTAGAAATTATGTATTAATCAGAATGAGTAATGCTATTTATCATCTCATAATGTGACATTAGATTAATTGGAGACTTTTTATTATATTTCAACTATAAACCTATCATCTGATGTCATATTATAAAATGATAAAAATATAAATAATGAATAGATATTTTCAATAGAATTTAATATTGATACGTCTTTTAAACTTCAAGCATGGAATATCGTTCTGATTATCGAACCATATAAAACGTCAAAGTCTATATATGGGTTCAAATGTGGATGGCAATGCAATCTGGTAATTACATCAGTAGGTCAAAGTCAACAATTAATTATCTGCATGCCCCAGTATATATACTTTTTTCTTAAAAAAATCTAAACTTTAGTTTTAAAGTATTTTAAATCAAGCAAACCTCTTCTGAAGACTTTTCAAATCTTCCATGCCCCACTTCTCAGTCCTGACTGTATTCTAGCTTGATTTTTTTCCTACCCAATAACAGGTTCCAGGCTTTGCACCCACTACCCTATTCTCATGCTACAATGAGTTCCACCTTCCTACCACGTTTTACCCCTCTCTACGTTGTCTTCTTCCTAAGCCACCTCTCCAGCACCGTCGACAGCGGCTAGCCGTCTCCTTATAATTACCCTCCAACCGACTATATTCTTCTCAACTGTGGTTCCACTACCAACTCCACTCCTGATGGTCGGACCTGGACTGGAGAAATGAGTTCAGAATCCCTGCTCATTGAACAATCACCAAACCAATCCTCTGTTGCCATTAACACCTCTGAGATCGGCAAAGTGCCCTTTACCACAGCCCGGGTCTCTCTTTCCCCGTTCACCTACGTATTCCCCGTCACCGCCGGCCAAAAGTTCATTCGACTATACTTCTACCCGGCCTCGTACTCCGGTTTTGATCGCTCTAAAGCTTTCTTCTCCGTCAAAGCTGGCCCTTTTACTCTTCTTAGCAACTTCAACGCTTCACTTACGGCAGATGCGGATGAGGATCCGGCCCAAACAATATTCAGAGAATACTGTGTCAACATTGAGGAACATCAGAGGTTTAACATAATCTTCACTCCATCTCCGAACGTTCCCAACTCCTATGCTTTTATCAACGGAATCGAAATATGGCCGATGCCTTATAATCTCTATTACAGTCCAGCGGAGGATCAAGGATTTTCTTTAATCGGCGAGAACAACCAGTACAGCATCACGAAGAGCACTGCTCTCGAGACGGTATACAGATTAAATGTTGGAGGGAGCTCCATCTCACCCTCGGATGACACCGGCATGTTTCGGAGCTGGATTCAGGACGACAAGTACTTGAAAGAACATAAAGAATTTTTTTTATCCTATGGACCTTACTATCAATCTAAGATTTACATACGCAGCACAAGCAGAAGTCTATCGGACTGCTCGAACTATGGGCAACGACTCAGCTATCAACCTGAGCTACAATCTGACCTGGGAATTCTCCGTTGATTCTGGGTTTTATTATTTCATAAGGCTACACTTTTGCAAGTTTCAACCAGAGATTAATAAAACCCAAGATAGAACGTTCCGTATTTTCATAGCAAATCATACTGCTGAGAAAGCAGCCGACGTCATTCTCTGGGGTGGAGGTGAAAAAGGCGTGCCCGTGTATAGGGACTATGCTGTTTTTATGGCTGATAAATTAGGAAGCCACAGGAAAGTGAACCTCTATATTGCAATAGGAGCAGAACCGCAAAAGTCCAGGACTACCTACCAGGATGCAATATTGAATGGCGCCGAAATATTTAAAGTAAGCGACATCAATGGCAATAATCTCGCCGGACCCAACCCCGACCCTCCTCCGTCGTCACCACAGATTGCACCTCCAAGTCTATCGTCGAAGTTGAAGAATAATGATAAGAAAATAATTGTCTTCGCTACTGGCGGAGTTGCCGGCTTTGTTATGGCGTCGTTTGTTGCATTATTGATTTTTTGGCGGCGGCGTAAGAGAGTCAAGGACTCGAACTCCACCTCTGGGACCAGGGGCGGAACAGAAAATTGGGTTTGGAGGGGGGTAAATTACAAAAAAATAATTTTGAAAGGATCAATTACTAATTTTTATATAGTTTAATATAGAAAAACACTTATAAAAATTTAATTTTTATGAAATTTTGAAAATTTTGGAGGACTTGCTCTACATGGTTCCGCCCCTGTCTGGGACTACTTGGTGGGCACCATTTTCTTGCTCTACGACCAAGTCAACCAAGACGTGTGGATCATCTCTACCTACGTCCCTGAGTCGCTACTTTTCGTTGGCTGAGATTAGAGCTGCCACCCACAACTTCGACGATGATTTCATTATTGGTGTCGGTGGTTTTGGAAAAGTGTACAAAGGGTTTATTGATGGTGGGACCCACCAAGTGGCGATCAAGCGGTTGGCACCCGGCTCTCAACAAGGGGCTCACGAATTTGAGACCGAGATCGAGATGCTCTCCCAACTCCGCCACTTGCATTTGGTTTCCTTGATCGGATATTGTAACGATGGCAATGAGATGATATTGGTGTATGATTATATGGCTCATGGAACTCTCCGCGATCATCTCTATAATACCAACAACCCACCTCTCTCTTGGAAGCAGCGGCTCCGAATCTGCATCGGAGCGGCACAAGGGTTGAATTACCTCCATACGGGCGCAAAACACATGATCATTCACCGTGACGTGAAGACCACGAATATCTTGCTAGATGATGATTGGGTGGCCAAGGTGTCTGATTTCGGATTGTCCAAAATGGGGCCTACGAGCTTGTCCAAGGCCCACGTAAGCACCGTCGTGAAGGGTAGTTTTGGTTATTTAGATCCAGAGTATTTCAGGCGACAACAATTGACGGAGAAATCCGATGTCTATTCATTCGGTGTCGTGCTATGTGAAGTCTTGTCAGCAAGGCCCCCCATATCGCGCACTGCAAACATGAAGCAAGCTGTGGGCCTTGCAGAATGGGCCCGACAAAGCTATAAGAATGGAAAGCTTGATCAGATTGTTGATCCAGCATTGGAATCACAGGTTGCACCCGATTGTTTGAAGAAATTTGGTGAAATTGCAGTGAATTGTTTGCTTGACAATGGTGTCGAACGTCCGTCGATGAATGATGTGGTGTGGAGCCTTGAGTTCGCATTGCAGTTACAAGAGAGCATTGACAAAGATGGAGAGAGAGGTGTGGCTGAAACTGAGATGGTTGATGCTGGGAAAGCACTTTGCTTGCCTCAGTCCAAGGGTGACTGCAGTGATAACTTGTTTAGTAGTTGTGGCCGGCAACTGTCCAGCAGTAGTAGCAGGGTGACCATAACAAGTAGTGAAGAGCCGTCGAATCTTTCATGACACTAGCTATAAAGATTCAAGCAGATCGATATCCTCAAATTAACGTATTGTTTTCTGAGATTAGTACATTTAATTTTAGTCATATATTGTATGCATACTAGAGCAAGGTCTTGCATGCAAGTCATTTTAATTCAGTAGAGATGCAAGATGACGGTAGTACTCTTATATTAATAGAATTTATATAATTATATTTTAGATGAAGCATGTTTTTTAATTGGCGTACCAATTGGCGCACTACGATGACTGCATGGAAGGAGCTTTTTTTATTAAAAAATGAATTTAAAAAAGAAATAATCTATGCAAAAGCCACTATTTCGGTGGATAATTGCACACATGACGTGGCCTAAGGGAATTTCCCTTTTTCTCCCTGCTTCACGTTCCCATTTCATCTCTCTATTTTCACTTCATTCGAATTTCACCCATCCTCTCCCCACCCCGCGTAGCATACATCCTCTCCCTCCCGCAAAACCCTCGTCGCCCAGCCCATTCTCTCCCCTACCCCCATCCCCCGTGTCGACATCCTCTCCCCCATCCCCTGCGTCACCAAGAGATCTACGGCCACACAGTAAAGTATTTTTCCGTGTAAATAAGCTTCTTCAAAAAGATTCTATGAAATTCTAGGTTTTAGGCATACATTTCGAAGTCTGATCTGCACACAAACAATTGGATGTGATCTGTGATGAAGCAACTTTGAAGCTCCGCATTTGAGGCATTTTGAAGTCTGATCATACTAAAAAATTTCTAAGCTTTTTCAGTTTCCAACTTCAGATTCAATTTTGTATTCTTTGCAGAATATGAAGCTTCATATTTAAGGTATGCCCAATTATCAACTCTGCCCTCCTCCAATGATTAGCTAACTTTTTAGTCACTACCTAGAATCTTTATATGCTGTCTCTGGACCTCCTTCTTGCACCTTTTTTGCTTTGTGTTATAGTTGCTCACTCAAATTGATACAATATATTTGCTTACTTTGGCCATTGAGAAAGAATATGTTTATGCGAATGGAGAAAAGGCTGGTTTTCAATTGGGAAAAATTTCTTCTTTCTGACATCTAATCATGTTTAAATATGGAGAAGATCAAGGATGACGTAGAGCAATACTTTAAATAAAATATTCAGCCAAGGCCCAAGTAGAATTGTATAGTTTAGTTGTAGGTCTCTCAGATCTGGTGAGTACAAAATTCTAGATAGCTTAACATGACCTGTTATGATCTAAATTCAACCGTGGCTTTCTTGGTTTTCAATTGCGGTTGCAAAGCTCAAATGGGAAAATATTTGATTCCCTTGAATTCTATGTTAGATTTTTTAGGTAATTCTATGTTGATTTTGACTTAATAATAACCGTGCAAGACCCAAGAAGTAAGTTTTTTTGTGAAAATGAGTTCACGTGCACAAGTTTTCACCAAAAACTTTCTTCTATTGTAACTAAACCCTACCTTCAAATTTTGGATAGACAACCTCATAACAATTAAATTAATTTTAACAATTGCCCTCTCAGATTGTGTTCCCAGGCAGCTAGGGTGCTAGTTTTTCTATTCTAATCATGTGGTCACAGGCAGCTAGGGTGCTAATTCTTCTTTTCTAATAATGAGTTGGATTAAATTTCAAAACAGGCTACAAGGATACAGATACCTAGATATTCTGTCATGCCTTAAATAATACCCTTGGAGGTCTTCCTCATTTTTAGCTCCAATTACTATCTTTGCTTTGCAAATTGTCATAGCTCGAAGGTCAATGATTAGTTTATTCTTATTGTCTTCATTGCTGTCCAACTTCTACATATACGTGTCAGTTACAGATTCAGACACTTTCTAATCCAATGCATACAACTAAATGTTGCTTTCATGCCATGACATTTTGAAGCAATTATGATTAAAATTAAAATTGGAAACAGGTCTCAATAGCCTAATGTTTAGCTTGGCTAGTAACTTCTCTATTACAATTTTGTTGAAGAAAGGTTATATTTTTTGGTATTGTCTCTCGAATGCCACTTTAGAAAAAAGACATTTCTGAATTGGCTTGCAAGCATTTGGTGTCTAATCATGCTTTATTGTTAAATTTCAGTTCCATTGCAAAATGGAGTTGGAAATTTCAGTTCTCCAAGACAGCCGAAACTGTTGAGCTTCAACAGGACATCCGAAAGTACATTAGAAATTTTGAGAAACATGGCTTTGACTCGAAGATCGCAAGATCAAACAGTTATGACGCATATGAACAGAATCTGGAGACCTCAGAACAAAGCTTGTTGTGTGATAGGGTCAAGTTAAAATACAGAATCGAGTCTGGTGGTTTGCTTTTGTGCGGTGGTGGTATCGCAATTTCATGTTCTCCTTTTGTTTTTGTCACCTGAATGCTGTGGTTATGGGAATTTGGGGTGTCGGCTTGATCTACTTTTTCCCAGTCCAGACAATAAAACTTGTAACTTCTTTCATGTTTAATGCAGAGATTTCAAACCCAATGTTTGTACTCATCGATCTAGATTTAGCCACTTGAGATCTGTTTTTTCTTTCTTCATGGCAACAAATTGGTTTGAAGTCGACACAATGGGAGATCCGCTATTTTTTTTCTTCATAGCCACTTGAGTGTTGGCTTGATCTATTTTTATATTTTTTTTTCCTAGTCCTTCCTTTTGTCCATCTAACCAATAATCAATGAACATCAGCATCATGAACACTTGTACATTGAGAATTTAGAGACACATTTCAACAACAAATAAATAGAGTGATGATTTTTTTACAAGTAATTGAGGTCTCACAACAACTGTATTTTTTTACAACTAGTAAATAAACACATTTCAACTACTCGGCCCAACATCATCAACCTTCTCATCTCTCAAGCAAAATTTTTTGTACAAAATAAATTTACTGCATTGATGATGAACTGTCCTCTCTCAACTCTGAGATGTGAAATGGGGATGCCATATACAAACTAGGCACATCCAAAATTTGTTTATGACTTTTCTGCAAGAAGATAAGGAGGATGTTAGTATATATAGTACTATAATATACTTATAAAAATATATATATATATTGTTGTATAATATAATGACATCACTCTGTGACTCATCAAGGATGGGCAGAACAATCATGAACAAAAATCATTCAGGTTTTCAGAGCTTCAACTAATTAATCGTTACACAGCCACCCTATATAGCAATAGATTCCTAATGAGCAAGAAAAGGTTGATTGAAAAATAAAAAATGAGTAGGTTGATACGAGATTCACAGCCAATGAAATCACTTTCATTAGAAGGAAAAAACCAGAAATATCCCAAAGAAAATAGAGGAGACGAGCTTACAATGAAAAGTACAGGTATAAACTCTGTTTCACTTCTTTTTTTTTGCAACATTGAACTATATTCCCTAAAACATTTCCCTACCATTCATGCATGCAATACACGCATAACCATATATTTTCCATGTAAATTGTAAAATAAGCCCTCTCACTTGAGGTTCATCCTTTTACTTCAAAAATCAAATAATTTATGCCAATTTATTTCAATGGAGTAAGATTGGGCCAAGCTCTCTTCCTATCTGGGATCATATTCCAGTTCTTTTTTTTTTTTTTAATCTGTACAACACCATCGTATTCACTATCCTCATCTTCCCCCTTGCCTTGGCCAAAAATAAAAATAAAACCTTTGAATATATAAAACCTTTTTCATGTTATCATGACCTCTTAACTTTTTTTCTCATTTACTATAGTGGTGTTTCTCATGTATACATCCACCCTATATACTCGAGCAATGCCTTTTGATCATGAATAGAGTTTTAACTTTCTTATAAAAAAAAGGAAAAAAAAATGCAACTTTAACCAAATTATGAGAATCAAGTTATCTGTAGTGATTTGCTTGTGCTATAGAAATGCTAAGGCCATATGTGTAGTTTTGAAATAGTTGGCAAACATAACTAACAGGTAACAGTAGTACCATGTGGTGCTGAGTGAAAAGCACCAGAGTACAATGCTTCCCAAATTCAAGGTTGTCATGCAGAAAATTGAATTAGATCATGCAGAAAATTGAATTAGATCACACAATTTCACATTCCATAGATAAATTATTTTATGAAAACCCCATAATAACACCACACAGTATATAAACATGTACTTAACAAAGCTAAAGAGCATTCACAGCCCAGTTAGGGAGTAATGCCAGCACAGTGGGTGAGAGCCCACGGTACATGCCTCGAAACCCCTCCTTGCCAAATATTTGTTCCAAACTACTAACTATAAGACTACCTGAATCACCAAACGAAAGAAAATAAAAGAACCTCACAGATTTAACTCCATTTTAAACAACTGCCAAGTTGCTCAATTAAATTCATACACCAAAAAAGTCAATCAAGTGAAACCTCAAAGGCTATGGTTCTATCAGTTACGAGAAACAAATATGTCTCGATGTGAAGGGCACACCTTTAGCAGTTCCATTGCCGAGCTGAGACGGACCATGGACCTGAAACCTAGTCTTTATAACATCTAAAGGACATATGAATGTCGAAACAATAACCCCTGCCCCCAAAAATTTCACCAACAAATACTTCAGTACAAAAAGAAAACATCAAGTGGTGATAATAACAGGGAAGGAAAGTAAAAACTCCAAGCTTTCAGACATATTGACCAAGCCAAAACAAGTATTTCTACTCTCTCTCTCTTTCATTGTTACTTTCATCGATTTTCTCAGGAAAAAAAATGCAAAAAAGCACAAAAAACAGAACAAGAAAAAAGGAACGAGGAGAAATCATACGAGTCAGTCAGCAGCGCGAGCGGACGTGCGGCTCAACAGCTTCACTTTGTTCTCTCTCTCTCTCTCTCTCTCTCTCTCTCTCTCTCTCTCTCTCTCTCTTACTACCCCCACCCACAACAACTCACAGCACAACAACGGTTCGCCACAAATAAGGTATCCTTGATTCCTCCAACTACCTCCATAATAGAATGGGTGGCGATGGGTAGAGGCAGGCGACGAGTCGAGGGAGGGAGATGCAGGTGCTAGGCGACGAGTGGTTCCATGAACTCCTTCCTATAGTTCGAAATGGTATGTGGGGAAAACAGGATGGGTGGCGTGGGCAAAGGTAGGCTGATGAGTTGCCGGTGCTGGGAAATGACAGGGACATCGACGCTTGAGGGTGCTGGGCGAAGAGAGGGAGGAAGAGGGATGCAAGAGCGGGATGGGTTCAAATATGGGTTCTTTGCGTTGAAAATTTCAATTTGTAATTTGGAAAGGAAAAAAAAAAAGGCAAGCCAACCATGTAGTGAGTGCAATGTGTGCACCACTATAAAGTCTTGAAGAACTTTTATATGGACAAAATTCATCCCCTGAGTACTCCAATGGTTGTTCGATCATTTGATGTGCAAAAAGACCCATTTCGTCCTTGTGAAGACGATGAAGAAATTCTTGGTCTTGAAATACCTTATCTCAGTGCAATTAAAGCCCGGATGTATCTTGAAAATTGCACTCGATCTGATATTGCATTTTCAGTTAATTTACTTACAAGATATAGTTCTGCACCAACTCGAATACATTGGAATGGTATTAAACATGTCATTCGTTATCTCCGAGGTACGATTGATATGAAATTATTTTATCAACATGGATCAAGTCCACAATTAGTTGGATATGCGGATGCAAGTAATCTTTCAGATTCACACAGAGAAATCATTGCAATTCATGAGAAGAAATGTGAAATTGATGTCAAGCAGATACGATCAAGTGATAATTTGGCAGATTTATTCATTAAGGCATTACCAACTACAACATTTAAGAAGATAGTGCAGAATATTGGAATGCGGAAACTTGAAGACCTATTATCATGCACTTTTCAGGGAGAGTAAAGTCTTGAAGACTTGTGCTGATTGTACTATTTTTCATTTGCTAAGGTTTTATCCTACTGGGTTTTCTTTTGCAAGGTTTTAATGAGGCAATTTTAAAACACTTGGCGATATACATGAATATTGTATTCTTTTTCCTTCACTATTGGTTTTTTTCCCATTGGGTTTTTCCTTGGTAAGATTTTAACGAGACATATTCTTTATATGTGGTCATCCAAAGGGGAAGTGTTATAAACCGACTTGTATAACCACCTTTAGTCATCATACTAGCCGTTATAATTGACTGCCCGTAGCCGTCATAATTGATCATCTGTAGCCGTCAATTTTGACTGTCCGTAGTCGTCATAATTGACCATCCTTAGCCGTCAATTATGACGCCCAAAACCTCATTTGTACTCCTATATATATGGGTATCCTTCAACGTTTTCAATATAGAATTCTCACATTCAAGATCTCTCTCTCTCTCTCTCTCGCTCTCTCTCTGTCTTTCGCTCTCTCTTTCATAAGTTTCATAACAATACTAGGCTTTTTGTAACCAGTAATATTTGTTATAATATTTATTGATGTGTTTCATTTGCAGTAATCTTAGCCAATTATGAACTCAATTCTAGAACTATTGTTTCTCATTTCAATAGAATCTCTCTAAAACCATATGCACAAGCTGTTTTCATTACACAACTTTTCATTACAAAGGTTAATTTAATGAACCTACATATACCCATTTTGTACATCATAACCAAAACACTTGAGAAGTACCATTACAGCTGATACATTAAAAAAATATCTACTCCATACAACGTGCTATTTACATACAATTTATCCGAACCAAATCAAAACTATTACAAATATAACAACTCAGTATAAACACAATAATTTTCAATTTTTCTTTTGAAGAGTTGTCTCTCTCTCTCGCTCTCTCTCTCTCTCTCGTACTTTATCTTCCCTTTTCTGAACTTGCAACTCGCACATGAATACATCATCCTACATCTTCCAAACTTTATTCTCTCTTGTACGAGTGTTCTTCTCTAGTAAGTTAAGTATATTCATCCAAACAAAAAATTTACATTTCACTTCTCCTTGCACACAGTACGAACATTTAATTATCTGGCTCTTTCCATCTTTCTATGTGCCCTGAAAATTCTTCCCAAGGTCCCGACACATCATTCATAATGTCAAACTTCCGGATTCAAAGAACAAATGGCATCGTTTTCAACAGCATTATTTCCTAAAACAAATATCTGGCTCAAAGATTCCGTACAACTTCTTCCTGCATATTATCAGAAAAATCTCACATGAGCATGAGAAAGCAACAAAGTGAAACAAAGGGAGGCACTAGTTAGGTTCAGGGTAAGGAATTAAAATTATATATTTTTTTCTGCACCGGGGGCATATACCATGCAAATGTCTTGTTAAGATTTATTTTTCTAGGTCACACAGATACAAATCCACCTTGCCAAACAAGAATGCTAAAAAGACAAATGTGACAGCAAGAAAAAGGTACAGCTGGAAAGTTTATGGTTCAAAGATTCTCTGATGGGAGCTAGACGAGTCCAAGGGATATAAAATAAAAAACTTTTTTTGATAGGTAAATCATTTAGAATAGAAAATCTAAAAATACAATGAACACAAACAAGATCCTCTTCCTGAGGTGAAAGCCTACCACCATCGCACCTAATTAAATAGCTACATAAAAGTGCAAACACCCCATAATCTTTACTCCCTCTCCCATGACCTGACTACGCATTCTACCACTTACCCACTATAAACATACCACGTGCAATACTCACTTTAACTAACCATGCATTGCAAGTCACACACACCCATAAACTCACATTCAAAGATCCACTTAACAAAGCCAGAACTACAAAACCAACAGTTGAGAGCAGATGGAACTTCACAAAAGAAACACAGCATACTTATCTTTGAGCTAATTTCTCTAACAAGCTATCTGCTACAAAAATCCAATCAAGTTAAGCATGTATTGTCTAAAGCCAAATATTTTTGTTTGTTGCACTACATACTTATCTTTGAGCTAATTTCTCTAACAAGCTGTCTCCTACAACAATTATAGATAGTGACACCCAAAGACAAGGTCACCTATCAATACAAATTGTAGACATTCTTCCACATTTTGGTTATTTAAGCAGCATAATGCTGATCCTTTAGTATGGTCATTCAAGGTGAGCAGACCAGCTTGTCGTATTTTACTGACTAAAGTTTGTTTAGTGGAAGATACTCACCCAAACTTGGCAAGCACCATAACAGGTCCCGGTCCATCTAGTTTACAGAAAACACCAGTACCAGGTTCTCAGCTCAAGGAAAACAAATATTGTCCATAGAAGACGAGAAAATAGAGCAAATCCAAGAAACTCCGGATGGATAAATGATAAAATATTGACAAGACAAGAGTGCCAAATGAATAGAATGTTTTACAAGTTGCTTTTCCAAGCTGTCATTGATGTTTGAATCCACTCCCCAAGAAAATAAAGGAGCAGATGTGCAGCTTTTTAAATCAAAATGGGTGCAAGTTGGATATGCTTTTTAAAACAGGGGCTGGTGGGTTAATGCATTGTTTTCAACGAAACTCAATATTTACAGATGAACAAATTTTAGAAGGGTGGAAAAGACATCGTCGTAGGTCAAAGCTGAATTGTTTCCATCAGGTGGCACAAAACTCAGTCTTCTATGAGTTAAATCTTGTCAAATTCACAAATTCATGGAAAATGCACAATTGTTTTACCGCTGTAAAACATAGCATTTTCAGAGATAGTGACCAAACAAAAATATATAGATACTGCAACATATGCTGAAATATTTCACATGTTGATCTAGTTTACAAAAACAACAGTACCAGGTTCTTCTCCCTCCAACGTTGTCACAAACTACCACTCATTACTCTCGGTTTCTCAAAACTTCCAGAATTGAAAGCAAGGAAGTAACCCAAACCAAAACAATAGAATATCCAAAGAAAAATAAGAAGTGAAATACCAGATAAAAGAATAGTGAAATACCAAATACTAGAAAAATAAGGAGTGAAATACCAGATACAAGGCTAGAGTCTCCACCGAGATAAAGTCAGATCCTGAAAAATTTACAGGTTTGGGAGGGACTGCGACGGGTTAGGGATTGTTGCAGATGGGGAGGAGGAGAAAACAAAAACACGGGGAGGATAAGAGAACAAAAATGAACGCACCATTTTGTTGATTTGAAAATTTTATTCCTGCTCCAATCACGCTACGAAGTCCTCTTCAATGAAATGCTCCGTTCCATTTTTGACGTCATCTGCCATGGTGTTTCGTCCGCAATCAGTACACGACTTTGCCTGCAAATAGAGTTTTCCTATTTCAATTTGATGAGATTTGAACTTATTTAGACACCTATGAAGGCCCAGGCATTTACTGGTGAAATGGGGCAAAAATCAAGATTTGCGGTCATAGATGGCTTGCATTACCATCTTCTGGTATGGTACAGTCTCCAGTTTCTGTACTAGATAGAGAAGCCTATGTGTGTGAGTTGATGCATAGTCGAGGGGTGTGGAATGAACCTTTGATCAGGAGCATTTTTAACAAGGTGGAAGCAAATTATATTTGTAGCATGCCACTGAGTGAAATGGGGGTGGAGGACAGGATGATATGGGGACCCTCAAATAAAGGTTTGTTTTCTGTTAAAAGTGCATATCACTCGGAGAATGATAGGAAGCAGGCTACTCGAGGTGGATTTTCAAGGAAATTAGAGAGGGAAAGAAGTTGGGACAATATTTGGAGGTTGAATGTACCAGAAAAGACCACACTTTTTGTCAAGAAACTGATAAACTGAATATCTTTTATTCAATTTTCATATGTATTACAAAGGTATACGGGAGATTAAATAGATACAAGAACCTAGGCTAAGTATGGAAATAATTGATATTTACAAAAGAATAACTGTTGCTAAAATTATGGGGAGAAATGTGGGCAAATTGGAATCCTGTGATTGTGTTTTCAATACTCCCCCTCAAGTTGGCGCATGAAGATCCGTAATACCCAACTTGTGTAGAAAATGATGGAAGAGTTCGCGACCTAAAGCTTTAGTGAAGATGTCCGCAATTTGCTCATGTGATGACGTGTGGACTGCAGTAAGTAGACCAGACCGGATCTTATCTCGAATAATGTGACAATCAATCTCAATATGCTTGGTGCGTTCATGGAACACAGGATTATGAGCAATGTGCAGAGCAGATTGATTATCACAATGTAAACTAAAAAGTTCAGGATGAGAGATACCAAAATCAGTAAGGAGTTGCTTCAACCAGGTCAACTCGCATGCGGTGACGGCCATAGCACGATATTCAGCTTCAGCGGAAGAGCGGGCCACGGTCGTTTGTTTTTTTGTGCGCCAGGAAATAGGACTGGTGCCGAGCTGAATGAAGAAGCCTGTGGTGGAGCGGTGGGTAGTGGGACAACTGGCCCAATTGGAATCAGTATAAGCAGTAACATGTAAGGTATTGGAGGATGGAAAGAAAATGCCTTGACCAGGGCTGCCTTTGATGTAACAGAGAACACGGGTGGCGGCTTGCATATGAGGAAGACTGGGAGCATGCATAAACTGACTGAGGATGTTTACGGAGAAGACAATATCAGGACGAGTGATGGTTAGGTAGATGAGGCGGCCCACGAGTCGTCGATAGGGGCTTGGGTCAGGAAGAAGAGTGCCATCTTGATTGGTGAGCTTCAAGTTTTGTTCCATGGGGAATGGAGCGTTCCGGGCGCCGAGTTGGCCATTGTCATTCAGAATATCAAGAGCATATTTTCGTTGATTGAGGAAGATGCCATGTGAGGAACGAGCAACTTCGAGACCAAGAAAATATTTGAGGGGGCTGAGGTCCTTGGTTTTGAAATTAGTGGAGAGAGCACATTTGAAGTCCTCTATTTGGGAGAGATCATTGCCAGCAACCAGAATATCATCAACGTAGACGAGCACAACGGTGATACTCGTGGGTGTGAGCAAGGTGAATAAAGAGTGATCTGCCTGTGATTGTGTAAAACCTGCATCAAGAAGCACAGTGGTTAGTTTAAAAAACCAGTTGCGGGATGGCTGTTTGAGGCCATAGAGGGATTTGCGGAGGCGGCAAACACGGGTCTCCCCCTTAGGGCAATATCCAGGAGGTGGATGCATATATACTTCTTCATCAAGATCACTATGTAGAAAGGCATTATTGACATCAAGTTGGTGAATGATCCATTGCTGAGTAGCAGCGACAGCTAACAAACACCGGACGGTAGTCATTTTTGCAACAAGGGCAAAGGTCTCATGATAATCAAGGCCTTCAACTTGAGTGTAGCCTTTGGCGACCAGACGAGCTTTATATCTTTCAACAGAGCCATCGGTTTTGAGCTTGGTTTTAAAAACCCATTTGCAACCGATGGGTTTTTTGCCAGGAGCAAGGGGTTCGAGGGTCCAGGTGGAATTTGCTTCAAGAGCACGGAGCTCATTAGTCATGGCTTCGCGCCAATGGGAATGGCGAAGAGCAGTAGAATAGTAAGAAGGTTCAATAGAAGCGGTGAGAGCATGTAAATATGTAAGATGAGATGGTGAGAAACGAGAATAAGAAAGAAAAACAGATAGAGGATGAGCAGTACCTGAGGTTGACGCAGCGAGTGATGGTGCCGTGGGCCCTGCATGTAAAGTCGGACAAACATAATCCTGGAGGTAAGCAGGTCAAGTAGTAGTGCGACGAGGGCGAGAAGGAGGAGGTAAAGATGAAGATTCTGTTACGATGGTAGGAGGGGAAGGAGCCGTGAGAAGGGTAGAAGGAGGATGAGATGGAGTCGATGGAGGGGGTTCGGGAACAGGTAAGGGAAGGATAGGGGAAGGAGAGATGGAAAGATTGGGGAGATCTTGAAAGGGAAATATGTCTTCATGGAATGTGACGTCGCGGGAAAAAAAATGGTATGTGTGTCGAGATTGTAAAGTTTGTATGCTTTGTGGTTGCTGGGATAGCCAAGAAAGATGCATTTGGAAGCACGGGAAGAGAATTTATCTCGATGAGCACAAAGGGTTTGGGCGTAACAGAGACAACCGAACACACGAAGATGATTATAGTTGGGAGTGGTGTGAAAAAGAAGTTCAAAAGGGGATTTATTTTGAAGAATGCGACTGGGTGTACGATTAATAAGATAAGCTGCAGTAAGCACACGCTCTCCCCAAAATTTTAGAGGTAGGTGTGCTTGGAAGCGAACGCTACGAGCAATATTCAAGAGGTGCCTGTGTTTTGCTCCGCAACACCATTTTGTTGGGGAGTTTCAACGCAGGTACGCTCATGAATAATGCCTTGAGTGTGAAGGTAGGTTTGAAATTTGTGTGAGAGAAATTCTTGTCCATTATCGGTGGGTATTTTTTTAACCGTAGTATTAAATTGATTTTGGACAAGGGCAAAGAAATGCATGAGATTGGCATATGTCTCTGATTTAAAACGTATAAGATAGAGCCAAGTAGTACGTGAAAAATCATCGACGATAGTGAGAAAATAATGAGAACCACAAATGGAAGAAGTGTGGTAGCCACCCCAAATGTCACAAAATATTCGATTGAAAGCAAAAGTACTTTTATTATCAGTAGATGAAAAAGGTAAACGAGTGTGTTTGGAACGTGCACAAACATCACAATGCGAAACAACATGAGAATTATTAAATAACTGGGGAATAATAAGGCGAGAAGGATGACCTAGGCGTCGGTGCCATAAGTCTTTATTCATAGTGGATCGCACGGAAGAAGCCAGAATATTGTTGGACTGGTACACATAAAGCCCATTGCAAAAATCACCCGCTCCAATCAGCCTCGTCGACTGTGGGTCCTGAAAGAAAAAATCTTTAGAAGAGAAAGAAACAATACAATGGGTGTGAGTAGTAAGTTGAGGGACAGATAGGAGATTAAAATGAAAATCAGGGATAAAATAGACATTTAAAAGGGTAAGGGAGGGAGATAATGGGCAAGTGCCGATACCCTTAATAGGAAGGGTATGGCCATTCGGCAGCTTCACCGAAAGAGAGGGGGGGGGGGTTTTGCAAGCTGGAAAACAAGGTCTGATCGTGGCACATGTGGGCGCTGGCGCCGTGGTCCACAACCCAGTCCCGGCGGCTATCGAAGAAGGGAGAGGAAGAAACAACATTACCAACAAAATTAGAGGTGGGTTTCGGTTTGAGCAGGTCCAACAGTTGCTGGTAGAGATCCGGCGTCAATCCGATGAGGGGAGTGGAATCGGTGGAAGCAGAGGCTTGATGGGTGGCTGGAGTGAAGCCAGATGGTGGTTTGCCGAGGAGGGATGGACGGGGCTTGGAGCATGGGTCACGGGTCTGTGGGTCACGGCCCTGTGGGTAGCCGATGACCCTCCAGTAGCGGTCACGGGTGTGACCCTGCTTGCCGCATTCAGTGCAACGGAGGTGGCTCCGTGAGTGGCTGGAGTGGGCTGCGGCAAAAGCCATGGAGTCCGCGGGAAGTGGTTGGAGCTGGAGGAGTCGCTGCTGCTCTTCCTGAAATAAAATAGAAAAAACTTTGGTGATGGAAGGAAGCGGGTCCATAGCAAGAATTTGGGTTCTGAGTTGGGCAAAGGAGTCGTTTAGGCCAAGAAGAAACTGGAAGACACGCTCATCATCGGCCTGTTTTTGCAGGTCTTTGAGGTCAGTGTTGTGTTGAAGATGACTTAATTCATCCCATATCTGTTTGATATTGTTGTAATATTCATGAATGGAGTTGGTATTTTGGTGCAGAGAGGAAAGGGCACGTTTGAGATGATAGAGTCGGGCGTTATTGTCGTGGCTGAAACGAGATTGGAGGTCAAGCCAAACATCACGTGGGTTTGTGTGGTATTCAAGGGAGTTGGCTAGAGAGGGGCTGATGGAATTTAAAATCCAGGTAAGAACCATGTCTTTGGTTTGATTCCATTGTTTGTAATCGGGAGAGCTAGGATCGGGGTTGGGGAGAGAGCCATCAACAAAACTGAGTTTGTTCTTGGCGTTGAGTGCACGAGTCATGGCTTTTTTGCCATTTTGGAAAGTTATCGCCTGTAAGGAGGCCAGAAACAAGGATTAGGCTAGGGGAATCAGAGGGATGGAGGAGATAGGGAGAGAGGGCAGCGGAAGAGGAGGAGGAAGAGGAGGAAGAAGAAGAAGAAGAAGCCATGTAGGGTTCGGGTAGGGTAGGGATCGTGTTTAGGCTGATACCATGTCAAGAAACTGATAAACTGAATATCTTTTATTCAATTTTCATATGTATTACAAAGGTATACGGGAGATTAAATAGATACAAGAACCTAGGCTAAGTATGGAAATAATTGATATTTACAAAAGAATAACTGTTGCTAAAATTAGGGGGAGAAATGTGGGCAAATTGGAATCCTGTGATTGTGTTTTCAATACTTTTCTTTTGGAAAGCTGCTAATGAACTCCTGGCCACTAAAAGAAATATCTTTTTGAGGAAAATTATCAATAACCCATTGTGTCATATCTGTAAAAGGGAGGAGGAAACTATTATGCATGTAATCTGGCAATGTCCACCAGCCTGTGATGTATGGTCAGATTCCTTGTGTAAGTTGCAAAAAATGAAGACCAATGAACCCGATTTGTTGGTACTGTGGGATAAACTTAGGGAGTTACTGAATGAGGCTGAGTTAGAGGTGACAGTTGCAGTGATGAGGGGTTTATGGTTGAGGAGAAATGAAAGGATTTTTTATGATAAATTCAAAACCCCAAGTCAAGTCTTAAGAATAGCAAATAACTATTTGTTGGAATTTCAGCAGGCTCAACAGCTGGTTAAAGCAAGGGACATCAGCACTAAAGTAAGTTGCAGAAGAGCCTTAAAGTGGCAAAAACCAAGCTCTGGTTTTGTGAAAGTAAACTGGGATGCAGCAGTAAGAAAGATGGAAAAGAAGGTGGGTATAGGAGTTGTAATTAGAGATGAAGATGGGGAGTTTTTAGTGGCTGTGGAAGGACAGAAGCTCAATGTCGATCAACCTGTTGTAGCAAAGGCTTATGCTTTGTGGAAGGCTATGGATGTGTGCAGAGAACTTTGCCTGGTTAAGGTGCTGTTTGAAGGGAATGCTCAAGTAGTTGTTAATGTTAACTCGGCAACTGAAGATCTTTCCTTCTATGGTAGCTTAATAGAAGACATGAAAATGTTACTGAAGCAAAGGACTGAGTGGATAGTACAGTATACCCACAGAACTAACAATGAAGCCGCCCATTTATTAGCAAAGGAAAGCTTATCTATACGGATTGATTTGGTTTGGTTCGAAGATATACCTGATTGTATTCAAAGAATAGTAGAAAGTGAGAGTTTATGTAATGACCAGTGATTAACGAAGATAGTTTTATTCCAAAAAAAAAAAAAAAGGCATTTACTGGTAAAGATTGCAATCTGATTAGTTGAGGAGTCAAACCAGACTTTGTACGTTAGTAGAATTGTGGTTTCCAAGGATACATTGAAAAAAAAATAAAAATCAAATGGATAGGACGAGAGTTAGAACTAGAGAATAATATTTACTAACGAAACCATTAAAATTATCAAAGCTGAGCATTAGGATTAAAAGATTTAAAATTAGTTAATGTCTTAATTAATGACAAATCAAACGGGGTATTTTGTTTATTATTTCACCTCAAACCCCGGGAGAAGTTTTGCGAGATCAATTCGGGTGTGTTTGTGAATTTGTGGACAAATCTTCCATTATGTCACTCCCAGCACTGATCATCTTCTCCCCCTCCGAATCCGCCTTCTCTTGCAGCTCCACTGCAAGTTCGAGCTTTTCCATCACATCTAGCATCGTAGGCCGTTGGATCCCCTGATTTTGCAAGCAAGTCATCGCTACCTCCACGTACAGCTTGAAGCATTCTGGAGCTATCTTCCCCTTCAGATAGGGATCTATGATTTTTCCCATGCTCCCATTCTCGTTGCATTCTCGGGCCCAGTCGACCAAAGAAATTTGCTCCTCCTTCAGTTTGGGATCCAGTGGTTTTCGGGCACATAATACTTCCAAGAGCACCACGCCGAAGGAATATACATCGGATTTTGCTGTCAGTAGTTCGCTCATAACGTATTCCGGATCCAAATATCCAAACGTACCACATACCGTCGTAGTGTAACAACCTATGTCGTTGTAACTAGCGTTACTCGAAATCTGTTCGGACAATCCAAAATCCAAAGGTCCCCTCGTACTCTCCATGTCCACGATGAGGTTGCCGGACTTAATGTTATTCAAAACCTGTTTGGACCGTCCGAAATCTGAAACCTTGGCTACCCATTTCTCGTTCAAGAGAATATTGGTCGTCTTCACGTTACCGTGGATAACTGGGTACTTCAACCCCGTATGTAGGTAGTGCAAGCCACGCGCCGCTCCGATGCAAATCTGGAGCCTCTGTTTCCATAGTAGGGGGGCCTTGTCGGTGTCGTAGAGGTGGTCGCGGAGCATTTTGTTGGCCATGAAGTCGTGGACGAGGATCGTCTCACCCTCATCTGTGCAGTATCCGACGAATGGAATGAGGTGGACATGGCGAATCTGACAGAGCAATAGTGTCTCCGTCCTGTACATTTCTTCACCTTGCCATGAATTCTTTTTCAACTTCTTCAAGCGCTTTATCGCCACAGGCCGGGAGGTACCCTAGTCAATGAAACCCTTATATACTATGCCAAAGGGACCCTCACTGACAATCAATTCTTTATTGAAGTCGTGGGTTGCTGTTTTGATTTCGTCTAGAGAAAAGTGGCGGCATAGTTCTCCGGGCAGGGATGAGGGTCTTGTCTTTCCTGACTTCTCTTCGATAGCTCCTGAAAAACCAAATTGCTTCCTCAGTTTCGAAAGAGCACTAGCCATCAAAACACCAGAAAAAGCTCGACCAAAACCCACACCCCACTTCGAGTAGCAATGAAAATTGTTTTCTTTGTATTGGCCTTGCTAACAACTCACAAGACCATGAAGACAAAGTAAGGTTCTTTTACAATGATATAACTAATTTCCTATGCGCGTTTTAATTTTTTTTATTGATAAAATCTTACGCGTTTTAACGAAATGCAGGAATAGTCGGTAGAACCCCATCGTGCCGTTCAAAGAAGAAAAAGGAAAATGATATTCCAGCCGATTTTTTTTTTAATTTTTTATTTCTTGAATAAGAAAATATTTTTTAATGGTATCATAAATTTTAAAAAATATATATTTATAAATATTGAAAAAAAACACATATATTTTACATTTCCAGCTCGGCAGACTGTGCTCGATCCTTCTAACTTTTACTTTTCTATTATATGTTTTCTTACTTAATTGGTTGATATGGGTGAATTTGAAAGTGTGCTCTTGTGAATAATTCTAAAGTGTTTTTTGTGAATCTTCTAGTGTCTTTCGAGGAAACAGACTGCTAAATGAGAAAGAAATTTGGTTCAGACTAGTTTCAATTTAGACCGGTTTTTTTTTCAAGTAATGCTACATGAAATATATAAGTAACACGTAATCATTTTAAAAAAAAAGAGTTTGATTCATTATTAAAAAATTATTTTTTATAAAAATATTTTATTTATTTATTTATTTATTTAAATTATATAATGCTTAAGCACTTCGAGACTGTAAATATCATTTTCTTTTTAATCATTTGTCAAGCAAGGTGTCATCAGTCATGCTAGAATCATTCGATCGGTTTCTCAGTACCTATAGCATTTTCCATCAACTTTCTATGCGTTCAAATTTCTTCATTTTACTCATGGCTATTAGTGGGAATTAAATCGTTCTCTGGCATTTACTTGGCAAGAATGATGAAATGAGAGGAAGAAATATTCATGAAAATGTATAAAGAAGGATGAAGAAGAAGTCTACCAATATCACTATCAACAACTTAACGATACGTTTTAATATGAGTTGAGTTGAGTTGAGTTGATTTGTGAATAGTGATATTTTAAAAATTTATTGAAATGAGTTTAACTTTTTTATATTAAGATGATTTAACTTTTTAGGTTAAAATATATAAAATAGGTTGAAATGAATTTTTTTTTTTAATAGAAAGTTGAAAAAATAATAGATCTTATAAATGATTTATTTGATATGAATTGAGTTTGATCAAAAACCAAACATAACTTTAAAGTTAAATAACATATATAGAGAGAGATTTTGTCCTTTTCTCTTATTCTTTTTTACAAAATATATGTAAAATTTTTCTATTTAATTTACTATATTATTAAAATAAATACATTTCAAGTGTCTCTAAGTTGTTAGAATGTAATTTTTTAATATAATTTTTATTTTAAAATTTGAAAAAATATTATTATTTTTTATATTTTATTTTAAATTTTGAAAAAATTATAATGATTAGATAAAAAAATTAAAAAGTATTTATATTTAAATCATATTTTAAAAAATTATAAAAAACTTCAAGATGAAATAAATTAGATTTTCCAAACAACTCCTACATGCTGGGCCAAGACTCGTACTGTTTCATGTCTTCGTGCGAAAAATTCAAGCCTATCAAGTCAACGAGAAGCGAAGCTGCTCAGAACTTTCGTATGCCGTTACGTAGTTCCTACGAGTTTTAATGAATTAAACGCATCCATAACCTTGTTGTGCCATTCAAAGGAATTTTTGAAGGTATGATAAATAAGGATGAAGAAAAAGTCAATCAACATGGCTGTACTTGTTAAAAAGGCAAATAACTTAGCAAATTACATAAAAATAAATTTATAAATTAATATAATTAAATGTGATATACCAGATTATAAAATTATTTTTATTTTAAAATAAATCTAATAGATCATATAAAGGAATATCAATTTATAGATTTATTTTATATAATCTTTTTATGTCTGTACTAGTTTTTTAAAATGAATTTAATTTTTTTAATTAAAATATATAAAATACATTAATATAAATTTAATTTTTTATAAATAATTAAAAAAATAACAAATTTCATCGATAATTAAATTAAAATAAATTGAGATGAGTGGTTGGTTCAACAACCTAAAAGCCAAATCACAACCTAAAAGTCATACAACACCTACTAATGGTCATAAAATCATAAATAAAACAGATGGGCCAATAATGTAATGGTAATTGCTTGAGCAAAGAGAAGGCAAACATGGATAACAATGGTGCAGGCCACAAACAAGTTCTATACTTCCATTAGTTACTAGAGCTTGGCCGCACATACCATGGCAGAGTCTGTGGTGTCCTTCGTTGTAGAAAAGCTCGGCAACCTTCTAATTGAAGAAGCCGCGCTTTTACAAGGTGTGGAAGATGATGTAAGGCAGTTGCAAATCGAATTAAAGCGGATGCAATGCTTCTTGAAAGACGCCGATAATAGACAGAACGAAGACGAGAGGGTACGAAATTGGGTTTCCGAGATTCGGGACGCTGCTTACGATGCTGAGGACGCCATAGAAACTTTTGCCCTTGAAATATCCTACTCCAATAAGAGATCGGAAAATTCACTCAAAAGGTTCGTTCCTGCTTTCGACAAAGGCAGAAAACTCCACAAACTGGGCTCCAAGATCAAGGCCATTAAAGCTACAATCTCCGACCTCACTAGAAGCCTACAAACCTATGGAGTAACGAGTGCTGTAAGAAATGAAGGCTCGAGTTCAGATTTCGAGAGGCAAAGACAGTTGAGATGGTCTTATTCGCATGTTGTTGAAGAGTACATCGTGGGGTTAGATAAAAACATAGTACAAGTAGTTGAACAGCTAGTAAACGAAGAAAAGAGCTGTCAAGTTGTCTCCATCTGGGGGATGGGTGGACTAGGCAAGACCACTCTTGCCAAGGAAGTTTATCATCACAGAACTATTAGGCGTCATTTTGAAGGTTTCGCTTGGGCTTATATCTCTCAACAATGCAAATTCAGAGATGTTTGGGAAGGAACTCTAATCAAACTTACCTCTCCATCCAAAGACGAGAGGGATCAGATCTCACAAATGAAAGATGAAGAGCTAGCAAAGAAGCTTTATGAAGTTCTGCAGGAGAAGAGATGTTTGGTGATCCTCGACGATATTTGGAAGACCGACGATTGGGATTCACTGCGTCCTGGCTTCCCATCTGGAAAAGTGGGCAGCAAAATGTTAGTAACAACTCGCAATAGAGAACTAGCATTGCATATTGATCCCGGAGGTTTACATAACCCAGAGTGTTTAAATGGCGAACAGAGTTGGAAGTTGTTTCAGAAAAAGGCATTTCCCAGAAGAGATACAGGTTTGTACTCATCCAACTATATATTTAAGTAGAAAACACACATTTTCGGTTTTTTGGCAAAATTCTTAATCTTCATCCAAGCATGTAATAAAACAAACTTACATTAACAAAAATCTAATTAATAAGACTATCTCATAAACATTCTCATACAAGTATAATCACAGGGGATACTAAAATAGTCAAAATAATACCAAAAATGGTCAACTTGATGATACGGAGAGCATCAAAATGCGTAAAAGGAAAGCTATGGCAGTTGGTGCTACGGGGTTATTCTATTAAGTGTTGTTTACAGCTGAACAAAACTTTAAATGCTAGCTGGCCCTTGATAAGCTCTCTCTATAAGTGTAGGACTTCATCAAGCGAGATTGCACGCTTGGTTGGAGGGTAGAATAACCCTCAACATCTTTTAAATGCTCTTCTTGTGCTTCTACCCGTTAAAAAATTAGTAGTCTAATGGAAACTCAATGAATTTATTGCTGGACTCATTGTTCTTGTCATCGTGTCATGCAGACTTCAGCATTTGCAGAGACAAGGAGAGGTTAGGAAAAGATATGGTGGCAAGGTGTGGTGGCTTACCATTGGTAATCATTGTGCTTGGGGGACTTTTGGCAACTAAAGAAACTTTGAACGGGTGGGAGATTGTGCACAAAAATATTAAATCATACTTAGGGAGAGGCGGTGGCCAAGGACAAAAAACAACAATTCACGACGTGTTGGCTTTAAGTTACAAGGATTTGCCTTCCCAATTAAAGCTCTGTTTTATCTATTTGAGCCATTTCCCAGAGGACTTTGATATACCCACAAAGAAATTGGTTCGGCTATGGGTGGAGGAAGCCTTTGTTTCACCAGAGTTTGAAGGAGTGGGAGATGAAATGCTGGAAGATATTGCAGAACTGTACTTAATTGACTTGATAAATAGATGCATTGTTGAAGTGGGTGTAATTGGAGCGAGTGGAAGGATTAAATCCTGCCGCCTCCATGATCTTATGCGCGACCTATGTTTGTCAAAAGCAAAGCAGGAAAATTTTCTCCATATTGGTAGTGGACATGAGACAGATCCCCTTTCTTCACACAGCGTACGGAGGGTGCGTTCAACTGGCAGGATTCGAAGACTTGCCATCTTTTCTGGAAGTTTTCTCCCAGAAAACTACAAAAAGAATCCCATCAGGTCTGTTTTATAGTTTAATAAAAATAACCAGCAAATAGAATCCATGTTTGAGTACTTCAAATTACTTAAGAGTTTTGGATGTAGAAGGAATACAGTTACTGGATGTAGTGTTACCTGAGGAAATAGGAAGATTGGTTCATTTGAGGTACTTGAGCTTAAAGAAAACTGGTATCAGGAAGTTGCCTTCTTCCATAGGCAATTTAGTATGCTTAGAGACCTTGAATCTAGAAACCATCGACGATCTGGGCTGGGACTCAACTGTAGAATTACCGGATGCTATATGGAAGATGGAACAATTGAGACATCTTTATCTTCCCAAGTGGTGTGACAATTCAACTGATGATAAACTGCAACTGACAAATTTGAGAAACTTGCAGACACTAGTAAACCTTCCCGCCAACAAATGTGACCTAAGAGATCTTCTGAGTTTGACCAATCTTAGAAAATTGGTGCTGAATGACTCGAGACAATTCCACGAGTTCGGGGCAATCATCAATCACCCCAACAAAAAATTACGTAACCTTCAGTCCTTGTCCATGAAGGCTGGATTGCTTTCATTCCCTCATAAGGTAATAGATATACAACAAGTAGTGCAAGGATGTCCTTGTCTTTGGAAGCTGCACTTGGAAGGACGGATAGAGAAGCTACCAGATTGTCACGAATTTCCTCGGAACCTCGCCAAGTTAACTTTGTGGGGATCCAGCCTAGTGGAAGACGTAATGCCAACACTGGGGAAGCTGCCTAACTTGAGGGTCTTAAGTGGATGGGAAGTTTTTGTAGGGAAGCAAATGGTTTGCTTGGAAAATGGTTTTCCTAAACTAGAATCTTTACTCCTACGTGGTTTGCTCAATTTGGAGGAGTGGACAGTTGAGTCAGGTGCCATGCCCAGTCTTCGCTATTTGAAGATTTTAAACTGCATCAAGTTGAAGATGGTTCCAGATGGATTAAGGTCTGTCTCTACCCTTCACGAACTGGAGATACGTTGGATGCCAAGGACATTCAAGCTTAGACTTGAAGGAGAGGATTTCTTCAAAGTCCAGCATGTGCCATCCATTATTTTCCTGAACTGAAATCGGAATATGAGGTTTGTATGGTCTGTTTTTGTTGCCGCCTTCTCTAATAACTCTAATTCCTTAATCCCTGCTTCTTTTCACTGCATCAAATATTTTTTTTTCTTGCTATCAACTTCAACAAATTCACTTCCAAATTGGATTTGGAGTTATAAATTCCTAACTGGGAAGCATAAAAGGGAAAAAACAAAAAGCAATCTAAGGAAAAACAACACAATTCCAAATGAGCTTTTACCCTTGAAAATCACGATGAAACCGGTAATAAATACATTGATCCAGAGAAGAAAGATGATCCATCTATATGAGAAGATAGAAGGAGAGTAAAATAAGGTTAATGCATATATACATATCATGCATATGATATAGTATCTTTGTTTTATCCATCCCAACTCAAATCACCCAGAGGTACCTGTGACTCTCAGGGAAGCTATACTAATGTGTTTGCTCCCAATCAAATCACCTATGAAAAGAGTTCTTCATGTGCAGGCACCTTAATTGGAGCAGTCTCTTAAATATCGTGGAGGCGAAAGAATGGTCTGGCCCCTATAACATTGAAGTTTTCAGTGGCAAAGGATTGCTGGGCAGGAGCACTTGTTTTGGATTCTCTTGACTGGATATTAAATTTGTAGTCCTCCATTGCCTAGTTTAGTACATGTATCTAGTCCATATGTAATTATGATAGATTGTTGTGTTGTTGCTTGACGCAGACATGTAATCAGTGTGGGTCTTACGAATTAGGAGAATCAGTATATATCTATTATATATTAAACAAATTTTAAAGAACGCAATATTAATTTTTAAGTTTTTGGATTTAAAATATTTTTCGAATGAAATTGAAAATTTAAAGAAAATATATATTAAAAAACATTGAAAAGATATGGAGCCCAAACTGAACTTTGATTTTAGGTAGCCAAACTTTTTGAGGTCGACTTTGAGAGGAAATGCCCACCGCTGCTTGAAGGCCAGTGAAAATAGTTTCACCTTGTTAAAAAACCATGCTTGGATTGAACATTCACAAATGCGAACTTGTATTCTTGGATGAAGATAAATACCCAAATGATGGCCTACACCACACAGCAAATGTCAAAGAGTCCCTTTCCTCCGAAGATGCAGGACAAGTTGCTTGGCTTCCATGTCTCAATTATGAACTGCAAATTACTTCAGTGCAGGTTCTAGATATTAATGCGTGAAGTCTTCTGTGGTCATAATATTTTAAAGCCTTTTACGTCAAACTTTGCAAGTATTGACCCCTTGTTATGATAACCCTCAATTGGTGTTCTCCCCCAACCCACACAAAACAGAGAGAGGAAAAACTCATTTATGTTGCCTGATCTTCTCACTTACTTCTCTCTACCTCGATGTGGAATTCCCTCCTCCTACCTCCTTTTACACCTCTCCACCTTGTCTTCTTCTTCCTACTGCACACCTTATCTACACGGTCTCTATTGAAACGTTGTCTCCTTACCCATCGACCAAATTCTCCTCAATTGTGGCTCTTCTGGCAATTCAACTGCCTTTGATGGTTGAACCTGGATTGGAGACGTGAATTCAAAATTCCTCCCTCTTGAACAATCGCTAAACAACCACGCATCTCTCACCCGTATCGCTGCTAGACAGTCCCCAACTGCTGCCCAAGTGCCCTTTGCCACAGCTCACATCTCTCTCTCCACGCTCACCTACTATTTTCCCGTCTTTGCCGGCCAAAAGTTCATTCGACTATACTTTTACCCAGCTTCATACTCCGACTTTGATTGCTCTTAAGCCCTCTTCTCCATCAAAGTTGGTCCTTTTACTCTTCTTAGCAATTTCAACACTTCACTCACAGTAGATGCTGATGGGGATCCGAGCGATACCATATTCAGAGAATACTGTGTCAACATTGAGGAAGATTAGAGGTTGAACATAACCTTCACTCCATCTCCGACCGTTTCTAATTCCTATACTTTTATCAATGGAATTGAAATCTTATCGATGCCTCAAAATCTCTATTACACTCGAGCGGACGATCAAGGATTCTCTTTTATCGGCCAGCACAACCTGTACAGCATCAAGAGCAGCACTGCTCTCGAGACAGTATACAGATTCAATGTTAGAGGGCGCTCCATCTCACAAACCGAAGACATCAGAATGTTTTGGGGTTGGAGATAGGAAGACAAATACTTGAACGAATATCGTGAACTTTTTCTACCTCTCAACGACACCATCAATCTAAGCTTTACTACAGTACCCGCGTAAGCTTCACCGAAATATGTCTATTAGACTGCCCGAACTCTAGGGAACGACAAGGATATCAACTTGAGCTACAATCTGACCTGGGAATTCCCCGTTGATTCTGGTTTTTATTATTTCATAAGGCTACACTTTTGCAAGTTTCAACCAAAGATTGTCCAGACGTCCGACAAAAAGTTCGGTATTTTCATAGCAAATCAAACAGTTGAGAAAGATGCCCACATGATTCTATGGAGTGGTGAAAATGGTGTGTCTGTATCTAAAGACTATGCCATTTCAATGTTCACTAAAGAAAGAGACAAGAAGGTGAACCTCTACATTGCTATAAGAGCAGAACCGCAGAGGTGGATGACTTCGTACCAAGATGCAATCATGAACAGCATCGAAATCTTCAATGTAAGCGACCCTTCCAACGGCAATCTCGCCAGACCCAACCCTGACCCAATTTTGGTGACTCCTTCGACAATTGAGGCCCTCAAAACAATTGATGAACTCGAAGAACAGTAGAAGAAAGGCCATTTTCGTTGCTGCTGGTGGAGTAACCAGATTAATTGTGGTTTCGATTCTCGGGTTCTTGATTTTCCAGACGGGCAAGAAGGAGAATAATTCGTGCTCAACCCACTTGACAACTTGGTGGGGTCCGTTTTCGCTGTCGACGACCAAGTCAACAAATACTTGTAGATCGTCTCTGTTGTTAGCTCTGAGTCGTGGGATTTATGGTGCCGGAATCCCAAATTCAAGACATTCCAGAGGGAGAAGAGAGTCAAGGACTCAGACCCTACTAATGGGTACTACATGGCTGGGACTAGTTTCTCTCTCTTGGGACAAATCAACCATGACCATTACGGAAGCAAGTCTTTTTACTCCAGACAAAAAATTATAAATAGCATTTTGTGTTTTTGAAGAATATGATAATTCCTACAATCCGGTTTGTCCAAGCATCCTCATATAACAGCCTGCCAATAGTGGAGGGACACCTAGACATTCGACCACAATTATTGTGAATTAGCACTACATGGAATACTCGGTTATTGCAAAAGACACAGCCCCTATGCAGGCCCTTCCCTTTCGCAAGAGACATCCCCCTCCCCTTTGCCCACCTTTGAATCGACACCAACCCCTTCACAGCCCATTCGACTCGTGATGGAACTCCTTCAAAAATCCACCCCTTCGCAGCTCGCAGACCTCTGATTTTGGACTTTTTTTATTGACCAATGACTATGGCTTGGGCAGATATATTGTAGAGTTCAGTGGCAATTGTAGTAAAAGCTTGAGGAGGTTTGAGGAGCTATAAGGGCGAGGATCTCCTACTTCTCTTTGAAGCAATTAATATATTTTTGTATAACTGAAAGTGGAGGGACAACTAGGCCTGTGATGGATTTAACGTCATCTTTGTGTTGGTGATGCAGACTAGCTTGGTCCCATGGTTTACGGTACCTCCAACCCGGAAAAGTTTAATAGAGTGGCTAGTGTGGTCATGGGTTCAAGCCCCTTCGCTTCTGTGAGTTGCTTACCAAATCAAAAGGAACAAAAAAAAAAAAAAAAAGAATAAGAAAAAGATTAAGGCTTTATGTTGCAGACTGAGAATGATGAAGATGACTTCCCTCCCATCTCTCCAATGATCTTCTTTTCTGATCTTTTATGTATTTAAAATGGTGTGTACGAGTCTGAGAAAGCCAGAGGCAAAGAGACGGCGGTAGGCTTGGTGGAGCTGCAAAGAGACGGACTTGAGAGCTTGGAGACGAAGATGGAAATAGGAACAGAGCTTGGAAGACGGCAACACCAAGGCCACTGGAGTCAGCCATGAACACTATTGGTGACCAACTATGGTGGACGACAAATGGACCAATGGCAGTGGACTGCACTTGTGTAGTGGGCGACGAAAATGACCAAAATATTTGAGAAAATCGGCATGGCTTGGGTGAAATCTAGAGTAATCGGTCTAGACGAAATCGGCCAAGGATGACAATGACGGACTGGAGGTGGTGGATTATTGGCAGTGGATGCTTGCGATGGAGGTATGCTCGGCTTTAGTTCTGGACACACAGGGTCAGGGTCGGGGTCGGGGTCAGGCTAAGCTGAAGTAAAGTGAAGTTCTGTCAGTTGAAGTGAATCAATTCCTATCCATGTGCATGAGTCTAACGTGATTGTGGTGTGATTTTTGAGCTGGCAGCTTCTATGTGGAGGGCTATTATTTCTTCAAAATCAAACCGACCGATTAGAAGCGACTCTGGAAGAATATTAGTTTAATTTTCTTTTGCTGAGTAATATCTCATTTTCTATTGTCTCTTTTTCTCCCATTGTACTCCAGACAAGTCTTTTTGCTATGATTCCATTATACCCTCTCTTTTCGTAGTTAATAGTTTGTAAATAATAATAAATTAAATTAATAATTTCTAAAAATAATTGTATTATCAAATATGTTCTTATATAGTTCGATATTAATGATTTATATATAACATAGATAATGTGTAATATAAAAACTTTTAAATAGAATATACTTCTATAAATATTGGGCATGGAATTTACTGTAAATAAAATTAAATAAAAGTTATTAGTTCCTTTTAAGATATCTGTAATCACTCTCATGTTCTTTTATTTCAAGTGAATTGAATAATGTTTTTAACATACTTAAAAATTCGTACTTTTCACTGCCAGAAGCTAGCAATTTAGTAATATCATCTCGGTTGAATTTCCTTTAGTGCTACCATTCAAAATAAATTGAAACTATTACTTCAATAAATAATTTTAGATTTTGTAATAGGTGGCTTTTTCAATATTCAAATATTCATTCATAAAATTAGCCATAATACCATATGCAAGCATTATAAGAATAGCGATAATCTTCTATAGGAAAGAAAAATTAAGGCCTCCATAACCATTTCTCTTTTAGATGAAATAAGGTTTTGAGCTTCCGTTGTAAATTGGATACGAAAAAAAAAATGACTCATTTGAAAACTTCTTAAAAAAAAAAGGTGTGTGGACATATACCAGTTGTTCAACGAAGTAGTTGTGAAATAAGATTTTGGTGAGCTTCCATTAGATCATGCCTAATGAATGTGCACGATCGTTTAGAACGATCATATGAGTTTGATCTTTAAAATAAGTTCTAATCTGGAAAGGAAATTGCATTGAAGTGGATAAAACTGGTGAAATGCCCGTCGGGAATTTGACAATTGAAATAATTTTTAAATTTGTATTCTTTTTAATTTTTTTAAAAATTATTAAAGATGTATATAAAAATAATTAAAACAAGAAAAGAAAAGTGCATTTGCACTTATCAGTCCAAACTATCATGTATGGTATCTTTTATTGGTATCAATAACAAGACTCTAAGACTTTGTTTGATTACACAGATAAAATGAGAATTGAAAGTTGAATAAAATATTGTTAAAATATAATTTTTTTTTTAAATTTAAAAAAATTGAATTGTTTAATTTAATTCAACAACTAAACCCAATTTAAAAGTTATATAATATATATTATATATAGAGAGAGATTTTATACCTTTCTCTTATTCTTTTTAACAAAATATATGAAAAATCTCTGGTAAAAGTTTTCTATTTAACTTATTATATTATTACCGAGAAATATGCATTTCATCCGTCCTCAAGTTGAGGCGATAACGTCATGAAGAGATGGGCCACCGATGCAATTATAACAAGGAGATGAGATGAAGGGTGGGGGAAACCTTCGGGTTGGTACGAGGCTTCGTTGTTTGAATCATCAACAATAATGAGTTTTGTTAGTTATAAGTAAAGTCGCGTATTAATCTATGTATTAATATTAATTTATTTATGTTTAAAATTTAAATTAATACGATTTTTAATAAAATTTACTTTTTAATTAATCACATTAAATTAGTGCACATATTAGTATACAATTACCAACTAGATTGTTTTAAAGAAAATTATGTGAAGCGGAAACAGTTAATAAGCATGCAAAAGGATCAGGTGCCTCTTGTTTACTGATCTATATTGCACATGCATGCTCTTGGGAAATAATTAAAAAACTAGGTATAGGCAATATATATAGATTACCAGACGTTGTTAGCAAATTGTGGTCTCCAAGGATACATTTAAAAAAAAATAAAAATAAAATGGATAGGACGAGAGTTAGAACTAGCCACAGAATACATTTACTAATTACGAAACCATTAAAATTATCAATGCTGATAGCATTAGGATTAAAAGATTTAAAATAATTAGTTAATATGTCTTAATTAATGACAAATCAAAAGTGGTATTCATTTTGTTTATTTATTATTTCACCTCAAACCTCGGGAGAAGCTTTGCGAGATCAATTCGACGGTGTTCGTGAATATGTGGCCAAATCATCCGTTATATCACTGTACCTTGTACTTAGACCCGGCATGCTTTCGCTACCAGGACTTATCATCTTCTCCCCCTCCGAATCCGCCTTCTCTTGAATCTCCAGTGCAAGTTCGAGCCTTTCTATCACATCTACCATCGTAGGCCGTTTGATCCCCTGTACTTGCACGCAAGTCATCGCAACGTCCACGTACACCTTGAAGCATTCTGGGGCTATCTTCCCCTCCAGATAGGGATCTATAATTCTTTCGATGCTCCCATTCTCGTTGCATTCTCGGGCCCAGTGGACCAAATTCCATTGCTCGGATTGCTCCTCCTCCTCCAGTAGGATATCATCCACTGGTTTTCGGGCACTTAATACTTCCAAGAGAACCACGCCGAAGGAATATACATCGGATTTTGTGGTCAGTCGACCGCTCCTAATGTTTTCCGGATCCAAATATCCCAACGTGCCGACCACTAACGTACTATAACAACTTAAGTCGAAGTTGTAACTAGCCGTAGTGTTACTCGAAATCTGTTCGGACGATTCAAAATCCAAAGGTCCCCTCGTACCCTCCACGTCGCCGACGAGGTTGCTAGACTTGATGTCATTCAAAACCTGTCTGGACAGTCCGAAATCTGAAACCTTGGCTACCCAATTCTCGTCCAAGAGAATATTGGTCGGCTTCACGTCACGGTGGATAACTGGGTGCTTCAACCCCGTGTGTAGGCAGTGCAAGCCACGCGCCACTCCAATGCAAATCTGCAGCCTCTGTTTCCACAGCAGGGGGATCTTGTCGGTGCCGTAGAGATGGTCGCGGAGCGTTTTGTTGGCCATGAAGTCGTAGACGATGATACTCTCGCCCTCATCTTTGCAGTATCCGATGAACGGAATGAGGTGGACATGGCGAATTTGACAGAGCAATAGAGTCTCCACCCTGAACTCTGCTTCACCTTGAAATGAATCCTTCCTCAAGCGCTTTATCGCAACAGGCCGGGAGTTACCCTTGTCAATGAAACCCTTATATACTGTGCCAAAACCACCCTCACCGACAATTAATTCTTTATTGAAGTCGTGGGTTGCTGTTTTGATTTCGTCTAGAGAAAAGTAGCGGCATAGTTCTCCGGGCAGTGATGAGGCTCTCGCCTTCCCTGAAAAACCCAAGCGCTTCCTCAGTTTCGTAAGAGCGGTAGCCATCAAAATAGAAAAAGCTCGACCAAAACTCACAACCGACTTCCAGTAGCAATGAAAATTGTTTAGATTAAGATGATTTAAAATTTTAGATTGAAATATATAAATAGGTTGAAATGAGTTAATAAAAAAAATAAACTCAGTAATAGATATTCGTTTAAAAGGAGTTAAGATAAATTAAATTTGGTTTAACAACTAGACATAATTTCAAAGTTAAAACTATTTAACTCATTATTTTATTATGAAAAAAAAATACATTTAAGCCGCCCTCAAGTTATTAGATTATAATTTTTTAATATAATTTTTATTTTAAAATTTTAAAAAATATTATTATTTTTTATATTTTATTTGTTAAAAGTTATAATAATTAGATAAAAAAATTTAAAATTAAAAAATATATTTACTTTAATAATATTTGAAAAAAATTTATAAGAAATTTGAAGACGAGATAAATTGAATTAAGTTATATTTTCCAAGACTCGTGGAAAGCAATTTGCAATTTGCAATATAATATAATAAAAAATACTTCATCCGAAAATGCCGTGGAAAGCAATTTGCAAAGACTACTTATATTATTGGTAAGAAAAATACAAATCAGCCCCCTCGAGTTGAGGTGATAAAGTCATAAATAAAACAGATGGGCCAACAGTGTAATGATAATTGCTAGAGCGAAGAGAAGGCAAACATGGATAACATTGGTGCAGGCCGCAAACTAGTTCTAACTTCCATTAGTTTCTAAAGCTTGGCCGCGCATAACATGGCAGAGCCTGTGGTGTCCTTCTTGTAGAAAAGATCGGCAACCTTCTAATGGAAGAAGCCGCGTTTTTACAAGGTGTTGGCGATGAAGTAAGGCAGTTGCAACCTTCTCGAAAGACGCCGATGATAGACAGAACGAAGACGAGAGGGTCTGAAATTGGGTTTCTGAGATTCGGGACGCTGCTTACGATGTTGAGGACGCTATAGAAACTTTTGCCCTTGAAATATCGTACTCCAAGAAGAGATCGGAAAACTCACTCAAAAGGTTTGTTCCTGCTTTCGACAAAGGCATAAAGCTTCACAAACTGTGCTCCAAGATCAAGGCCATTAAAGCTACAATCTCCAACCTCACTAAAAGCCACCTACGGTTATGTAACAAACTTATTCTTTATTCCTTCTTGTAAAAGTCCATACATAGACCACTGTTGCATGGCATAATGAAAAGCACAAGGAAAGTTTTCCAATTCTGGATTCCTGACATGGTATCACAAGCCACACGACTCAACCAGTCCCACTAAATCCATGGCCTCCTCCTCTTGTTCTTCTTCTTCCCTGACTCCACCCTCCATCACCCCGTCCTTTTCCCACATAGTCACCACTTAGCCCACTGCAGAAAACTACCGACTCTAGAAAGTCCAGACCTCTGCCTATCTTCGCGATCAAGATTTATATGGCTATGTTGATAACACTCACTCCCAACCTCCTGAATTCATCTCCGAATCTACTAATTCTCCTCCCAAACCCAATCCTTCTTACTCTATTTGGAAGCGCATAGTGATTAAGTGTTAGAAATGCATAATTAAGTTATTTTAGTAAGTGATTTATTACATCAAATAAGGGTTAAACACTTAATTATGCATCAAATTTTAACACTTGATGAAAAAGATTTATTGATGCTAATATTTTGCACATCAAAGTCTCATTTTTTGCCCTTGAAATAATTAAACTATAATATCATTTTATTTATATATTGTAGGGCATTTATGGAAGGGAAGAAAAAGTGGGGATCTATGAGGAAATAGATGAATTAATTATGGTTTTGATGGAAACCAACTTAATGGGAACTAATAGCACTTCAACTCTGGAACACAAGGGCAGTACGCTGAGCAAAGGCAGAGGAAAGCAGCAGTAGGAGCACGCGGAAAACAGAGTGGTTGGCAGCATTATTTTCATGCTAACATTTTCGTTCCAGACGAGAGAGGCTTCAACTTTTTTTTTCTTTCATGTTTTGAGTAGGTAGGGCTGTAGGGTTCCCAGACCTCAAGAGAGGCAGCTGGCTTTGATTCTTTTTGGACTTTTTTTTTTCTTTTCGCTTTCGGAACATTAGGAGGCGGGGGTTACTTTTCATTCTTAGTTTTTCTTTTTTTCGTTTTGGAGAACCAGGCAACTTTTATTTCTTTACTTTTGGTGTTCATAGTTTTTTTTCGTTAGTATTTTTTTTCACCGTTCCAGACATGGGTGGCTGGATTACCTTTTTTTCATTGGTTTTTTTTTTCTTTCGTTTACGCTTGGAGTTTGCAAGCTACTTTCATATTTTTTTTTTTTACTTTTCGGTTCAGCGTCTTTACCTTTTTTAGTTTAGCGTGTAGCGTATTCATTGTTCTTTCGTTCAGCATCGTTTGGAGTTTTTTTTCCTAGCACTTTTTCGGTTCAGACACATTAGGCGGCGGCTTGCCTTCATTATTTTTTTTTCTTACGTTTTCGTTTATGGTGGATTCGGTGGAAAACTCTCTCACTGGGTTTTCCAGATTTATTCTATTTGGCATCTAGTTTGTTTGGTTCATTTATTTTGTTTACTTGTCTCTTATTTATTTTAGTTCAGCTTTTAATAGACTCACAAATGCTTAGAAAGATTACCCATTTAGAAATGATAGGCTAGATTTTTAGTTTGAGATTCAATGAGTAACCTATGACTGTTTTGGGGTAGATTTTCTTCAATGTTATGTGATTTTAATGATTAACTTGTTAGATGATATTTCAGTTTACATCTAGAAATGATTGGAGTTCTTTGTTCTTGGTTTAGATCAGTTGTAGACGTAAATTTACAATTGATACTTGAACAAGTAACAAGACTTTGATGGCTTTCTTTCAGTATTTTTACAATTGTTATATAATCCGTCAAGTAGTTTTATTAGACTAAGAATTGTGGTTCATTGCTATATTATCCAACCATGACTTCTAGGAATGGGAGCATGGTTGAGAGAAGATAAAAAGATGAGTAAATCCATAACCAAAACAGTGGGTGAAAATTGCATCCCAAGTGTTTGTTTTATTATTTCTGACAAGCTTAATTCATTTGTTACACGCTTTCACTAAGCCTCTTAGTTTTGATAATTTTAGAAACTTAGATTCACATTTATTTTTAGTTTAATTCGAGCTTAAACTTCCAAGACAGTCACTAATCATACTTTTAATTCAATCCACACTTCCTTAGTAAATAATCCCCATTTTAGTTCAAGACTTTCTTCTCTTCAAAATTTCTTGTCACCATAAACGTTACTATTTTATCTTGTGATTATAAAAGATTTGCTTAATTCCCATTGTCGCTGTGAATTCGATCTTGGGACTTACCATTGTATTACTTTGACAGCTTCTACGCTCGGAAGATGAAATTATAAGCTGATCAAGTTTTTGGCGCCGTTGCCAGGTGCAACTGGTGTTTGTCAAAGCATTCTCTTTTTCCTGAGAAAACGTTTGTGGAGCTGTGAACCGCTTCACAGCCTGTGTGACATTTAATTTTTTTCCTTTTCTCTGTTTATTTTTCATTGTCTTTGATTTCCTGCTCCTGTTTGTATGACTGGTTGGACTAGAGACCACACATCTCGACTGTTTAGGATCGAATCATTGACATCTTTTAACTCTATATCACCCTCTCTTGAATCATCATCTGACACTGATAGCATCATGGCTAAAAATGAACATCATGATAGTGATGTGGGAAATCCGAATAGAACACTTAGAGAATATTTGCATCCTGTTAGAACCACCACTCCATCATGCATCATTACACCTTTGAATGCTCACAATTTCAATTTTAAACCTGGAATGATACCATTATTGCCTCTTTTTCATGGGATGGATTCTGAAAATCCCTACTTGCACCTCAAGGAGTTTGAGGAAGTATGCTCCACAGTTTTGGATCAAAATTGTACTGAGGAGATTGTTAGATTGAAGTTGTTTCCTTTTTCTCTTAAGGATAAAGCAAAAACATGGTTGAATGCATTGAGGTCAAGATCCATTGGAATATGACAAGAAATGCAAGCTGAATTTTTGAAAAAGTTTTTCTCAATGCATCGAACCAATGCTTTCAAGAGACAAATCATAAATTTTTCTCAAAAAGAAAATGAAACATTTTATCAAAGTTGGAAAAGGTTCAAAGATCTCTTAAATGCTTGTCCACACCATGGTTACGAGAATTGGCGCATCATTAGTTTGTTTTGAAGCTTTGGTACCTAAGATGCGACAATTTGTCAAAACCATGTGTAATGGAGAATTCTTTAATAAGGAGCCGGAAGAAGCATTTGCATATTTTGATTACTTGGCTGAAAATGCTCAATCATGGGACACTTCTTGTATCTATGTAGAGTTGAACCATTGAGGATCGTGAGCGGAGGGGGTAAATATGTTTTAAATCAGGAGGACGATTTGAAAGCCAAATTTGCCTTATTGTCAAAAAAATTTGAGGCGATTGAGTTGAAGAAAGTGCATGAAATTCAGGGCATTCAAAAACAAGGAAAATGTAACATCTGTGAGGATATTAGCCATGTAACATCTGAATGTCCTACTATTCCAGCTTTTAAAGAAGTTTTGTGTGATGCTTCTAATCCTGTTAACATGATTTCTAAACCTTTTCCTGCACCATATTCTAACACTTATAATACAGGTTAGAGAAATCATCCTAATTTCAGCTGGAGAAATGATCATCCGGCAAATTTAGCACATCCGGGATCTGGTGCACCTCAATACTCAGTTCATACCCAGCCAAATGCACTAATTCCAGCCCCTAGAAAACCCATGGATGACCCATTTCAACAAATGGCTTCTACTCTTCAACAGTTCATGCAAAGTCGAACCACCATAAATAACCAAACTTCTCAAGCCATCAATGACATAAGGAATAATTTGAGCAAGTTGAACGCAACCTTGAGTGCACAAGAGAAAGGAAAATTCTCATCTCAACCCCAACCAAATCCTCAAGTCCAAATTGTTGCCATATAGTCTGCATCTTCTTCAGAAGCAAATGTTAGGACTTGCAAGGCCATAATAACTCTCTGTAGTGGCAAAGAAGTTGATACATTGGGTAATGAAGCTGGCAAGAAAGGTGAAAGTTCTATTTCCAATGCACAAGGTAAAAATTCTGATGTTAATGTTTCTTTGGAACCAAAGGTAACTCATCCGGCACCCTTTCCTCAAAGATTGGTTCCTTTACGTAAATATAAACATCATGCTGAGATTTTAGACATTTTTAGACAAGTGTGCATTAACATTCTTCTTCTTGATGGCATTGAGCAAATCCCCACATATGCCAAAGTTTTGAAAGATTTGTGTACGGTTAAAAGAAAACTTAATGTGCAAACGAAGGCATTTCTCACGGAACAAGTCAGTGCCATTATCCAATCCAATACTCCTCCTAAGTATAAAGATCCAGGATCTCCAGCAATAGCTTGTGTTATAGGAAGCTCCAAAATAGGCCAAGCACTACTAGACTTAGGTTCTAGTGTCAATTTGCTTCCTTATAACACTTCTGAACAACTTGGTTTAGGAGAGTTGAAACCAACTTTTATCATCTTGCAATTGGCCGACTGTTCAATTAAAAAGCCTAGGGGAGTGGTAGAAGATGAGTTGGTGCAAGTGGATAAATTTTATTATCCCGTTGATTTTGTGGTATTAGATGTTCAATTAACTCCTCACTCTATTTTTCAAGCACCTGTCATTTTAGGGAGGCCATTTTTTGCTACTTCCAACGCTTTGATAAATTGTCAAAGTGGCATCTTTAAATTGACTTTTAGAAATATGACGTTGGAGTTAAATGTGTTCAACACTTGTAGGCAACCACAAGATTTGAAAGAACTCCAGGAAGTGAATTGTTTGGAATCTTTACTTGCTGAAGAATTTTTTTTATTAGAGCAAGAGAGTCAAATGGAACATGTTTTACCTGGAACCTTAGAAAATATTGAACTGTTGGATACTAATGCAGTAAATTTTGGTGCAGGTAGCAAAATGGACTCATTGTGGCGACTCAAATTCAAAGATCTGCCACTTCAATCCATAGACCAGCAACCATCGGATGAAGTTCCTCGATCACCAGTTTTGAAACCACTACCTGAATCGCTGAAATATGTTTTTCTTGGGCCAACTAATACTTTTCCATGTATTATTTCATCTTCTTTGTCAGTTGAGCAAGAGGAGCAACTCCTAAGGGTTCTTAAGCAACATAAAGGAGTACTTGGATGGTCAATTGCCAACATCAAAGGAATCAGCCCCACCATTTGCACACATCAAATTTTCTTGGAGGAAAATCATCACCAACTTGAGAGATGCAAAGGAGGTTGAATCCTACGATGAAGGAGGTGGTTAAAAATGAAGTCTTGAAACTCTTGGATGTAGGTATCATCTATCCCATCTCGGATAATTAATGGGTAAGTCCTACTCAAGTAGTTCCTAAGAAATCTGAGATTACAATTGTGAAAAATGAAAAAGATGAGTTAATCCCAATTAGGACCATCACAAGATGGCGCATGTGCATTGATTTAAGGAAACTAAATGCTGTCACAAGAAATGACCATTTTTCATTACCATTTTTAGACCAAACTTTAGAAAGACTTGCGGGCCATAGTTTTTATTGTTTTCTTGAAGATGTTTTGGGATATTATCAAATTGAAATAGCCCATGAAGACCAAGAAAAAACTATTTTTACTTGCCCGTTTGGAACTTTTGCATTTAGGAAAATGCCCTTTGGACTTTGTAATGCACCCGCCACATTTCAGCGATGCATGTTAAGGATTTTTAGTAACATGGTTGAGCATATCTTGGAGATGTTTATGGATGATTTTTCAGTCTATGGTGATTCATTTGATGCATGCCTTACTCACCTCACTGCTGTTTTGGCTCGATGTGAAGAGAAAAATCTGCTTTTAAATTGGGAAAAATGCCATTTTATGGTGCGGCAAGGTATTGTCCTTGGTCACATCATCTCAGCCTGAGGCATTGAAGTTGACAAATCCAAAATTGATCTAATATCGACGTTACCCATTCCAAAATCAGTCAAAGATATTAGATCATTTTTGGGACATGCCGGGTTTTATAAGCGTTTCATAAAAAACTTTAGCTCCATATCGAGACCTTTGTGTGAGTTGTTAGCTAAGGATTACGTTTTTAATTGGACTGATGCATGTCAAGTTGCTTTTGAGCAACTCAAATCTATGCTTGTCATTGCACCTATAATTCAACCACCTGACTGGTCATTACCATTTGAGATGATGTGTGACGCCAGTGACCTTGCCATAGGTGCTATCCTTGGTCAGCGTAGAGGTAAGCTTCCATTTGTGATTTATTATGCAAGCAAAACACTTGATGCAGCTTAGAAAAATTACTCCACCACTGAAAAGGAGTTAATAGCAGTTGTTTTTGCTTTGGATAAATTTAGAGCTTACATTTTAGGCTCTCCAATTGTTATATTCACTGACCATGCAGCTCTTAAATATTTGCTCACAAAGAAAGATGCCAAACCTCGACTGATTAGATGGATTTTATTGTTGCAGGAATTTAATATCAACATCAAGGATAAAAAGAGAGTAGAAAATGTGGTTGCCGATCATTTATCTCGACTCGTCGTTGAAAATTCTGAACCTACTACTTCCGTTTCAGATTTCTTTCCAGATAAACAGCTTTTAGCTATTGATTCTTTACCTTGGTTTGCTGATATTGTCAATTTCTTGGTGACAGGACACACCCCACCACATTGGAGCCCTCAAGACATCAAAAAGTTTAAATTGGAGGTCAGATATTTCTTTTATGATGACCCCTATTTATTCAAATATTTTTCTGATCAAATTTTGAGGAGGTGTGTGCCTAATTGTGACATTCTACACATATTAAATTTTTGTTATGCTAGTGCGTGTGGAGGCCACTTTTCAGCTAAGAGTTTTGTTTTCTTTCACTCTTTTTGCTAGTGACTAGCAAAGAGCTAGTTGGGGGGTGTGATGAAGTGTTAGAAATGCATAATTAAGTTGTTTTAGTGAATGATTTATTACATCAAAGAAGGGTTGAACACTTAATGAAAAAGATTTATTGATGCTAATATTTTGCACATCAAAGTCTCATTTTTTGCCCTTGAAATAATTAAACTATAATATCATTTTATTTATATATTGTAGGGCATTTATGGAAGGAAAGAAAAAGTGGGGACCTATGAGGAAATAGAGGAATTAATTGTGGTTTTGATGGAAACCAACTTAATGGGAACTAATAGCACTTCAACTCTGGAACACAAGGGCAGTACGCTGAGCAGAGGCCAAGGAAAGCAGAAGCAGGAGCACGAGGAAAACAGAGTGGTTGGCAGCCTTTTTTTCATGCTAACATTTTCGTTCCAAACGAGAGAGGCTTCAACTTTTTTTTTTCTTTCATGTTTTGAGTAGGTAGGGCTGTAAGGTTCCAGACCTCAAGAGAGGCGGCTGGCTTTGATTCTTTTTGGACTTTTTTTTTCTTTTCGTTTCTGGACCATTAGGAGGCAGGGGTTACTTTTCATTCTTAGTTTTTCTTTTTTTCGTTTTGGAGAACCAGTCAACTTTTATTTCTTTACTTTTGGTGTTCGTAGTTTTTTTTCGTTAGTATTCTTTTTCTTCGTTCCAGACCTGGGCGGCTGGATTGCTTTTTTTTCGTTGGTTTTTTTTCTTTCGTTTACATTTGGAGTTTGCAGGCTACTTTCATATATATATTTTTTTACTTTTCGGTTCAGCGTCTTTACCTTTTTTAGTTCAGCGTTCAGCGTATTCATTATTCTTTCGTTCAACATCGTTTGGAGTTTTTTTTTCCTAGCACTTTTTCGGTTCAGACACATTAGGCAGCAACTTGCCTTCTTTAGTTTTTTTTCTTATGTTTTCGTTTATGGTGGAGTCGGTGGAAAACTTTCTCACTGGGTTTTCCAGATTTATTCTACTCGGCATCTAGTTTTTTTGGTTCATTTATTTTGTTTACTTGTCTCTTACTTATTTTCATTCAGCTTTTAATAGACTCACAAATGCTTAGAGAGATTACCCATTTAGAAATGATAGGCTAGATTTTTAGCTTGGGATTCAATGAGTAACCTATGATTGTTTTGGGGTAGATTTTCTTCAATGTTATGTGATTTCAATGATTAACTTGTTGGGTGATATTTCAGTTTACATCTTGAAAGGATTGGAATTCTTTGTTATTGGTTTAGATCAGTTGTAGACGTAAAGGTACAGTTGATACTTGAACAAGTAACAAGACTTTGATGGCTTTCTTTCACTATTTTTACAATTGTTATATAATCCGTCAAGTAGTTTTATTAGACTGAGAATTGTGGTTCGTTACTATATTATCTGACCATGACTTTCTATGAATGGGAGCATGGTTGAGAGAAGATGAAAAGAGGAGTAAATCCATAACCAAAACAATGGGTGAAAATTGCATCCCAAGTGTTTGTTTTATTGTTTCTTACAAGTTTAATTCATTTGTTACACACTTTCTCTAAGCCTCTTAGTTTTGGTAATTTTAGAAACTTAGATTCACATTTATTTTCAGTTTAATTCGAGCTTGAACTTCCAAAATAGCCACTAATCATACTTTTAATTCAATCCACACTTCCTTAGTAAATAATCCCCATTTTAGTTCAAGACTTTCTTCTCTTCAAAATTTCTTGTCACCATAAACGTCATTATTTTATCTTGTGATTATAAAATGTTTGCTTAATTCCTATTGTCCCTGTGAATTCAATTTTGGGACTTACCCTTGTATTACTTGGACAACTTCTATGCTTGGAAGACGAAATTATAAACTATTTTCCACGTGCTCCTGCTTCTGCTTTCCTCTGCCTCTGCTCAGCGTACTGCCCTTGTGTTCCAGAGTTGAAGTGCTATTAGTTCCCATTAAGTTGGTTTCCATCAAAACCATAATTAATTCCTCTATTTCCTCATAGGTCCCCACTTTTTCTTTTCTTCCATAAATGCCCTACAATATATAAATGAAATGATATTATAGTTTAATTATTTCAAGGGCAAAAAATGAGACTTTGGTGTGCACAATATTAGCATCAATAAATCTTTTTCATTAAGTGTTAAAATTTGTTGCATAATTAAGTGTTCAACCCTTCTTTGATGTAATAAATTACTCACTAAAACAACTTAATTATTCATTTCTAACACTTCATCACACAGATCAACTAGTTCTCAGCGTTCTTTTCTCTTCCCTCTTAGATTCCATGTTAGGTCATGTTCTCTCTTCCTCCACTGTCCAAGAACTATGGAGCTCTATGGTTTCCATGTTCTCCTCCCAATCCCAAGCCCAAGAATTCCAAATTCGATTTCAGCTTACCAACCTCTCTCGAGGTGAACAATCCATCACAGCTTACTTCGGCAAAGTTCGTCTTCTCGCTGACTCTCTAGCCATCATTGGCACATTCATCTCCGAAAAAGAACTTGTCTCTTGCATCCTTATGGGCTGAGGCCCAACTTATGAGTCCTTCCTCACATCCATCACCACCAGTACTGACCCATTAACTTCTCATGACTTATTTCAACTTCTTTTAATCCATGAAAGCCGAGTCACTCACACAGCCAAACTACCCTCACCTTCCTCTGAATTTTCAGCCAACTTCACTTCAACAACTCAAACCAGTGGCTGTGGTTCCTTTCGTAATAACAAACAAGGTCATGGTAGAGGACGACCTCCTAATAATCACGGCGGTCGCTTCTTGTCTCCTAACAATGGTACACAGCAGAGCAACATGCGACGTCCTACTTGTCAAGTTTGCAACAAGTGTGGTCACGTTGCCCTCCAGTGCAGGAATCGGTTCAATCACTCATGCCAGTATGATCCTACCTCCAATTTTCTTGCTCCTTCCTCTACTTCGAATCAGTTCTCTGCCAACTATACTGCTCCAAGTGCGCACTCAGAGAACATTTGGTACTCGGACTCCATGGCTACACACCACATCACCAATGATCTGTCTAACTTGAATTTGTCATCTGAACAGTATGCTGGCAGTGATACAATTCGTGTTGGTGACGGTAACGGACTCCCTATTTAACACTTCGGTGAATCCTCTCTTTTCACTTCTTCTTCTTTTCATCTGCATAATCTACTTCATGTGCCTAAAATAGCCAAAAACTTAATTTCTGTTCTTCATTTCTATGTTGATAACAACTGCTTTTTCGACGTTCACTCAACCCATTTTTGTGTGAAGGATTCAACAACCAAGAACCTTCTCCTCACCGGACCAACACGTGATGGGCTCTACATTTTTCCAAGCATCGGTCCTCCCTCTCCAACTGTCAATCTCAGCGAGTCCACTTCCTTCCCTCAATGGCATCGTCGCATGGGGCACCCCTCTCTTGCTGTTGTTCGTTGTCTTCTGCAAACCAAGTGATTGTCATCTTGTCCCACTAAAGCTGTTTTTCAATGTCCAAAATGTCCACTGGCCAAAGCCCACCAGCTCCCGTTTTCCTCTAGTCAGGCCCAATACAATTGGCCATTAGCTTTAGTTTCCTGTAATATCTGGGGTTCATCTCCTTATGTATCATGTTTGGGCTTTAAATACTACATTTCATTTGTTGATCATTTCACTCGATATACTTGGTTATTTCCAATCAAACTTAAGTCTGATGCGATACACTTATTCACAAAATTCTTACCTCTTGTTGAACGACTTTTTAATACCAAATTAATTAATCTTCAAACCGATGGTGGAGGGGAATATAAACCAATTAATACAATGTGTCAATCACTTGGAATTAATCATAGACTCTCTTTCCATCATACACATCAACAAAATGGGCTTGTTGAACTCGAACACCGCCACATTATTGAAACTGGGCTTGCCCTCTTCGCTTATGCTTCTCTTCCATTCTCTTATTGGGAAGACGCCTTTGAAACTGCAATTTATCTCATAAATAGACTTCCAACTCCAATTCTCAACAACAAATCCCCTTTTTCAATGACTTACAAAACCGACCCTAACTACAATTTTCTAAGAGTCTTTGGATGCCTCTGCTTTCCTAATCTTCGTCCCTATCTTTCACACAAACTACACTTACGATCCACTCCGTGTCTTTTCTTGGGCTAGAGCACGGCCCACAAGGGCTACAAATGTCTCGATCTTCAAAGCAACAAAATGTATATCTCCTGGAACGTCACTTTCCATGAGTCAGTTTTTCCTTTAACTCAACAATAGCTCAATACCTTTCTTCCGTGTCACAATTCATCCTCCACTACCCTTCCTGTGTTTCCCACCTCTATCTTAGGTCCAATCCCAACTACTTCCCCTCCTACGACACAAACTCCTCATCCCACTTCCTCTCTGTCAAGCCCAAGCTCACACACCACTACTCCTACCCCTTCTTCAACCTCCCGCACCCCAACTGCCTCAAACACCTTATCCTCTCCTTCACCAGTGCGTCCATCCCCAATTCTTATCCCACCCAGATCTCCGATCATCACCAGAGCACAAACCAATTCCTCTCGACCCAAAATCTTCCTCGATGGTACCATACCATACCCATCTCGACAAGGTCTTGAGCTTGATTATACTAAGAATGGTGTGTTTCTTTCCCAAAGAAAATACATTAAACACCTTTTGTCTCATAGCAATATGCTACAGGAAAAACTTGTGACATCACCAATGGCCTCGTCTTTGGAAGCTGCACATGGAAGGACGAATAGAGAAGCTACCAGATTGTCACAAATTTCCTCGGAACCTCGCCAAGTTAACTTTGTGGGGATCCAGAATAGTGGAAGATGTAATGCCAACACTGGGGAAGCTGCCTAACTTGAGGGTCTTAAGTGGATGGGAAGTTTTTGTAGGGAAGCAGATGGTTTGCTTGGAAAATGGTTTTCCTAAACTAGAATCTTTATTCCTACTTGGTTTACTCAATTTGGAGGAGTGGACAATTGAGTCGGGTGCCATGCCCAGTCTTCGCCATTTAAAGATTTCAAACTGCATCAAGTTGAAGATGGATTAAGTTTGTCTCTACCCTTCAGGAACTAGAGATAAGTTGGATGCCAAGGACATTCGAGCTTAGACTTGAAGGAGAGGATTTCTTCAAAGTCCAGCATGTGCCATCCATTATTTTCCTGAACTGAAATTAGAATATCAGGTTTGTATGGTCTTTTTTTGTTGCCGCCTTCTATAATAACTCTAATTCCTTAATCCTTGCTTCTTTTCACTACTTCAAATATTTTTTTTTCTTACTATCAACTTCAACAAATTTGGAGTTATAAATTCCAAACTGGGAAGCATAAAAGGGAAAAAAGAAAAAGCAATCTAAGGAAAAACAGAACAATTCCAAATAGACACGGAACTTCTACCTTGAAAACACGATGAAACCGGTAATAAATCATTGATCCAGAGAACAAAGATACCATCTATATGAGAAGATAGAAGAGAGTAAAATAAGGTTAATGTATATATATATCTTTGTTTTATCCATCCCAACGCAAATCACCCAGAGGTACTTGTGACTCTAAGGGAAGCTATTACTAATGTGTTTGCTATCAACAAATCACCTATGAAAAGAGTTCTTCATGTGCAGGCACCTTAATTGGAGCATTCTCTTAAATCATTGTGGAGTCGAAAGAATGGTCTGGACCCTATAACATTGAAGTTTTCAATGGCAAAGGGTTGCTAGGCATGGAGCACTTGTTTTGGATTCTCTTAACTTGATACTAAATTTTTAGTCCTTCATTGCCTAGTTTAGTACATGTACCTAGTCCATCTGTATATATGATAGATTGTTGTGTTGTTGCTTGACGTAGACTTGTAATCAGTGTGGGTCTTTCGAATTAAGAGAATCAGTGTATATCTATTATATATCAAAGAAATTTTAAAGCATGCAATAATTTTTAATTTTTTGTATTTAAAATATTTTTCGAATGAATTTGAAAATCTAAAGAAAATATATATTAAAAAAATTGAAAAAAATATGGAGCCCAAACCCGAACTTTGATTTTAGGTAGACACATCATTAATTGTTTGAGGTAGACTTTGAGAGGAAATGCCCACCCCTATTGAAAAAACATGCTCGGATTGAACATTCACAAATGCTAACTTGTATTCTTGGATGAAGATAAATCTCCAAATGATGGCCTACATCACACAACAAAGGCCAAAGGGCGCCTTTCCTCCGAAGAAGCAAGACAAATTGCTTAGCTTCTAGGTCTCAATTATGCAGTGCAAATTACTTCAGTGCGGGGCCTACATATAAACATGTGAAATCTTCTGTGGCCACAGTTTTTTATAGCCTTTTAGGTCAAACTTTGCAATGATCCCTTGTTATGATAACCCTCAATTGGCATTCTACCCCTACCAACACAAAACAGAGAGAGGAAAAATTCATTTCTGTTGCCTGATCTTCTCACTTGCTTCTCTCTGCCTTAATTGTGGCTCCTCTGGCAATTCAACTAACTTAGATGGTTGGACCAGGATCGGTGACGCAAATTCAAAATTCCTCCCTTTAGAACAATTCGCTGAACAACCATGCATCTTTGATTCATATCGCAGCTAGACAATCCCCACTACTGCCCAAGTGCCCATTCCCACAGCTTGCATCTCTCTCTCTCCATGTTCACCTATGATTTCCCTGTTACCGTAGGACAAGAGTTCATTCGACTATACTTTTACCCTCTGACTTTGATCACTCTAAATCCTTCTTCTTCGTCAAAGCTGATCCTTTTACTCTTCTTCTCAACTTCAACACTTCACTCACAGCAGGTGTTGATGGGGATCAGGGTGATACTATATTCATAGAATATTGTGTCAACATTGAGGAAGATCAGAGGCTGAACATAACCTTCACTCCAACTTCAACCGTTTTTTATTCCTATGCTTTTATCAACGAAATCGAAATCGTATTGATGCCTCCAAATCTCTATTACACTTCAGCGGACGATCAAGGATTTTCTTTTATTGGCTAGCACAACCTATATAGCATCAAGAACAACACTACTGTCAAGATAGTATACAGATTCAATGATGGTGGGCACTCCATCTCACCCACAGAAGACACCGGAATATTCCAGGGTTGGAGCCAGGACAACAAGTACTTGAAACAATATGACGTATTTTTTCTACCTCTCAACGACACCATCAATCTAAGCTTTACCATAGTACCTGCGTACACTGCACCAGAATATGTCTATCGGACTACCCAAACTTTGGGGAATGGCACGGATATCAACTTGAGCTACAATATGACCTGGGAATTGCCCATTGATTTTGGGTTTTATTATTTCATAAGGCTACACTTTTGTGAGTTTCAGCCAGAGATTGACCAGCTGTCGGATAGAAAGTTCCGTATTTTCATAGCAAATCAAACCGCTAAGAAAGATGTCGGCATGACTCTCTAGAGTGGCGGAAATGGTGTGCCCATACATAAAGACTACGCCATTTCGATGTTCACTAAAGAAAGAGACAAGAAGGTGAACCCCTACATTGCTATAGGACCAGAACCACGGAAATGGATGACTTCTTACCAAGATGTAGTCATGAACGGCATTGAAATCCTCAAAGTAAGTGACTCTTCCAATGGCAATCTTGCCGAGCCCAACCCTAAGCCAACTCTGGTGACCCCTTCGACGATTGAGCCACCAAGACAATTGCAGAATTTAAAGAACAGTAGAAGAACGACCATTTTCGTTGCTGCTGGTAGAGTAACCAAATTAATTACGATTTTCGGGTTCTTGAGTTTCCAGACGAGCAAGAAGGACAAGAGTTCAGGCTCCACCGATTGGACAACTTGGTGTGGTCCATTTTCGCTCTCAACAACCAAGTCAACAAAGACTTGTAGATCGTCTTTGTCTTTAGCTATGTGTAGCCGGATTTATTGTGCCGTGGAATCCCAAATTCAAGATATTCTAGAGGGAGAAGAGAGTCAAGACTCCAATCCTACTGATGAGGGCACTGCATGGTTGGGACTAGTTTCTCTATCTTGGGAGAAATCAACCATGACCATTACGAAAGCAAGTTATTTTTCTCTCGTGTCCAGACATAACATTATGTGTTTATGAAGAATATTAGTTTAATTTTCTTTTGCCGTGTAATTTCTCATTAAGTAATGTTAGATATAGTGGGATGTTCAAATCTAGATCATTTTCTTTCAAAAATAATGGGTACACCGTAATCATCTTTCATCGGTTTTAATTTATATTTAATAAGATATCATTTGGAAATATAAATTTTTTAAAAATTTTTCACAATTTCTTTCCTAAACATAATTCAAATACAAATTTTTTAAATTTTAAATATTCAATTTTTTCATCTAATCATTACATTATAATCTTGATTTATAAAGCTTTTCCAAATTTTTAAACAAAACACAAAAATAATATTATATTTTTCAATTTTAAAATAAAACTTTTATTAAAAAATTATATTTCAATAATATTTTAATTTTTTTTTTTAAATTCAATAAAGTATCTTAATTTCAATTATTTTATTATTATTTACAAGTAATTTTATTATTATTCACAGATTTCTCATATTATCTCATTTTCCAAACGAAGGCATCTCTACTACAAATTGATCTTGATTTTATTTAGGTTTAGATTTAGATAATGAGTTGAGATAAAAGTTGAAAATTAAATAAAATATTGTAAAAATATTATTATTTTTTAATAATATTTTTTTAAAAATTTTAAAACATAAAATTATTTATTATATTTTATATGAAAATTTAAAAAAAATTAATGATTAGATAAAATAAATTAAGATGAATTGAGGAATTTTTAATCCAAACCGGGTCTTATTTTTCTGACTCGTTGATCTTACTTGGTCACGTTCATTGCTGACAGCCCCGGCCCATTGCTTTTGGACCTATTTCGAAGACATTTCGAGCCTTCCAAAATTGCTGACAGCCCCACGGCCCGTTATATTTGCTCCGCTGCAATTCAGACAGGTGTTAACGATGACACCATTTTTTTTTCCGTTAAAAGTTCACGATTACTGGTTTGCAATAAGAAATGATTTAACATAAGTTTTGCATAACTCTTTATAAAAAAGTGAATTTTATATTAAAAAATTATAAAAAAATATTATATTTTTTAAATGGGATCCATTTTTTTTTAATTTAACTTATATTTAGTATTACTTTATTTAAGTTATTAATTATTTTTCTGGTACAAATAAACTCTTGTATTACCTTAATGTATTTTATTTCCTTTCCAATAGTATAATTAATTTGTTAAAATTCTGTTTCCTTGAATTTTTACCCAATTTTTAATTCTTTTAAGATAATCTTCCAATTCATTAGTAGCAGCCTTTCTGCTTAAGAAGATATGATACGTTGACATAACATAATAAAAAATAATAAATACTAAATTATTCGAATTCATACAAACTTATTGCAATGTAGCCGAGTTTTTATATAAGTTATGTTATTTAATAATCGATCATAGTCTATGTTTACGAATGATTAATTTAATAAAATAAAATCGAGTCAAATTAAATCGATCCCGATCGAGCAAGTTATCAAATAAAATTATTTATTTACAGACCAATTCATAATAGTTTTCAAATTAAGCAAAATACCCAAAGACTTATAGTTCAACCTTAAATTCATTCATAATTATTAATCAAGTTTTAACTGTTAACACAAGAGTGATATCGTATTTTTTGTGTAATTTTTTTTGTGTCGATAACACTTTTCTCCTCCAAATACAAGAAGAGATTGTTTTTGGATCCAGCTATAGCGTCAATAACAACAGCGGAGATCTACAACAAAAAGGGCCTATTGCCGCAAAATCTTTTGCCAGAAAAACTATCAAAATTTGCAGCAAATGATCAAATAGTGGCAGAAAAGTCCCGCCGCATGTTTTCAGATAATAAATTGCCAATTTAACTACTATATTCGGCCATCCGAAAATTTGTCAAAAATAGCTACTTATTATGGCAATGGAAGCCGCTAGCATAAGTCATTTTTCTTGTCAGAAATACTACAACCCGCCCTCCCAATCTTGATCAGTTAACTCAATTCCTGGAATGCAACCTTGCCACTTGTATGCTATTTCATCAATTTAGATTGTGGCTATTGAATACTTACTACACATACATATTGTAGGAAATATATTGTATTGGAAACTTATGTTGCCAAAAAAAATAATTCACAGCAACTTCGAAGCCTCACAATAACTTAATTGCAATGCGGTTCGACAAATTGAGACTGACTTCAATTAGCTTTTGCTACTACTACACATCTATGTAAAAGGTTATTATTGGCAACTATGTCTTTTGGAAAATACTTTTACTGACAATTGTGAATCCTGTAATCTGCCTTTTTGCCGCCTAATTACTTTTCCCACTTTAGGAATTCATTGATGATTCAGCTATGCAAAAAAAAAACTATTCTTGGCCATTATTTTCTCTGCTATAGCTCAATCTCGGCAAATTTGTTTTACATATAATTTTGAATACAATTATCTACATTTTATTGGCAGAGATTGAAGGGTCCTGGTGATGCATTCTTGTCAGAAAACCTCTATTCCCACAAATATCTGTCACAATTACCTGGCATAGCAAAAGATGATTTCTTGCTACTTAACAACCCTACCATTTTGCCACTACTACACAATAATGATAAATATGTAATTACTATACAACGGTGACCTCAACCAGATTTTTCTCCATAAATTAATGCTCAATACATAATTAGTAATTTGCAACCTATGCATGTTCCCGCTGACAGATGGCTTTGATTTGATCATGCCATCAGTTTTTGAGATGAAAAGTATAAAACAAAAATGTCAACATTGTTACTGTAGATCAACTTGACATCTTCCCCCTTAGCACATTTCCAAATAAATAGGAGAAATCAAGTGCACACAAATATTTGATTATCCAACTAACGACTCACAAACAAGGCACATCCAAATGAACACATCTGTTTTATATATCACTTAGTTTTCCATTAAACATATTTTCCATCCAAATGCACCCTGTTCAGTTGGTCAATATCCAACCAAACATAAACCACAAATTGCACATGATCATATCAACACATATGACTTAATCATCAATTCTAGTCTCATTAATTACATGCTTCCCATAATTGGCATCCTGTTCAATTTGACATGCCCAGCCAATATACATAAACAACATATTCACACGAGTCCCATTTCTATGTCCCAAAACAGAACTATTACAGATTAATATATATAGCATGGTTTCAAGTCTCTTCCCTAGTCAAAGGTATTTGTGGGGATCTTGGCTAAAAAAAAACACACCTCATTGTCCACATCATGCCAAGGTTGGCCCACTTGTGTCTTCATCAGGATGGTTCCCTGAAATCTCCTCTTGCTGCCATGCTTCATACTCCCTGCACATATATTTTGAGTTAAAGTCATGAAAATCCATTTTTTTAGAGTTGAGTTGCTTCTAAAATAGCAGAGCTGATAAATTACCAATATTATGACAATGTTAGACACTTACTATGTACCCTATCCCATCGTACTCAAGAAAACTCTACTCTCAGCCACCAATTGCATGTATTTTTATCCAACCATGCAAATTATTTAGTTACTCTAAAGTAGGGATAGTTTGAACGGATATCCACCTGTCAGGAATACATACCTTTGAGCACATATAATCTGCTCCAAAAAACTAGAGGGAGGGCAACGACATTAAAGAAGTCAGTCCGATCGTTTAGCACTATGCATGGCCTTATAATATCATAAAAAAAGTTTGTCATGAAAATGCTTGCATCATATCATTCATTGCACAATTACAAACCCTACGAGATGTGTGGATTATGCAAGCTAGCAAGGAAAAATAGCAGGCAAACACAAAATGAATATACCACAATAGTATGACATACATGTGCAAATCAGCATATGAGCATAAAAACCAATGGAATCATAAAGCAGCATAGATATTCATTTGGAAGGGTCACTTAAAATGTCAACATTAATCTTTTGCTTTTTGGGATAAATTGTATGCTTTTATTTATTTCATATTAGATGAATTGATTGGGTCAAGGCGTATTTTATTTAATTCAAGCACTTAGAGCCTTAGGAAGCCTGATGTCCAGCCCAGAAATGTTAGAAGGTGGCCTGGGTCGGTGAAAGCACTAGTCACACTTATTAGAGTATTATGCAACAAAAAAGACAAGTAATAAACTAATTATATAAAATTTAAACAAAGTACATGGTTCAAACAAAATATACCAAAAAGGCCCTGACCAAAAAAGTTTTCAAGAATTGTTTCTATGCTAACACAAGCAATCAAATATCAATCCATCTAGAAACCCAACCTGAAATATTATGGTGCCATGGTAAGTAAATTATCTTCAATATCAACTAAACATTTGAGTATATTTGATTAGAATATTAATTGCGTCTTGAGCTTTTTTTTATAATTTTCTTTCTAAACTCAATTAGAAAAGTGCACTTTTCTGCACTAAGCTTCCAAAAAAGCTTATAAAAACCACGATTTTGCTTCGCTTTTGCCATGTGAAGCGCTTCAAACTTGGCATTTTCTGCTTTGAGCTTTTACTGACTATTTGTGGAGCCTACTTAGAGCCCAAGCTGTCACCATAAAATCCTTGTCTAGTGTTAGGAATCCAAAACGTTCTTGAAGGCTAATTTAAGAAATATTAGGCTGAGATATTCCTGGAAACAAGAGCTGCGGCAGCCCTTAATGTAACTAACTTGGTGCCCAAGCTTGACCTCCACGAGTCTATTTTAGGAATCCATCTGTAGCACCCTTCAATCCCAATTAAAATGGTGGTTTTTTGAATCAAACAAGGAAGCTTCCCTACATTGTGCCGCCCCTCTCCCCTTAAGGATACACTAGTAGCTGCTTAAGGATAACTAGTAGCTGCTTAAGGATACAGTAGTAGCTGCTGTCCCACTTGGGAGATCCCAAGAAAATCAAGATTTGAACCAACTTGGTGCCCAAGCATTGACTAGTCTGAAATAGGAAACTCCTGGCAACTTCTAGCCAACATATTCCCCAAGTTGGCAACTCCCTTTGATGCAACTCCGCCTATATGATTATAGCTCTCATTGGGTGCTGTTGTCCATGCATTTACAGCACCAAAGGGAACCCAAAAAAGATTGTTAACTGCTGCCATCGGTGTGTCACCCACTTCACAGCTCCCTGTCCTAGAATTTTATCATTCAAATTCATTGAAAAAGTTCCTTAATGGCTGATGCAAATTCAAGGTAAAAATGAAACACCCAAAAACCACTCCATGTTCTTTGTATTGGAAAATTTTTGTTCACTTGTATCTATGTAAGGCCATCTTTATGAATCCTTGTTGGATTACAATGGTATTGTTTGTGGATATTACGCTCCATGCAAGATTCATGCCAAGCATGTCATGATGTCAGGGAGAGACATGTCAAATTTTATGAGGGCTCTTTCTTCAATTAGGAAGTAAATAAAGTTGTCTCCTTAATTATTTAGGAAATTCCAACTGTTTGGGAGTTCTAGAATAGTCTTTCATTTTTATCAAATACATTTGTTTAGACATTGTAGCTAATACAAGACAGTTGTTAACCATCAATTGTTAACTTATTGGAGGTTTGATTTCCCTACTTATTGGAGGCTTAATTTTTTTTTTTTTGTAAGTAATAATTTTATTTGAAGAAATAGGCATAAGCCCAAGTACACATGATGTATACAAAGGAAATACCTACAACTTCCAGAAACAAAAAGAAAACAAACACCAGAAAACTAAAACAGGTTCATAAAATTATCCACCATACATAAGCTTTAGCCCAAAAACCCAAAGTACTCAAGAAAAAATCCCTAAGATCTCCCAAAGCTTCGAAACATCTACCATTTCTTTCAATCCATATGCACCACATAAGACAATGGGGAATCATCTTCCAAACACACGCCGCCTTCTTACAGCCCTTCAAACCCTTCCACCCTACCAATAAATCCACCACTTCTTTGGGCATTACCCAATGTAAACCTGTCCAACTCAAAACCTCATCCCACAAGAATCTTGTCACTTCACAGTGAAGGAAAAGATGATTTACTGATTCTCCATCCCTTTTGCACATGATACACCAATCAATAATAAACAATCCTTTCCTTCTAAGATTATCAGTAATAAACACGCCACCTTCTTAATTTCCCTTGATTGTAATCATAAACCCTATTTTTCCTTTACGCATGTATCAAGAGAGAGAACCCTACACCACTATGTTATTTCTCATCGTTTGGAACTCAACTTATCCTGAAGCAACAAGTATTTTATGTAGCAAGTAACCCACTTTGCCATTTCAAATGTAAATTTTGTTTTGACTTGAGTTCATCATCTCACCATTCACCATCACACGTATTGAAGAGAGAGAGAACCCTACACCACTACCTTATTCCTCATCTTTTGGAACTCAACTTATCCTGAAGCAAGAAGTATTTCATGCAGCATGTAGCCCACTTCACCATTTCAAATATAAATGTTATTTTGTCGTTGAGCTCATCATCTCATGGTTTACCCCATTCTAATTTAAGTAGGACTAGTTTATTGGACTTTTTGTTCGTCAAAACTACGTAATCATAGAGACGAATTTGATTTCTCTTCCATATTTAGGATTAGCTGCAGCTGCTAAAGTAGACAATTATATACTGATATTGCTATGAAGAAAACAAGTTATGGCAGATATAACATAAGTATTAAAAATAAAAAAAATAAAAAAATCATCGATAAAAATTGATGTCAGACTCACGAGTCAAGTAATCTGAACTAGAGTGTCTCTGACTCCTCAGGGTTCAAACGAGGGGTGTTTCGCTGGCACAGTCCAATACAGGCATTCAATATATTGTGTATCTCATTCACCTATATAGGAAATATCATATTTGAAGTTGAATAACGGTCCTATATGCAAACACAAGAAGCTTAAACATCTGATTAAAAGTTACAGACCTCCTTCGTATTCATTGCAGTCCTGAGATACTCCAAACCAGCAGCAGAACCTGAAGCCACACTAGAAACTATACTTTCCACAGCAGTATCAAGCTCAACAAACTTGCTATCAAGGCCAGAAAGTGTAAGTAAAAGAGCACTCCCCACATCACCAACCCTTTCTAACAAGAATGCAGCAGCATCAATAATCCCATATTCCTGACATAGGCGTAAACAATGTTCCACACGGTAGCTATCAAACGTCTCCAGGAATTTCAGCACTGAATTGGGTTCATACTAGGGGTGGGCAGCGGGGGCCCCCCGCTACCCCGCCCCCGTCCGCCCCGCCTCCGCATGGGCGGACGAGGTACCCCGCACCACACATGCCGGGGCGGGGGACTGCACTAAGCGGGGGCGGGGGGCGGGCACGGCTCGACCCCGCCCTGCTTTTCCCCCACCCCGCACTTTATATTTATACTATTAAATATATATTTATATTTATAAATATATATTTATATTTTTCAAATTGTATATATATATATATAAATATATTACAATTTATTAGACTTGTTCACAAGAGTCACAAGAGAGTGAGACTTGTGAACAAGATTGCATATGGCATGAGCACCCTAGGCCACCTTTAAATAGGACTCCAAGGCTATACAAGAGTATATTAAAGTCAATGGAAGCAACAAAAAAACACCACATCAAGTTTTTATTATTTTTCTTATTTTCCTTAACACCAAATTTTCATAATGTGTAAAGGTATTGACCATGAGAGCAGTATATATTTTGAAGATCAAGTATTGACCATGAGATATAACGTGACAAACATTGAACGAAACAGAAAAGAGTAGGAGAAGAAAGTCTAATTAAAGGAAAGGGCAGTTGTCAAGATGCACAAGGAATTCCGTCTAATTAAAGAAAATTCTCATCCCTTGCCCTGCTACTTCTAAGAACTGACCACATAATTAAAAACCAAAGATGAGGCCCATCATTTTTAAACTTCTAGCTCATACCATGTAAATGAAGAGGAATAATATGAACATTTTTAATCCAGTATATTATATCTTTTCCATAAGCAAGAACAAGCATAAGAATCAAGAGGCCATTTTAAATATTTGCAATTATATACATTATCACATTGCCAACACAATATTGACCAACACACGACAGCAACACAATCCACAAATAGTCTATGCATTCCACAAAATATATACTTCAAGATAATTTCCACTTCACAAATAGTACAAAAGATAGTATTCAGTTCATAAAATAGTCCACAAACAGGACATAAAAGATAATATCTAGTTCAGTTTCTACTACAAAATATAATATCCAATTGTTGCCTCAACAAAAGATAGTATTCAAATTCAAGTCACCTTTCCTTTAACTACTGCATAACAATAGCAAAGATAACCTTTGCAACCTCTGTTAAAAAATTAACACTAATTGGGCTAAACTTGAAACTCCCATCCACCTTGGACATATAAACCAGAATAGGCTACAGGAAAAAAAGAGCATAAAACATTTCAGATCATCTAGAACTAAAGACAGAACTTCCTGAAGGAATCATAGCAAAGTCGTGGCATTCATATACTGAGGTGGCTTCAGACAAAGTTTAAGGCATTCCCCAAACTTGTAGTTTGCATTAATCTACCTAAACATACATACTAGAATAATGCAAAATTCAGTACCTTGTTTTGCTCTGGCCTTTGTAATTTACAGAACACAACATGTTATTGTTCATATAATTTTTCTCCTGAAATGCAATGCATCACTAATATTATATAAATGAACTTGAATCTCTTACAGATACTCCTGGTCATGCTCGATGTTGGCACTAATAATCAAAGGCTTCTTGAAGATCCTCTTTGTGAGTAACAATATATACATGGGATCTTTTTCCCGGCCTCATTAAAATTCATTGACTACTGAGAATAGGCATCAGAAACTAGTTGTATATAGATTACCGTATATTTTTAGCTCTACTTCCAAACCTTCTATAATTTTTACAATAAATCAGCATGTTGACTTAGTTTATGACAAGGAACTATAACAGAGTCCAGAAGAGGTTGGAAAACATAATTGACTCAATTTGAAGCTGACATATCAACCAGCTTAGGATACCTAATTTCGTTTTATTTCTGGTGTTGATACTCTATATCTATATGTGTGTGTGTGTGTGTGTCATACTACCATGTAACACCAAGGACTCGAATAAAATATGAAAGATCCAGATGGGTCGAGGATGGACCTGCAAATCAGGTGTGAGAATAATAGAGGGACCCAGAAGGGCACTACCCCAAAAGCATTCATGTGAAATTCATGGGTTGGGTGAGAAAGCCGTATCAGTAAGGCCAAATACACTTGATTTCCCCAAAACCAGTTCGATTGCTGCCATTTCAAGACTGTTAGGTCTACCAAATACACTTGATTTCCCCAACTACAGACCAAGAATTGATAAACACATTGAAGAAAAATAAAATAGACAAACAACACTCCAAAGAAGGACAACAATGTCAAGCAACAACCCCAAATCTTATGATCAAGCAACATCAAGATAAGGCATCTATTTCCAAGCACTTCCAGATTTTAGATATAACCAAATTTCTCTCCCAAATGCAGGTAAAAATAAAAACAATAAAGCCAACCATTTACCATTTCATCTACAAAAAAAAAAAAAAAACCAAAAGCATCGCATAGACAAACAACATACGGTACCTGTCATGGCAGATTCGTGGAGGAAGAACTGCTCGGCATGAATCGGGTATCAAAAGCCGATGCTTAATAGGCTGATTCGACCTGGCTGGATGAAAAAACATGAACATTTCAGGAGGCAATCGGAGAAGAGGGAGAGAAGAGGGCTGAGCATGAGTCGGAGTACTTCAACAAAGAAGAGGGAGAGAAGAGCGACGAAGAGAGAGAAAGAGAGACTTACTTTCGACCGCTCGGAGATGACGGCGTCTGCTGGAGGAGGCGACCACTGGACTTGATTCAAGGCGGCGGCTGAAGAAGAACCCAGATAGTGGAGCAGTTCGGGAGAAAGAAAGAAGAGAGTGATTCTGTTGGGGGGGAAACGAGAAACCGAGGGAAAGGAGAGAGAGCGGGTGAAAGAAAAATAATAAAATAAGAGATACACTCGGTATAGTGCCTCGCCAGGTTTGGAGAGGAGCTTACAATTACTGTATAGTTTATGTCAAACTTTCTCAATTTGACTAGGCCATTGCAGGCCATTTACGCCTGAACTTCTATTTATTTTGAACTTGCAATTGGCAATGGCGAGGCCATTGCCAAGTCTAAAATGGAACTCAAATATGATTAGCTATAATATGGACTTCTAGCTAAATTAGTCCACATTGGACTAGCTATCTTAAACTCCAAATAATAATATAATATTATTTATTTTAATAATATTTGTTTTTTTTTTTTTAACACTTCAGCTAAGTAAAGATTGCAAGAACAATAAAAATAACACTATGTCATTTACATCACTGTTCGTATTAAAATAAATGATCTGCTGGTGCATTTTCACAAACACAAAAATTAACAAACCCATCACTCCCACACAAAGCAGTTTCTTCTTTCTCTAAAAAAATTCAAGGCAATGAGTGACAGAAGTACATGACGCAGCCTGCGCTGGAGCTGTGTGTCCCAACAGGTTGAAAGAGCTAAGTGAATACTTCCATTGAAGAAAATGAACATACTGCACACATAGATTTGAGACAAAATAAGCCTTTTGAAAGTACCACATGCATAGATTTGAAAAAAACAATAAATCTTCCGTTCTAGACAACTATATTTATGAGTTTAACGAAATAGAGTTTCAAGATAATGAAAATTTGGATTGTTAAAATTCCTATTAACACCATATGATTCTCATAAATATGTGTATGCACAAATGAGCATATAATGTCTGTTTAAATCCGGCGTGCGCTAATAGCTATAACGTTTCTAAAATGCTTACAAATACCAATAGAATCAGTGATTTATAAACTAAAGGTCATTAAAGAAAACACCGTCACCATCAGCACTGACCAAGTCAGGCACATAGGTGTCTCCTGATGGTGGCTGACCAAGTCAAGCACAGGTGTCGCTTGCTTGGGAGCTGACCAAGTCAAGCACAAGTGTCTTCTGATGATGAAGCACACGTGGCTAAGGGTGGTTTTAGTGGGCTAGCTGAGTGGGTAATGGCTAAGCGGTTTAAGAGTTGGTTGATTACTCCCTACAAAGTTGGGAAGCGGTTATGGCTAGACAGGTGGCAAGGGCTGGGCGAGTGACTTGGCTGGTGGGTGGTAACTGTCATCTTGTCTCTGACCTTGCTCCAGATTCGACCAGGGTGGCCTGATGTAGATCAGATGCCCTTCAATGGCAACTCGTGGCTACCTTACGCAGTGCCCCACTCAAATAGTTCAAAATGATCAGTAAGCAAATGCGAATGCAATGCAATAGACACAATCCACAATGCTGAACTACCTCAACAATGCATTAATCAAAGGAAAACAATGAAAAGAACAGGTTACCCTGATTCACGAATTGCACAGGGTAAGCCTTCTCCTTTGGGATTGCACCCAATGGAGCCTAAGTGACAAAGCATCAATGTGTCTAGGGTGCTTACAAGCCAAATTCGTCCAAATGTTCAAAGATAAAGATAACTGATGGCCTAGTGCCTAACTTATACTAGAAAGCAAATAAAACGATTATAAAGGAAATTGATTGCTGGTTCACGCCTCCTGGTTAAGGCCTCATGCTGTCAGTGGCCCATGGGTGGCCTGGATGAACTCACAGCATGGGTTGCTTGCTTGTGTGCGTGGGTCTTCAGGTTGGCCTGCAGGGCTAGCCTTGGCTGGTCCATGGTCCTTTCATGTGTGGCCCAGGTTGTGTGGGCTGGGCGCCATTGGTGAGTTGCTGGGTTGGACCATGGTGGGTTCAAGCATGGCAGGCCGCTGTATGGCCCAGGCCAGTGGGGCCTGAGCATTGGTCTGCATGGCCCAGGCTAATGGGGCCTAGGCGTTGATTAGCATGGCCCAGGCTATGGTGCCTGGGTGTTGGTCAACAGGGCCCTGGCCAAAGCCAGAGTGTTGATTAGCATGACCCTGGTCAAGACCAGGGCGTTGAGCAGTATGGCCCTGGCCAAGGCCAGGGTGTTGAGCGGCATGCCAGCATGTGTGGGCCTACTGGGCAGCCACAATGTCAATTCCAATGTCGGTGTGCATGCGTGCGCTGCGCGGGCACCTAAGCCATGCATGAGCCTTGTGCCTACGCACAGGCCATGCATGCGGGAGGTGCGTGTGCGTAGCCCATGTGTGCACGCTGCGCATGCGCACTAGGCGTGCGTGCAGTCTAGCCGTGCGCTGAGTATGGTTTGACAACCTCGCTTGCGCGCGCGCTGACTGTTCACTGCCTAGTATTCAGTTCATAAAACAGTCCACAAACAGGACATAAAAGATAATATCTAGTTCAGTTTCTACTACAAAATATAATATCCAATTGTTGCCTCAACAAAAGATAGTATTCAAATTCAAGTCACCTTTCCTTTAACTACTGCATAACAATAGCAAAGATAACCTTTGCAACCTCTGTTAAAAAATTAACACTAATTGGGCTAAACTTGAAACTCCCATCCACCTTGGACATATAAACCAGAATAGGCTGCAGGAAAAAAAGAGCATAAAACATTTCAGATCATCTAGAACTAAAGACAGAACTTCCTGAAGGAATCATAGCAAAGTCGTGGCATTCATATACTGAGGTGGCTTCAGACAAAGTTTAAGGCATTCCCCAAACTTGTAGTTTGCATTAATCTACCTAAACATACATACTAGAATAATGCAAAATTCAGTACCTTGTTTTGCTCTGGCCTTTGTAATTTACAGAACACAACATGTTATTGTTCATTTAATTTTTCTCCTGAAATGCAATGCATCACTAATATTATATAAATGAACTTGAATCTCTTCCAGATACTCCTGGTCATGCTCGATGTTGGCACTAATAATCAAAGGCTTCTTGAAGATCCTCTTTGTGAGTAACAATATATACATGGGATCTTTTTCCCGGCCTCATTAAAATTCATTGACTACTGAGAATAGGCATCAGAAACTAGTTGTATATAGATTACCGTATATTTTTAGCTCTACTTCCAAACCTTCTATAATTTTTACAATAAATCAGCATGTTGACTTAGTTTATGACAAGGAACTATAACAGAGTCCAGAAGAGGTTGGAAAACATAATTGACTCAATTTGAAGCTGACATATCAACCAGCTTAGGATACCTAATTTCGTTTTATTTCTGGTGTTGATACTCTATATCTATATGTGTGTGTGTGTGTGTGTCATACTACCATGTAACACCAAGGACTCGAATAAAATATGAAAGATCCAGATGGGTCGAGGATGGACCTGCAAATCAGGTGTGAGAATAATAGAGGGACCCAGAAGGGCACTACCCCAAAAGCATTCATGTGAAATTCATGGGTTGGGTGAGAAAACCGTATCAGTAAGGCCAAATACACTTGATTTCCCCAAAACCAGTTCGATTGCTGCCATTTCAAGACTGTTAGGTCTACCAAATACACTTGATTTCCCCAACTACAGACCAAGAATTGATAAACACATTGAAGAAAAATAAAATAGACAAACAACACTCCAAAGAAGGACAACAATGTCAAGCAACAACCCCAAATCTTATGATCAAGCAACGTCAAGATAAGGCATCTATTTCCAAGCACTTCCAGATTTTAGATATAACCAAATTTCTCGCCCAAATGCAGGTAAAAATAAAAACAATAAAGCCAACCATTTACCATTTCATCTACAAAAAAAAAAAAAAACCAAAAGCATCGCATAGACAAACAACATACGGTACCTGTCGTGGCAGATTCATGGAGGAAGAACTGCTTGGCATGAATCGGGTATCAAAAGTCGATGCTTAACAGGCTGATTCGACCTGGCTGGATGAAAAAACATGAACATTTCAGGAGGCAATCGGAGAAGAGGGAGAGAAGAGGGCTGAGCATGAGTCAGAGTACTTCAACAGAGAAGAGGGAGAGAAGAGCGACGAAGAGAGAGGAAGAGAGACTTACTTTCGACCGCTCGGAGACGACGGCGTCTGCTGGAGGAGGTGACCACTGGACTTGATTCAAGGCGGCAGCTGAAGAAGAACCCAGATAGTGGAGCAGTTCGGGAGAAAGAAAGAAGAGAGTGATTCTGTTGGGGGGGAAACGAGAAACCGAGGGAAAGGAGAGAGAGCGGGTGAAAGAAAAATAATAAAATAAGAGATACACTCGGTATAGTGCCTCGCCAGGTTTGGAGAGGAGCTTACAATTACTGTATAGTTTATGTCAAACTTTCTCAATTTGACTAGGCCATTGCAGGCCATTTACGCCTGAACTTCTATTTATTTTGAACTTGCAATTGGCAATGGCGAGGCCATTGCCAAGTCTAAAATGGAACTCAAATATGATTAGCTATAATATGGACTTCTAACTAAATTAATCCACATTGGGCTAGCTATCTTAAACTCCAAATAATAATATAATATTATTTATTTTAATAATATTTGATTTTTTTTAACACTTCAGCTAAGTAAAGATTGCAAGAACAATAAAAATAACACTATGTCATTTACATCACTGTTCGTATTAAAATAAATGATCTGCTGGTGCATTTTCACAAACACAAAAATTAACAAACCCATCACTCCCACACAAAGCAGTTTCTTCTTTCTCTAAAAAAATTCAAGGCAATGAGTGACAGAAGTACATTACGCAGCCTGCGCTGGAGCTGTGTGTCCCAACAGGTTGAAAGAGCTAAGTGAATACTTCCATTGAAGAAAGTGAACATACTGCACACATAGATTTGAGACAAAATAAGCCTTTTGAAAGTACCACATGCATAGATTTGAAAAAAACAATAAATCTTCTGTTCTAGACAACTATATTTATGAGTTTAACGAAATAGAGTTTCAAGATAATGAAAATTTGGATTGTTAAAATTCCTATTAACACCATATGATTCTCATAAATATGTGTATGCACAAATGAGCATATAATGTCTGTTTAAATCCGGCGTGCCCTAATAGCTATAACGTTTCTAAAATGCTTACAAATACCAATAGAATCAGTGATTTATAAACTAAAGGTCATTAAAGAAAACACCATCACCATCAGCACTGACCAAGTCAGGCACACAGGTGTCTCCTGATGGTGGCTGACCAAGTCAAGCACAGGTGTCACTTGCTTGGGAGCTGACCAAGTAAAGCACAAGTGTCTTCTGATGATGAAGCACACGTGGCTAAGGGTGGTTTTAGTGGGCTAGCTAAGTGGGTAATGGCTAAGCGGTTTAAGAGTTGGTTGATTACTCCCTACAAAGTTGGGAAGAGGTTATGGCTAGACAGGTGGCAAGGGCTGGGCGAGTGACTTGGCTGGTGGGTGGTAACTGTCATCTTGTCTCTGACTTTGCTCCAGATTCGACCAGGGTGGCCTGATGTAGATCAAATGCCCTTCAATGGCAACTCGTGGCTACCTTACGCAGTGCCCCACTCAAACAGTTCAAAATGATCAGTAAGCAAATGCGAATGCAATGCAATAGACACAATCCACAATGCTGAACTACCTCAACAATGCATTAATCAAAGGAAAACAATGAAAAGAACAGGTTACCCTGATTCATGAATTGCACAGGGTAAGCCTTCTCCTTTGCGATTGCACCCAATGGAGCCTAAGTGACAAAGCATCAATGTGTCTAGGGTGCTTACAAGCCAAATTCGTCCAAATGTTCAAAGATAAAGATAACTGATGGCTTAGTGCCTAACTTATACTAGAAAGCAAATAAAACGATTATAAAGGAAATTGATTGCTGGTCCATGCCTCCTGGTTAAGGCCTCATGCTGTCAGTGGCCCATGGGTGGCCTGGATGAACTCGCAGCATGGGTTGCTTGCTTGTGTGCATGGGTCTTCAGGTTGGCCTGCAGGGCTAGCCTTGGCTGGTCCATGGTCCTTTCATGTGTGGCCCAGGTTGTGTGGGCTGGGCGCCATTGGTGAGTTGCTGGGTTGGACCATGGTGGGTTCAAGCATGGCAGGCCGCTGTATGGCCCAGGCCAGTGGGGCCTGAGCATTGGTCTGCATGGCCCAGGCTAATGGGGCCTAGGCGTTGATTAGCATGGCCCAGGCTATGGTGCCTGGGTGTTGGTCAACAGGGCCCTGGCCAAAGCCAGAGTGTTGATTAGCATGACCCTGGTCAAGACCAGGGCGTTGAGCAGTATGGCCCTGGCCAAGGCCAGGGTGTTGAGCGGCATGCCAGCATGTGTGGGCCTACTGGGCAGCCACAATGTCAATTCCAATGTGGGTGTGCATGCGTGTGCTGCGCGGGCACCTAAGCCATGCATGAGCCTTGTGCCTACGCACAGGCCATGCATGCAGGAGGTGCGTGTGCGTAGCCCATGTGTGCACGCTGCGCATGCGCACTAGGCGTGCGTGCAGTCTAGCCGTGCACTGAGTATGGTTTGACAACCTCGCTTGCGCGCGCGCTGACTGTTCACTGCCTGATGGAGGGTGACCGTGGCCTAGCATTCACCAAGGGCTCGTTCTATGGGCAATCAAGTGATGCCAACAGTACAGCTAGCGTGCTGTCCTGGCACGAGCGGGTGCTGCTAGCCTCCTGCCTTGGGGTTTTGACATTCCCCCTCCCTTTTAGCATATCCTTGCCCTCAAGGATCAATTGGGGATACTTCTTCTCCAGCCCATCATAATCCTCCCAAGTTGCCTCGTCCCTTGATAATCCTTCCCACAGGATCAATGCTTGCCACACCCTGGGTCTCCCTCAGCCCCTCTGAAGCAACCAATATCCAAGCACTTCCTTTAGCTATAAGGATCCTTCCCTCTCGATCCACTGTGGGTAACTCCTCCCCAATGAGACTCAGATCACTAACATTCTTCTTAAGTAAGGAAACATGGAATACAGAGTGCAACTGTAATGTTGATGGAAGCTGAAACTTGTATGCCACACTGCCCAGTTTCTCCAACACTCTATAAGGCCCATAGAACTTCTAGTTCAGTTTTGCACTCGCGGTTTCCCTCATGGTCTTCTGTCTGAATTGCCTAAGCTTCAAATAGACATAGTCACCTACTTTGAAGGACACGACGCGTCAACCCTGATCATGATACTTCTTCATTCGAGTTTAGGCCTCCTTGAACTCTCTTTTAACTTTGGCCAATACCTCGTCCCTATCAATCAACTCCTGCTCAACTTATTGTTATTGGCTGAGCCCTTTTCATAGCTGACCAAGAGTGGTGGTGGCCTGCCATATACAACTTCAAAAGGGCTTTTGTCAACAGAAGAGTGATAAGAGGTGTTATACTAGAATTCTGTCCATGGAAGGTAATCTGCCCATCTCCTTTGCTCCTCATAACAGAAGCACCTCAAATATTGTTCCAATGTCCTATTAACCAACTCGGATTAGCCATCCGTTTGTGGGTGATAGGTGGAACTCGTCTTAAGTTGGCTGCCTTACAATTCGAATAGCTGCCTCCAAAATGAACTCATAAAGACCCTGTCCCGATCTGATACTATGGTCCTTGGAAACCCATGCAACTTGGCAATATTGTTGACAAAGGCCTTAGCCACTGACTTGGCTGTATAAGGGTGATATAGAGAGATAAAATGGGCGTACTTGCTTAGCCGATCTACTACCACTAGAATCACTTCATGTCCTCCACTAATGGGTAGTCCCTCTATGAAATCCATGGCCAAGTCCTCCCAAATTCTGTTTGGAATTGGCAATGGTTGGAGAAGTCCCGCTTTCGGCCTAGTGTCATACTTGGCCTTTTAACAGATGTCACAATTGGCCACAAGTCTCTTGACATCACCCTTGATTCCTTTCCAATGGAAGAAATGCTTCAACCGGATGTATGTTCTCAACCATCCAAAGTGACCACATTCCTTGCTATTATGGAAGTGATCTAGAATCTCCTTCCTGAGATTGGGAACGTTCGGCACATAAATAAAGTTCTTGTAGAAAATCAGATCGTTTCTTATTTTGTAGCTCACAACCCCTTGCCCCTGGGCATCCAAGAGCTCAATGATCTCAAATGCCCTTGCATCTAGTCTGGTAGCCTCTCTGATCTTGTCCCATACTTGCCATTCTACCCCTTTTAATGTCAAGTTTGATGACTCCTCGTCATCTCCTATTGCCTCAAGTAGTTGGCTACCTTTCCTTCGGCTTAAGGCATCAGCCACCTTATTTTTCCAGCCCGGTTGATAGATTATGTCATATTCAAAGCCTAGCAACTTGACAAGGAAATAATGTTGTTCCGGGGTGACAATTTTCTATTGGAGTAGATGCCTTAACGCTTGCTGGTCTGTGATGATGGTAAACTTGTGCCCCAAGAGATATGGGCGCCACACCTTGAGAGTTATTATGCACCACTGCCAATAGCGCTCGGGCATAGGTACTCCATGCTTTCTTCATAGGCCCGAGTGCCTTGGAAATGAAGGCCAAAGGCCTTCGGTCTTGGACCAACACCGCCCCAATGCCCTCACTGCTTACATCTGTAAAAACTTCAAAAGGTCTCTCAAGATTGGGAAGTGCCAACACATGTGTCTTGGTCATATCTTGTTTCAGTTCTTCAAAGGCTTCCCTAACCTCAGTTGTCCACTCGAAACTGTCATTCTTGAGCATTGCTGTGAGTGGCTTGGGTATGAGCCCATAGCCTTTGAAAAACCTCCTGTAATAACCCGTGAGCCCCAAAAATCCTCTCAAGGCTAAGATGTCCTTGGGTAGAGGCCAATCCACCATGGCCTCTATCTTTTTGTGATCAAGCTTAACACCATCTCCTGAGATGAAGTGGCCTAAGTACTCCAACTCCTTCTCCTTGAAGGCACACTTGGTGACCTTAATGAAGAAATGAAGCTCCTCCAGAATTGTTAGCACCTTCTCCAAGTGTTGCTTATGCTCTTCGATGGTCTTAGAGTAGACCAAAATGTCATCGAAGATGACAAGCACAAACTTCCGAAGTAGTGGCTTGAAAATGCTATTCATTGCAGCTTGAAACGTTGAGGGTATATTGCACAAATCGAAAGGCATCACCAGGTATTCATAATGACCCGAGTGAGTCCTAAAGGCTATCTTATGGATGTCTTCCTCATTCATCCAAATCTGATGGTAGCCGGCCCTTAAATCCAACTTCGAAAACACTGTAGCCCCATGCAGCTCATCTAACATCTCATCGACTGTGGGAATTGGGAATCTATCCTTGACTGTAGCTTCATTCACGGCCTTATAGTCTGTACAGAACCTCTGTGCCATCTTTCTTCCTCACCAACAGCACCGGTGAAGAAAAGGGACTGGTGCTAGGGCAGATTAGACCACTCTTCAGCATTTCATCTACCTGCCGTTCAATCTCTTCCTTCTGAAAGTGGGCATATCTATAGGGTAGCACATTGACCGGCTTTGCTTCATCCACTAGCCGAATGCGGTGATCAAACTCCCTAGGAGGTGGGAGTGTGGTGGGCACCTCGAGTACCCCCCTGTGGGCTTCTAAGACTGGCTTGACCTCCTTAGGCAGTAGCTCTAATTCATCTTGGGTGCTCTTCTGACCCTTGTTCTCGACTTGCCTCAATACATCCTCTTTGCCCACTACTATGGCAAAGCAATGTGCCCCACCTTTGCAAAGCTTCTCAAACATAATAGCTTCACACGACTTGATCTCCTTACTAGAGATGGCTGTCTAGAGCCGCTTCTTGGAGCCAAGTTTAAACTCCATCATCATCTTATGGTAGTCATGGACAACCCTACCAAGGCTCTTCAGCCAAGCATTCCCCAAGAATAAGTCAAGGCCGACCAAGGGCAGCACATGCAAATCTGCCATAATCCGGACCCCTTGAACATTCGTCTTGACTTCTCGGATGAGGGCCTCACACTGCAGCTTTTTCCCACTGGCTATCTTCACTTTAAATGGTGGAATAGGGCTCTGCTTAAGTCCAACCTTGCCAACAATGCTGGAATTAATGAAGTTGTGGATGGAGCCACTATCCACCAGCAAGGTCACTTTATGCTTGCCCACCCATGCCATTAACCTCATGGACAAGAGTTTAGAAATGTTAGCCATGGCATTCAATGATAGCTCAGCCTCCTCTGGTGTGCCACCATATTCGGTTTTCTCGATTTCCTCATCTTGGCTAGATGCCTCCTAGCTGCCTTCTGACTCATCCTCACTTTGCTCATCCTCAAACATAAACAAGGCCTGGGCTTCCTTGCACTTGTGACCGGGGCCCCATTTGTCTCCGCATTTAAAACACAGCCCCTTCTTGATGCGCTCTTGCACCTCTTCACTGGATAGCTTCTTGATCTCAGGTCTCGGTTTAGAGGTGATGGTTGATGTGTCCCTTCCCTTCCAAGAGACTTTGGTTTGCACAGTTTTGAAAGACTTGCTCCCTATGTCTTTGGTTGGGCGCCGCTCACTAGCATGGCTCTCCTCAAGAATTTCGGTCATCTTCATCACCTTGGGTAACCTTGTGGGCTGTCTAAGTTTGATTTCCTTGGCAAGCCAAGATCTCAAACCATCGATGAATGTGCCTATCAAAACTTTCTCCGACCAGTCTCAAACCATGATCTGTAGCTACCTGAACTCCTCTATATAGTGCTAGACCTTGCCCTCTTGCCTTAGCTTGGCCAACTGCCCATGGTGATTGACAACTGGTGATGGCCCGAACTGACTGAGGAGCTCCTTCTCAAAGGCTGTCCACCCCAGCCTCATGTGATCCTTGTCGTACTGGTCCCTTATCCAACGCCACCATTTTCCAGCTCTACCTTCAAGATAAAAGCAGGCTATGGACACCCTCTCATGGCGTGGGATATCATATGTCAAAAAGTAGTGGTGGACCTTGTCCAACCACTCATAGGGGTCACCGCCACTATATTTTGGGAAGTTGACCTTAGGCCGCTTGGGTCCCCGATCCTAATGTCGGTTTCCCTTTCTATCTTCATCGTTGTCCCTCTCAGAATGTGGCCCATGATAGCCATGACCTTGCTCTCTTCTCCATGCCATTGGCTGTTCACGCTGGTAGGGCTCCTCAAAGCCTTGCTCGTGCTCAGATTCTTGGTGCTCATGGTGAATGCTCGGGCTCCTAGCCCAATAGCCAGCCAATGACTCCTCTCTCTCAAAGGCTTCATTTGGAATCCACCTCTCGTGGTAACCTTGGCGGTTCTCTACACGGCCACCATGCCTCAAATCCTGCCTTGGGGCTGCATGCATGGACTCGGTCACACTAGTTTCCAGTCCATCAGCATAGGCATTGTCCCCATGAGGTGGTATCCCAGGATGGTTCTCGGCTAGTTGCCTCTCTAGCCGCTCCAATGTTGTGTTCATCTCTCTCCTTATATTCTCCATGGCCCTCTAGTTATCCTTATTAGAAGTCTCCATGGCCACACGTAGCTCGGCTAAGTTGTTGGTGACACCATCAAGAATGGAAGTAATCTTGTTGGAGTGATCCTCTAGAACTTCTAGCCGGGCTCTATTAGCATGCCCGTGGGTGGCTTGCAAACTAACTCATACAGTTGGTTTAGGCTTGCAAACTGTTAGTGACGAGGAGTGAGAAAAGGGCTGATGGTGGAAGTTCGTGGTTCCAACCTTGGGTCCTTCACCTTCAAGGGTGACCGACCCCGACCTCAAACTAAGTCCGACCTTGGGTTGCTCACATTCTAGCGTGGCAACCGCTCCAAGCCTATCTACTCATTCCTCTACCACAACTCCCAAACTTCACAATTCAACAATAACAACAAAAGAAAATGCAGTAACGTCGGGATCCTCTGTGGATCCCCCAACCAAAATCACAAAGATGAGTGATGGGTTGCCTACCTCGTCAGAGAAGTGAGAACCTCTCTTGAACCTTTAAGCATGTGGCTACTCTCAATGAAAGCACCAATTTGGTGATAGGGTCCTCGGTTGATATCCTACACACTAAGCTGCCGCGACCCTTTTTCCTCCTCGATGACTGATGTGAACTGCCACTTACTTGACTGTGATGGTTATGGGTGGTTTTGGCTGAACTCGTATGAGTGTTCAATGACTGATGGTGGGTAAAATTCTAGTGATTAGGCGTGCATGCCTGCATGTGCAGTGGCTGAGTGGGCTAAAACGGTTGAGTGGGATAAGGCGGTTAAGTGGCTGGCTGACCAAGTCAAGCACATGTGTCTTCTGATGATGAAGTACACATGGCTAAGGGCGGTTTTAGTGGGCTGGCCGAATGGGTAATGGCTGAGCGGTTTAAGGGTTGATTGATTACTCCCTACAAAGTAGGGAAGCAGTTATGGCTAGACAAGTGGCAAGGCTGGGCGAGTGGCTTGGCTGGTGGGTGGTAACTATCAGCTTGTCCCTGACCTTGCTCTAGATTCGACCTGGGTGGCCTGGTGCAGATCAGATGCCCTTCAATGGCAACTCGTGGCTGCCTTACGCGGTGCCCCACTCGAACAGTTCAAAATTATCAACGAGCAAATGCGAATGCAATGTAATAGACACAATCCACAATACTGAATTACCTCAACAATGCATTAATCAAATGAAAACAATGAAAAGAATAGGTTATCCTGATTCACGAATTACACAAGATGAGCCTTCTCCTTTGGGATTCACGGAATACACCCAATGGAACCTAAGTGACAAATCACCAATGTGTCTATGGGGGCTTACAAGACAAATTCGTCCAAATGTTCAAAGATAAAGATAACTGATGGCCTAGTGCCTAACTTATACTAGAAAGCAAATAAAATGATTACAAAGGAAAATGGTTGCTGGGTCCACGCCTCCTGGTTAGGGCCTCATGCTGTCAGTGGCCCATGGGTGGCCTGGATGAACTCACAGCATGGGTTGCTTCCTTGTGTGCGTGGGTCTTCAGGTTGGCCTGCCAGGCTAGCCTTGGCTGGTCTATGATCCTTGCATGTGTGGTCCAGGTCGTGTGGGCTGGGCGCCATTGGTGAGTTTCTGGATTGGACCGTGGTGGGCTCGAGCATGGTAGGCTGCTGCATGGCCCAGGCCAGTGGGGCATGAGTGTTGGTCTGCATGGCCCAGGCTAATGGGGCCTGGGCGTTGATCAACATGGCCCAGGCTATGGTGCCTGGGCGTTGGTAAGCAGGGCCCTGGCCAAAGCGAGGGCATTGATCAACATGGCCCTGGTCAAGACCAGGGCTTGAGCAACAAGGCCCTGGCCAAGGCTAGGGTGTTGAGCAGCATGCCAGCATGCGTGGGTCTGCTGGGCAGCCGCACCGTTAATTCCAATGTGGGCGTGCGTGCATGCACTGTGCAGGCGCCTAGGCCATGCATGTGCATGGTGCGTGTGCATAGCCCATGCGTGCGTGCAGTCTAGCCGTGCGCTAAGCATGGTTTGACAACCTCGCTCATGCGCGCGCGCACTAATTGTTCGCTGCCTGATGGAGGGTGACCGTGGCCTAGCATTCACCAAGGGCTCAGTCTGTGGGCAATCAAATGACGCCAACAGTACTGCTAACATGCTATCCTAGCACGGGCGAGTGCTGGTCAAGGCATGGCCCGTGGCCTCCTGCCTTGGGGTTTTGACACAGTGCTAGTCGGCCACTTAGTGTTTATCGGTAATGCATATTGTTAGTGTAATTTTTTTAATATCCTTAATTAATCATTAAAAAATAAAAATATATATAATTTTATTAATAGTCACTTTATTAATTATAAAAAAAATAAATAAAAGATATAATAAAATATACGAACGGAAACTTCAGAATTTGAGGAGTCAAATATCATTTTCCTTGTTGTAAGATTGTCCATTGGATAAAAATAAAATACAACCAATATTCCGGCGTGTAGTGCTGATCACGGTCGTCGGTCCTATCGCCGCCCCTTCCATTTTGCTTTACCACAGTTCATCACTCGCCAAATTATAATTCTACAAATGTGTTACCTTCTATATTTTTTAATTGGCAATTTTATATATTGAGTTTTACTACTCACAAGTTGCTACCTATATATATATATAATTTATTGTAGGATCTATTATATAATATAATTATAAAAAATTTTAATATATCAATATTTTTTTATGTTAGATGATATGACAAGTTTTAATACCATTGATGGATTAGTTCACGTGACGAGATATATAAGCTTGTAAATATAAATATTTTTACTGGTACATAATATATATTAGAGGTGAAAACCTACCAAATTGGCATGGTTTTTAACAAAAGTTGCCGCTGACCGATGGAGGTCCTTTTTTATGGAAAAACCGACAAGCTAGCCGATGGGGAAGAGAAATACTGGCAGTACCGATTCTCATGGTTCTCAATGACGTAGAGTTTGTCTAAGAGGGGAGAGAGAAAACGATGCAGTCTGAGAGAGGAGAGAGAGAATGAGAGAAATCGAAGAAGAAGATGGGAGGAGAAGAAGACGACCTCAGGTCCAACCAAAACCATTTGGTTTAAAATCAAATGGTGTCGTTTCACTTATATGTTTTTGTATGCATTGGGGTTAAGACAACGTTTCACTTAAACTTAATTAAAATGACATCGTTTTAACTAAAATATATATAAAAATATATTTATTTAATCTGTCGGTTTAGCAGTTTGAACCAGGTTCAAATCGGAATGATCCGACTGACGTTGGTTTTAAGGAATTTATGCCGCCGGCTGACCGGTTGTCTGTCAGTTTTGTGCTCCAGCGGTTGATCTACATCGGTGCCGACCGATTTCATCAGTCGTTGTACAACCCTACATAATTAATATATATATTAATTAACCTTCCATCGATGTTGAAATTGTATTGTCATACATTTTGGGTATCGTATTGTATTTTCAAAATTAAAACAAAGCTGTTGTTGCCTCAGCTGCTGAACTTATCTAGATATAAACACTTATCCGAGAGCTTGGCATATCTCTTCCTCAATCTCCAATTCTTTGGTGTGACAACTTTGGAGCAACATATCTTTCAGCTAATCCTATCTATCATTCATCAGTACCCCGGCATGTGCGGTGCGAGGTACCCCGTCCGCCCATGCGGAGGGGGGGCGGACGGGGGCGGGGTAGCGGGGGGCGGGCCCCCGCTGCCGACCCCTAGATGGGGCTGAGCTTCCCTCGGAGCAGTTCACCTTGTGTTTGCCGTGTGATGGTTGCTCGTGCATGAGGAGGCTCTGGTTCGGCAGTAGAGGAACTGGTCTAATGCCTTAAACAGAATCATGTCGTTGCACTCCTACTATAGCCAACCTAGAGCCAGAGTACGATGTCACTTTCTAGCCAACCCAGAGGCACTCTAGGTGACAATGGGAAACTCAAGAGCACTGGTTTTTCCTCTACAAAGTACTTATTTAGGATTTTTATTTTTATTTTTCTTAGTTGGGCAACTGGGGTATTTATAGAAAAAGTGAGGGAATAAGGTGATTGTTCATCAAGGATGTGAAAAATTACTGTTCATTACACACTAATTAATACACAATACAAATGGACTTAAGACGGAAGAACAAGAAAATCCAATCTTCATTACAGTAGCAGCTCGATAGCCATTTATTCTAATAGAATAGATATTGGGATATATTGGGCCTTGTACTAATCAGCTTTCATGGTTTATTTCTACTTAAAAGCATGCATGTAATTAGTATATATATTAATAAGATGGGGACACCACATACAAAGAATCTAAATTAAATGATTAAATTAGAGTTCAAACTATGATTTTACACTTCACCTCGTTCGATTGAAATCTTATATTTTTAACTATAGTCAAAGTGATTAGTTAAAAAAATTAACAACGGAGGATGAAAAACTGGAAAAAAACACAGAGACAATAGATCCAACAAGCAAGACATTTTGCCATGTCTCACATCATCACGAACAGAACGTTCAGTGACCAGCCTTAACCAGTATCTTTCCTTTGGAATTTGAAATTCTTTATCATCCTGCTACTTGAAAAGTTTTTTTTTTTTTTTTAGTATTCATTCCATTAGTTTATAGCCAACAGATGTAACAAGCTAATAAAAACAAAGGATATAAAATCCTTTCATAAAAACATAGGGTATCTCAAAACCCTAGCAAATAAATCGTCCAACTTGCAAACTTCTCTCCCAAGCTATAATATCATGATTGAAATTTGAATGTAGATCATCCAGTAATATCATGAAGGGAGAAGAGAGAGATAGGGCTTACTAGAAGAGAGAGAGGGAGGGAGAAGCCGTGCAGTGGGATTGTGAGATAGAGGCTGTGCAGCGTGCGGTCGCCGGTGGGATTTTGAGAGAGAGGCCTTGCGGGGAGAGGGGAAGCCAGCAGCGATTTCCATCTTCGAAGAGTGAAGTTTGAAAATTCAAGATGAAAGGATTTCAAATTTTCAAGGAAGGGGAATGGGGGTTTACGGCTTACCGTAAGAGCATTAGCATTGGATTGGCCAAATGCTAATGCATCTTCATATTTTGGCTAGGCATGAGAAAAATCATCTACATTGAACTAGCCAAACCACTAAAACTCAACATATCATCTACATTAATTTAAGGGAGCTAGTCATACTTGGAGAGCTACTATTCACTCACCAAACAATTATTTTAATCTTTTCAACCAACCATCTCTCTTTATTTCACAGCTCATTGACAGTGTGTTGGGAACTGATCTAGGCGGTTTAGCTCATTGACCCCATGGCCCATTTGATTTGAGAATTAATGTGTACGGTGCAGTCCGAATATGTAGATTTATATCCAAATATCACTAGTTTCATGATTTTATTAATGGCAGGAGTATCTGGCTGCTTCTACAACAACTGACCTGGCTTATTGTTTAATTTTGGAGCAAACAATCACCTCAATTTTAAGTAAAAATTAAATTATTAATTAATATATGAAGTGTATTTATAAAATATTAAAAAATTATTAAAATATATAATATCATATTATTATTTTAATTTTAAAATAGCTAGTTCAATGTAGATTAACCTAACCAAAAATTTTAACTATAGCTAAAACTTGAATTTCTAGCCAAAATTTAGGGGGGAAAGTGGAAACCGAAGGGCCAAAGGGTGCTTAGGACTTATAGACTTATAGTTAACGTAAAGTGGCGCCGTTTACGTTCTCCTGCAGGCTGGGCTGACATTTTGGGCCTTTTGGCCCTTTTGGTGGGGCTGTTGGGGTTTTTTCCTTTTCTAAACCCTAATTCAAATCCGAAGAGCTTAATCTAAATCTTAAATCAATTTTAGAGCCTGTTTGGGATTGCGTTTGAAATCTTAAAAAGTACTTTTAATTGTTTAAAAACTCTTTTAAAGAAAAAAATAATATGTTTGGTAAATTTATAAAAAGTTCTTTAATTACCTAAAAAAGTTGAAAATCTACTTTTTTAAAAAGCACCAAATTGAAGCTTTTATCGAAAAGCTCCTGCAGATAACTGTATATTTTAAAAAAATTAATATAACTAACTTTAAAAGTACTTTAGAGACATGGTTACCAAACAATAAATGACTTTTTAATAGTAGAGCTTGTTATTTAAGTTATAAGCTATAAGCCCTAAAGTTATAAGCTATATATTTTCTACCGCAATCCCAAACATGCACTTAATCTATGTTTTAACCCTAAGTTTTTTATTTATAGCTTTTATAATTCTTTTAGTCACTTAATTTTAATTGTTAGTCTTTATTATTAACAATTATTATTTAACTTGTTGCAAATTACAGAAAACTCCTAAAAGATAAGATTAAAACTATGTATCTCTAATTATAGTCAGATACAAACTCTGATATTTCTTGATGGTCAGAAATCTATAAATAGCATTGAGGAGTTAAAGGATTCTCACCTACAATATTATTGTGCCTCTAGCCATCGGAAGACAATTTGAGGTAAAGTTGTTAGGGTGATCCTTCTCTCATAGTTAGGTCAGATTCTCTATCAAACAGATAAAGAAAATATGTATTTATTTATTATTGTTTTATTATTGTAGATCATAGAAAATCAAAGATCCAATTATTAATATTCATGTTAAAATATTTAACATGTGGTATCAGAACTTTAGGTTGTAGATTTTTTATGATCTCGATAAAAGATACAATAAATATGTTCTTTCGTATATTGTAATTTTACTATATTGCGAAATACTGAAAATATTATTATTTTTTATTCGTTTTACCATCTGAGAAAGAAATTTTATGATGGTGTCTTTTCTTTTACATCTATTCTGTAAAAGACCCACACAATGACAATAAAACATATATTTTAGTGTTATTATTTTCTATACTTTGCCATATTGAGTATGTGCTGAAGGAAGAGAAACTCCCTCCCGTATTGATGCACTCCTTCTAAACATGCTTGGGTGTTATTTTCATTTTTCCCTGTAGTATTGTACGTTGTTAAAAATTTCTTTCCCTTTTATACTGTGTTGCAATGGAAAAAGATATTGAGGGTATTTGCTAAAAAAAAAAAAAAAAAAAAGAGAGAAAGAGAAGAAGAAAGGGTTGAATGGAGGTGGAACTCGGCAAAGGTAGAACGCTGGGACACCAGGCCGTCTTCTCCTCATTGGCGACGTCCACCGTTGGGGGCAAAACAAAAGTTTTGTAAATTGCTACTGCAGTGATGCGTTTTTGATAAAATCAGAAATCTGAGGAAGAAAGAACTGATTTATTGCTTAGGGTTTATAGGACAAGAGCTTGGGCTCTACGCTATGGGCCTTGGCCCAGTTCATTTGTTATTTGTTTTAAATAATTTAGTAGATGTGTATAGTGCTTGGGCCTTGAATTCTGGCCCATCCCGAGGAAAAGAAAAGTGGGCTATGCTTTGGGCACTGGCCTAGCCAAGAGAAAGAGTAAACGGGCCACAACCCAGCCCATTAAAAGAACAAAAAAAAAGGAGAAGAAGGGAGGAACCGGGCTTGTACAGTGGATCCAGCCCAAGTCAACACATCCAGTTGACTTGGGTCTCGGCCCGGTTTGTTGAACCGGTCCGATTCTGACCCGGACCAATCAGATCAAAATTTTTTTTTCCTTATTATTTTAATAATAATAAATTATTATTATCATTATTTTTTTGTTAAAAAAAAAATTATGTTATATACATGTTATTATTGTTATTTACATGTATGAAAATTTTATTAAATACATGTTATTATGTACATGTATGAAAATTTTATTAATTCCTAAATACATGTTATTATGTACATGTATGAAAAGTTTATTAAATCTTGTATACATGTTATTATTGTTATTTACATGTATGGAAATTATTAAATTTATATACATGTTATTATTGTTATCTACATGTATGGAAATTATTAAATTTATATACATGTTATTTTTGTCATCTACAGGTTTGAAAAATTTTATTAAATACATGTTATTATGTACATGTATGAAAATTTTATTAAATCCTAAATACATGTTATTATGTGCATGTATGAAAATTTTATTAAATCCTATATACATGTTATTATTGTAATCTACATGTATGGAAATGATTAAATTTATATGCATGTTATTATTGTTAAATACATGTATTAAATGTCATATGCATGCTATTATTTACATGCATTAAATCTTATGTACATGTTATTATTATATACATGTATGAATTGTTTATTTTGATTCTTATTATCGTGCCATATATATATATAAATATATATATATTTATATATATATATTATCCAATATGGAGCAAATGATTCACATTAAAATTAAAGAAAAGATTGGTTGCCCAAAGGTACAAGACTTTCTTAAATTTTGGTGAAAAATCATTAAATTTCATAGTAAGGTGGATATGATGGAGTGAATAATTTTGTGTGTCAAGATCTACTCCTAAAGGAGGGTCTTGATGACGCTACTAGTTCATCCATCAAATTAAGGTTGGAGTGAAAATTTTTTGTATTAAGATCTACTCCCAAAGTATGGTTTTAATGACACTACTAGTTCATCCACTAAAGAAAAGTTGGAGGGAATACCTTGTATGTCGGAATTTACTCCTAAAGGAGAATTCTGATGATACAACTACTTCATCCACAAAATTTAATATTGGAGGGAACACTTTGTATGTTAGAGTTTATTCCCAAAGGAGAATTCTGATAATACAGCTAGTTCATCCACAGAATTTAATATTAGAGGGAACACTTTGTGTGTTAGAGTTTACTCCCAAAGGAGAATTCTGATGATACAGCTAGTTCATCCACAAAATTTAAAATTGAAGGGAATGCTTTGTGTGTTGGGGCTCATTCCCAAAGGAATGACATCAATGACACTATTAGTTCATTCATAATAGTTTAAATTCTTGATAATGCATGGTTTAAATTCTGAAATTAAAATTGGAGGGAACATTCTGTGCATTGGGATTCACTCCCAAAGGAGGGGAGAGATCTCGATGATACTATTAGTTCATCCATAGTAAATTAATTCTATCACTATTTATGAGTGTCGAACTCAAAGTATTAAAGTGATCAAAATGTTTTTTTTGCAGTAAGTATATGAATATCATTACAATTTTCATGTATAGAATGTATTCTAATATAGAGAAACATGAGCATATCAAATTTACACTAAGAGTTTTTTTTATGTTTAAACATCAATTATCATTGAGAATAGTGATAAAGGTCAGAAAAGTACAATGTTTAACTACTTCCATATTAAACTGTATGAATTTTTTGTATATGATTGTTTACTTTAAAGGCATTATTATTTTATTAAAATAATGGGATATGAACAAGTTAGTAGCATGGTTGTTAGCTAGATACAAATATATTTTGCTAATTTGTGTGAAAAATCATTTGTATCTTTTAGGAAAGGGAGGAAATGATTGTAATGAAAATATAAGAATTATGTCAATTGAAGTTTAAAAGAAATAGTGACACATGAAGGTTTAAGTGCCATAAGCATAAGACATTAATTGAAAGGAAAGATAAACCAAATAAGTTTCGAATAAGATCTTATACGTGTTTATGCATTCTTTTAGATTAAACTCTAGTACAAATGTTCAAATTTCAATTTGTTTTAATATGTCACTTGTGTTGGTTCCTTTTTTTTTTTCTTTCCAATAAAGTTTTATTTGTCATGCCTTCATAATAATGTTTTTGTTAAAAGTTTTATTCACTCATGAGGTATGTACAGGAGTCAAAGGGAAAAATAATTTATGAAAACTTTTACAATTTATGGCATAGAATTTGAAATATAATTTATGATATAAAAGTTTGAAAAATATCTTTAAGAAAAGTTATAGAGATTAGTAAATAAAATATTTTCTGCATTTAGGTTTTCTAATCTCAGGGCGTGTGTTGATTTGTATAAAAGGAAAATAAATCAAACATATTAATAAAAGATGCCACAAGAAATGGAGATTTTCCAAAAATAATGCATATAGACGTATGTAAATATTTTTCTCTATAATATTTGATATAAGCATTTCATTACTTTTATAGATGTTTTTTCATGATATGAATGTATCTATCTGCTACATGAGAAGTCTCAAGCCATTAGTAATTCTTGTAGTACTTTTCATGGGGAGGAATTACAGTTAGATAGAAATGTGAAAATGATTTAATTGGATTGAATAGTGTCATGAAAAATATTAAGAGTTGGGCTATAATGATTTAGATCTTATATCATAATGCTTTAGAATTTATATTGTGTTTTTAGCCTTAATGATTTTTTTTGTTTTAAAGTATGAATTGTTTTAAGGCATATTCGTGTATGGGTGGTCAAATTAAAGTAATAGTTTATATCCCAAATGAAAGATTGTTGAATCTTATGATAGTTATTGGGTATATTATTATAAACTACTTAAGGAGATTCAAATGATCTAGATTGTATTATTTTTACTTATGGTTTGAATTTTGAGAAAATTGAAATATCAAATTTCTTATGGTTGGCAAAATCAATGGAAGTATGAAAACTAGAAATGTGATTGTTGTGAAGTGCATTCTCGTACTTTTGAAAATTTTTCTGGTTTCCTTTTATGATTATCTTAATGATAATATGGAACAACAAGCAAATGATCATTTACCTCATCAGAGAAACACCACTGAAGAATTGGCCATAGAGACATCAGAATAGGTAACCTCATGCAATCTTCTTGATTTGCTATTTGGTTAAGTTATGTGGTGTATCTTCAAAATTTGAATGTGATATAGAAATAAATAAAAGTTTACATATGTTTTCACAGATTATTGAAATAAGTGAATCTATAAAAGATTGATGCATAAAAGAGTGATTGAAATCCATGGATCAATGTAAATTCTGTAATTTCGTTTAAATTGTCTGAAATGTATGAAAAGTCGAATGGAAATGGGTTTTGGAGACAAAATCTTAACTTCAAGGGTAATGTTAAACGATATAAAGTTAGACTTGTAATTAAGGATTTCTCTCAGAAATGACATTGATTAGAGTTTTTTTTTTCTATTAAATCTGAAAGAACTCATTGAGGATCACTATGACAACTCAATATAGTTTAGAGTTACATTAAATGAATGTGAAAACAATTGTAAACTAAAAGTATGAAGTCTACAAGAAACAAATAAAAGGATTACCTAGAAGATGTAACAGTTTTTTTAAAAATTGGTATTTGAAATTTGATAATACCAATACTGTTTTGAGATTAAGAGAAAATATTTATTATTAATGTATATACCCATAAGTCAGTGAGAGCATATTTGCATTTTAGTCATGCATGTATATGACTTTTTGGCAAGTATGAGTCATTGTTAGTAGTATGATATTAAAGTTACATCTCTAAATAAAATTTATGAATGAGATATCATTCGTAATTGAGTTTGAATTTAATACCAAGACGATGACTGTTATGATTGTCTTAGTATAGTTGTATAAAGTTTGAAAAGAATTTGCATGAAAAATTACTGGTAAATGGATACTTTAAAAATAAATGTGACATGCTCAATATTTACAATATTCTCAAATTGATTAGGTCATTAAAGAAATTTGTATAAGATGATTATAAGGAACTTGGTGGTTGTACAAATTTGTATACAGCTGAATATCAGTTTATCGTTAACATACTTTGTTGTTGCTAAAGTAACCCAAGGATACTTGACCCAAAAGCTGTGAAAAGAGTACAAAGTTATTTGCAAGAAATTGTCTTAAGAAGAACTGATATTCTTAAGGTAACTGGATATTCAGACCCTATTTTATGAGATTACTCTAATGATGAAAAATACAGTTATGGTTATGTATTTTACTATCCAGTAGAGTTATTTATGGAAAAGTATGAGATAAATCTTTTACTGCTTTATCTACAATAGAGACTGAGTTTGTGGTATGCTTTGAGACCACAATTTATAGTATCTAACTGAGGAAATTTATCTTAGGACTTGGAATTGTCGACTTATAGCCAAGCCGCTAAGAATGTATGGCAAGAATTCTTCAGAATATTTTTCTCCGAATGATGAGTATTTAATAAAATATTAAATACTCAAGTATTAATGAGAAAGTACATAAACAAATATGTCCATATCAATAGTGTGTTAATGATTGTAATTTAAAAAAAAAACATGTTGAAAAGATGGGTTCAAATGCTTATACTCATAATGTGAACATGTTACATAGATCATTGATATGTTGAGTATTTTGTTACTGGATATTGAAAGATATCTATTATGGTTGTTTCTGTTTTCTTGTATTTCCACTTTATATGTACATTAAATGGTGTGGATGAATGACGACAAGATAATGTCTACAATAGACATGAATTGGAACCCAAGGCATCACTGTATTGGCCTTAATTATCCCAATTAAAGATTATGTAAAATTAGTTGCTGGTGTTGCGGTACATGGAAGAGAATTTGTTGATTATATAACAGAGAACCGCGATGACTCGCATCAGTAGTTGATTTAACATTGATATTACGGAACTCATGAAATGCATTTTGAGCTATGAAAGTTTCAGGAAATGAATTTGCGCAGTATAGTTAATTTCCTGTGATAAACACATGAATGAAAAATATTATTTTATGGGTGTATGGGCCAAGCAGGAGAATGTAAGAGTTTTATTTAAACTCTATATCCCACACACCCATCTTAATAGAGTTTGAAATAGCTCAAACTTATCAGATAAAAGATGAGTGATAACGGGATAAGAAAACTCCTAAGAGATAAGATTAAAACTCTGTATCTCTAATTATAGTCAGATACAAACTCTGAGATTTTTTGATGGTCATAAATCTATAAATAACATTGAGAGGTTAAAGGGTTCTCACCTACAATATTATTGTGCCTCTAGCCATTGGAAGACAATTTGAGGTAAAGTTGTTAGGGTGTTCCTTATCTCATAGTTAGGTCAGATTCTCTATCAAACAGATAGAGAAAGGTACATATTTATTTATTATTGTAGATCATAGAAAATCGAAGATCCAATTATTAATATTCATGTTAAAATATTTTACAAAGTTTTCTCAAAACCACATTTCCATCTGAGCTACATCATTTATCAAAAAAAAAAAAAAAAGTTTTGAACACTCTGGTTCATACACTTATAAGTTTCTACTTTCTCTTATTCAATTGGTCGACAAGTATGATGGTCCTAATGATGATCCTGCACGTATTTCGTGTGTATCTCACCAATGGCTTTTAAAAACCTCATGAATTGACTTGGGTTACAGGTGCGGTTCTGGCTGTATTGACTGCATTTTTTGGTGTGATTGGTTATTCCTTACCTTGGGATCAAATTGGTTATTGGGCAGAAAAATTGTAACAAGGGTACCAGAAGCTATTCCTTTAATAGGATCGCCTTTGGTAGAGTTATTATGTGGAAGTGCTAGTGTAGGACAATCCACTCTGACCGTTTTTATAGTTTACACATTTTTTTACTACCTCTGCTTATTGCCGTATTTATGTTAATGCACTTCCCAACTCAAGTTGTCTACTAGTGGAGGTTGGGTTTTTCATTTATGTTTCATGTTGATGGTATGTCGATGGTATTGAGTTACAGAGCACCATTTATGTGGATATGGAAATGTTGATTTAGTAAAGTTTTCTCAAAACCACATTTCCATCTATGCAGCATCATTTATCAAAAATAAAAAAGTTTTGAACACTCTGGTTCATACACTTAGAAGTTTCCACTTTCTCTGGTTCATTTGCACCTTAAAAAAAAAAAAAAAGGTCATTTGCTACCCTTTAAGACTTTTGATTGGAATGCCAGGATCACAGTTGATTGATGATTCCGATCAAGACTAAGTGCATGTGCCCTGTTTTTATAAGTCTCATTTGACTACCTATCAAACAAAAAGAGTCTCAGTTGACTATCTTGAATGGAATTATATTTTCAATGGGTAGCTCTTGTGGTCTATCTCGAGAGACATATATGTTGTCTTTTTGGCCCCCTCACACTTTTCAATGTTAGCATTGGTTAGTTGGTTTGTAGTCTTGTGGCTAGCATGGGATAAGGAGGTCATGTCTCAATCTCATTCATCATCTCCTTTGGGTGATCGGAAAAATGCCCCAATATGTTTATGTGGATCAATTGCACGTCTCAAAGTCTCCAACACTTCAGGAAATCCAAGAGGACCTTTTTTTACTTGTCCAAACTACAATAAGGGGGTCATCACTTACAACTTTTGTATACTTTTAGATTCCTACAATTTTTTATGGTTGATTTTTACAAGTTGTTTGCTGTAGGGAAATCCATATTGCAACTACTTTATATGGATATATTTTGAAAAAGGAAATGGAAGTCCACTTGCCAGGAAAGTGAATTCTAGCAAAGAGATGGAGAACTCAAAAAGAGAGAGGTTGAAGTCAATAGGAGAGAGAATGAAGTCCAACATGCTTTAGAAGAGATCCATAAAGCAAAGGAAGACATCCAAAAGAAAGTGTTGGATCTTCTGAATGAATGGGAAGAGCTTCAAAGTTAAGTTATAGAGATTAGTCATGCACGCATGCTTCTATACGTGTATTGGGGACTTTCTATACTAATCTCATGTATTTTGCTACAATCAAGATCAATAGAAGATTAAGTTTGTGTTAGGGACTTTTTGTACGTTATTAAGTTTGTCAGTGTTCCAGTTTAGCCAGACTGGTGACTTGTAAACATTCTATATTATGATGCAGTCTTCTCAAATTTGTAATATGTATTTTATTTTTCCAATTGTACCAGACTTATGATCCCTTCAATATAACGTATTTTCCAGCAAATTTGTTCCTGTAATAGTAAGTTGAAATTTGTACTATCTAATACATCCAATGACCTAATAACCAGACTAACTTCCAGGATGTAACAGGCAAGACTAAATTCTTTTAAAATTAAATACATTTGTCCTTCTTCATTAAACCATCAAAACAAGTACATTACTTGTTTGAAAATAAATTGAGTGTCAAATACACACAACGACCACAAATTCATTTGGGACCATAAAAGTGCCAAATACTAACAACGAGTATTAAATACAAACAAAGACCACAAACTCATTTGGGACCACAAAATTGCCAAATACTAACAACGAGTATCAAATACAAACAACAACCACAAACTGCCAACATCAATCACAATACGAAGTTCACACGGATAAAATGCCAACAACAACCATCAATTGTCAAAAGAGGTATGATGTTGAAGATCCACATGTAACCAAATAACATAAAATAGACATAAAAATCAGAAATAAAAGTTGTCATACTCAAGAAAACAATTATATATATATATGAAATATTGCATACATTTGTAAGGACACTTTGTTGTGTGCCAGCAAGTAAGACATCATCTGTTGTTGCTGCAACGTAACTCATGTTCAAGACCTCATCTATGCTTCCCGCAATGCCACTCATACTCAAGACCTCCTATGTTGCCGCTACAATGCAACTTATGTTTAAGACCTCATCTGTGGTTGTAGCGCCACTCAAGACCTCATCTGGAAGTTTACTTGCCTACAATTCAATCATACATAATTAATTTAAATAGATTTCATTAACAACAATGTATAAGAATGACAAAGAAATTAAATTCATTTTTCATCTTTCTCTTGACATCGGTTTTGGATTGTTTATGCTTAGTTTGTGGCCTTTTTTTTAACATTCTCTATTGCCGATGCCATCCTCTTCGATGGAGGCCTCCCTTTACTTCAAACAATGTGAGGACTTAATACTTTTTTCGAACTTCCCATTTCAATATCCCCAACCTCAGTACTAGTATTCGCAAGTACAGGTTGCATCTTGCTTTTTGTGTAAATCAAATTCATTGCCTTTAACTTCTGTGTCATATCCACTGAATTATCATCATCCTCGCAAGCATTTGTGGCGACTTCAAGGCATAACTTAACCAAATTAGCATACCTTCCTGCAGATAGTTTACCACTCAAATCATCATAACTACTTCGAATGATAACATATCTATGCTTAATATCCTTCCTCCACCTGTCCATAATGTACTTTGAAGGTACTGATTAGACATCCATTACTAGGAAAATAGCAAGAATGTGCCTAAATAAAATACCTCTCCTCTGAAATAGTCCACACATGCACTTTGCCTTACACTCCTCTTGATTAAAGTATGCCATATATGTAACTCTTTTAATGGACCCTTCAACGTGCAACTAGTTATTAATTTCATATGTCGAAATTACCCCTTCCGTCTTGATAAGAATACAATGAGAATAAATAATCCCCATTATTTCAGACTGTACCTCTTTAAATTTTGAATTAGTATACAAATCTTGAAATTGCTTTTCCACGGGTAAATAGGTTATACATGGGATTTTGCAGTTGAAAGAGTGGAAGTTCGCTGCCATCTCTGCCTCTCCTCTCTTTCTCAGTACATTGTCAAATTGATCAACGAACTCTTTTAATGTGGTCCCCGAATGCACAAAACCATCAAAAAATGTATTTATGCTCTCACTCCTCTGAGTTGTGCTCATTCTAGCCCAAAATGAATCTTTTAGATATACATGAACCCAATGCATTATCTCACTATATAGAATTTGAAGCCATGCATTCTCGTGCAAATTGTACATATCAACCACGCCTCCCACGACTTCTCAAACTCATCAAAATTTTGGTAATCATAAACACATTTGTACAATTCTTTCTTCAAACCATCATTTTATATTAAGAATAGGAACCCAATTTCTCTGGTAGTTTTCGCATTATGTGCCATAAACAATACCGGTGTCAGGTTTTCAGAAAGACTATTGCTATGGCATTTTTTATGGTTCTGTCTTGGTCAGTGATAATAGCGTTTGGAGCCTTCTCATCCATACATTTCAACTAAGTCTCAAATAACCAAACAAATATATTAGTATCTTCGCTTGAAATCAAACTTGCTCAAAAAGGTATTGATTGTCCATGATGGTTAACATCGACAAAAGGAGTGAATGACATGCCATATTTATTTGTTAGGTATGTTGTATCAAATGTCACAACATTCCCAAAATACCCATATGATGCTCTGCTACGTGCATCGGCCCAAAATACATTCTTTAATCTTCCATCGTTGTCTAAAGTCATCAAGGAATAAAACTCATAATTCTTATACTACATTTTCTCAAAATACCCACAAAGTGCATAAGCACCTCCTTTACCAAGCCTAAGGTGTCAGGCCTTGTTAATATAATTTTGCGCATCTTTCTCAACAAATGGAAGATTATCGTATCCACCTGCCTCGACAACCAATGAGTTGAAACTGTTAACCATACTGATGCCTGCCTTGTCGTTGATATCTAGTTGACTCTTTACGGAATCATCAATAACTCAATTACATCTAAAGAACCTTGCCTTTTGTGGACTTAATGCGTGGTTGTGTGCATTCTCAACTGTAGTTATACGCAACACCCCATCAAGAAAAATTGCATTAACCTTCGCCTTACAATCTGTCTTCGTTGTCGAACGTGGTTTAGAAACATTCAAAGTACGATTCCTTGCCTTACCACCACGAGCACAACCAAGTGTGAAATATCTAACACTTCCATCGTCTTTCCTTTTACTTCTTTGGATTATTACGCTAAATCCAATCTGTTTTCCATATTGCTTATAGTATTCCATAAGCTCATGCTCAGTTTTAAATGACATCCCCAGCCTTGGCTTTATAACACTATCATCATCATTTCCATGATTGCTTGATGGTACTTCTTCAACCGGTACTTCCTCAACCATCGATGGTACTTCCTCAACCATTGAATTATCAGCTTCCTGGATTATATTATAACACATATCAATACTTAAAGTTTTGTTATTTAATATGTACATGAACACAGTTTAATTTATTTTATACTTGTTGTTGTTCAATGAACTCGTCTCCTACATTTGAGCTATCTTGATAAGTATTGCTTTCAGAAGAAAACGACGATCGCCTAGTAGATGAGATGATGGTTTCCGTCATATCCTTAGGATTACTTGAACATCCCGGATTAGGAATTGGAGGAGCATAAGGGTAGGGAATTGTTGGTCTAAATGGTACTTCCATTGGCTACTGCAATTTACAATAAAAAAATGTAGCTCTTCACAAAGTGGATTTAAACATAGAAACTTTTTGGTCATAAAGTTTATCACCTCGTTTCTCCACGGATAAGGATCGGCATTTGGACAAGGAGCAAATGGTGAGAAAAATGTAGGCGGCATCATCCCATGGTAACCATGCATGTAGCTATATGTTGACCAATCTGGATAAAATGGCCTTGGTATATCCTGAAATAATATCGAGTAATGATTTACTACCAAATTATAAATAACACAAATAACATGGCTTTTGGATTGGAAAAGCATACTTGAGTGAATGCAGTAGTGTTGGTAGGCGTTGTAGCACTGTTGGTAGGCCTTGTGTTTTCTTCCCCTTTTTCCATCGACTTATCCACCAAAATGGACGTACATCTATGTAAACATTCAGCTAATTCAAGATCAGAAATTAATTTGACAAGCCTTGCACTTCTTTAATCATGTATAGTGATTGAAAGATTCACCTCCAGGCCAAATATAACATAGAATGATTAATATCTCAACTTGTATAGTAGAAAAAAGTGAAAAACAAACTCATGGCAATGGAAAGTTTAGATTATTAATAGCCCCGCAAGCTTCTGAGTTTAGATTTATACTTGTAAAAATCCTTTTCATTATGAAATTATCACTGAGGTCTTTATTCAAACACATTCTCTGCGTCTCATTTATTCTCTTTAAAAATCCCTTACTACCGATCAAATAATTATCAAACATATGGGCATTATTCCAGACTAGATCAAATAAACATGTATACCTGCAACTACTAGAGGGTCTTGACATCGTTCATGTTTCTGAGGGAGATGGTGTGTGAGAGTAAATATGAAACCGAAAACAGGTAAATGGGGGGTGGTGTGTGAATGGTCTAGATTTACAAAACGACAAAAAAAAAAAAATGAGTGAGACCAGAGAGCAACTACCTAGTTGTTGTGGTGATGGAGCAGATGGTTTATAGCAACCAGGTAGATAGATGTCTCTTATTCGTCGAGGGGGGGGGGTCTTGGCTTTTCTCGAAGTTACCGGCTGGGTGGTGGAGGAGTTGAGTAGAACGCCACGCCGGTGGTGGAGGAGACGAGCCCGACGTCGGTGGTGGAGGCGACAAAAAAATTTGGCTCACTCGAAGTTGGACAGCAGCAAAATGCTTTCAGTTTTGAATTTCATAGCTCTCTTCATGAATTGTAGAAATCAATTCATTTTGGTCATTCGCTTGTTCAGCTTATAATTTTGTCTTCCAAGCATAGAAGCTGTCAAAGTAATACAAAGGTAAGTCCCAAGATCGAATTCACAGGGACAATGGAAATTGAGCAAACCTTTTATAATTACAAGATAAAATGTTGACGTTTATGGAGACAAGAAATTTCGAAAAGAAGAAAGTCTTGAACTAAAATGTGGACTATTTACTAATGAAGCGTGGACTGAATTAAGAGTATGATTAGTGGCTGTTTTGGAAGCTCAAGCTCGAATTAAACTGAAAATAAATGTGAATATAAGTTTCTAAAATTACAAAAACTAATAGGCTTAAAGAAAGTGTGTAACAAATGAGTTAAACTTGTATGAAGCAATAAAACAAACACTTGGGATGCAATTTTCACCATCTGTTTTGGCGATGGATTTACTTCTCTTTTCTTATCTTCTCTCAACCATGCTCCCATTCCTAGAAGTCATAATCGGAAAATATAGCAATGAACCACAAATCTTAGTCTAATAAAACTACTTGACGAATTATATAACAATTGTAAAATAATGAAAGAAAGCCATCAAAATCTTGTTACTTATTCAAGTATCAATTGTGCCTTTACGTCTACAACTAATCTAAGCCAAGAACACAGAACTTCAATCCTTTCTAGATATAAACTGAAATATCATCCAACAAGTTAATCATTGAAATCTCACAACATCGAAAAAAATCCATCCCAAAACAGTCATAGGTTATTCATTGAATCCCAAGCTTAAAATCTAGCCTATCATTTCTAAATGGATAATCTCTTTAAGAATTTGTGAGTCTATTGAAAGCTGAACTAAAATAAATGAGAGACAAATAAACCGAAGAACCTGCTGAACGAAAAAGATGATAAAAAAAAAAAACTGCAAACTTGAAACGTAAACGAAAGAGACACACAAAAAAACCAACGAAAAAAAAAATCCCGCTGCCCAGGTCTGGAATGGAACAAAAATGCTTAAGGAAAGAAAATCTCTAGACGACGAAACGGAAAGAATGAAAAAAAGCCTGAACGAAAAAAAAAACTCAGAACAAAAAGAAACTAAAACTAAAAAAATCCCAAAAAGTAAAGTAAATTAAGCCCCAAAATGCAGGTTTGGGGCCCAAGATATCTCATTTCAAACTTAAAATTCTCATCTCATCATTACAACTTTCTCAAATTCCCACATAAAATATAATAAACAATTCAACTTTTTCAAATACTAATACAACTTTTTCAAATTTCAATACAATAATAATACTAAAAATAATATTTTAAACTCTCATCTCAAACTTAAAATTCTCGTCTCTACTTCCAAACCTTCTGAGTGTTAGTAGCTTCCGTCTCAAACGTAAATGCTGAACGAAAAAAAGAAAACTGTGAAGATAAAAAAAATCCCGCCGCCTCCAACGTCTGGAACCCTACTCGAAGAAAAGTAAGAATGAATACCAAAAAAATTAAAGCTGCCGACTTCCTCTCTTAAATGAGGTCTAAAACGACCATAAAGTAAAGCTCCCCAAGAACAATAAAACTGAGTCTGAAACGAGAAAAACTTGAAATGAAAACAGTAGAAAAAAAATAAAATGAAGTACTGTAGTCTACCAGTCTAAGGTCTGCCCTCTACAAGCTAAAAGACTCCAGCCCTTCAAGCAAGGGTACTGCTACTCGCCCCGCTCAATAATCCCACTGAGATGTCCCGTTATACTTTTTTTTTTTTTTTGAAAATTTTTTTTTACAGAAAGATTAAGAAAATTATATTTAATTATATTGTGAATTTTATTCATTTTTTCAAAATATTTAAAAGTGTTAAAAAATGATATGAAAAAAACAAAAAAAAAAACACTTTTAAATATTTTTTTCAAATCATTTTTTTAACACTTTTTAATATTTTGAAAAAATGAATAAAATTCACAATATAATTAAATATAATTTTCTTAATCTTTCTGAAAAAAAAATTTCAAAAAAAAAAAAAGTGGAGCGGGATAAGTGAACGGGATCCCCCAGCGGGATCCCTAGCATTTTCCTTCAAAGAAAAGAACAAAAAGAGCGAATAATAATAAAACTCCTGTCCAAGCCGACTGCTCAGCATTCTACTTTTCTCTATGAAAATTCCAAAATACCCCTCAGTTCCCTCTGTGCTTCGTGGGTCTGCTGTGTGTGCTGTTTTCGACTGCAATTGCATCCGGCGTGCACTGCTCTGCTGGGAGACAAGTTGCTGTCTCTTTTTGTTCTTTTTTCTTGAATTAGATTGGTTTCCATCAAATCTATAATCAATTCTTCTATTTCCTCATAGGTCCTCACTCTTTCTTTCCTTCCATAAATGCCCTATAATATATAAATAAAATGATATTATAATTTAATTATTTCAAGGGCAAATATGAGACTTTGATGTGTAAAATATTATTTGCTTGTCTCTAGCAAAAAGATTGAAAGGAAATAAAACTCTTAGCTTTCATCCAATCATAACTGAAGTAAAAAACCTATGCAATAGATTAGAGATTATTGTCAAAATGGGTATTGAAACCAAGACAGATCAGATTAAAGCTTTTGTAAAAACTTATGGCATATTCAACACTCAAGTAGGAAAAATGTGTAGAAGATTGCAGCTCACTAAGTGCAGTAAGTGTGTGGCAAGATTACCAATGTTGACTAACATTTCATTATATCTTCACCAATATTAGCAGCTTGTCACAAAGAATCACAAGTGATCTTACTCTAATTCAAAACCATTGCAATCTTTTTTTTTTTGGTTTCCCTAGGGAGGTCAGATCTATAAATGTGCGCCTACCCACATTTTCACAAATAAGCCCTTACCACTAAATTACCTAAAGGATGTGTATTTTGTTTTGTTTTGTTTTTTTGTTTTTTTGTTTTTTTCCTTTTAAAAATTCCTAGTGGGGGAATCAGGACTATGAATGTGCGCCTATTCACACTTTCACAAGTCAGCCCTTACCACTAGTCTACCTAAAGGATTTTTGTTTTTGGAATGAAATGGTTCATTAGAGTTTGTTCGCTCAAAATTAAGCTAGACTTATTGAAATAGAAAGGCAACCAAGCTATTCAATTTGTGTACAGTCAAAAATAGCAATCAGCTACTTCATGCATTTCCCTTTCTCAAGTAATTGAATATAGGATATGAACTTCTATGTTGAGCTAAAGTCCGAACCATTTGTGGTTACCGCAACCCATAATTCCAACACTCTTTTCCCAAGCATAGAAATTTGAAAATAGTAATTTATAAAGTTTAGCTAAGAAGTTTCATAAAAATGAACATTGAACTTCATCAAACTAGAGGAGGGACACACAACAAAAGGGACACCTAGCATGTGAAAGAAAAATGAAATTCTCCACCCCCCAACTTAAAATGAGCATTGTCCTCAATGATAAAAACAATGTCAAAAGAAAAACAAAGTGATAGTGAAGGGAATGAAGGGTTACCTGATGAGAAGAGAAACATGTGACAAGAAGAGAACAATGAAAAATAGAAGAGAGGAAACACATCTGCATAAACTAAAACTGAAACAGAAAAATGCAAGAAAGAAGTGAAATAAAATGACAAACAAGTCAAACATCAAGGCTCGGTTGGAGGGTCAGGGTCCAATAGATGGATGGTGGTATCCTCTGGTGAAAAATGGTCAAGGAAATGTTTGAGTAGCGGTCCATTAACCTTAAAAATATTACCATTGTGTGGATTGAGGATTTCAACAGCCCCATGAGGAAACACCGTCTGAACAATATAAGGACCACTCCATTTGGATCGAAGTTTACCGGCAAACACATGGAGTCTAGAGTTGTAGAGGAGAACCTTTTGATTGGGGAGAAAACTCTTTCTCAAAATGTGCTTATCATGCAAAGCCTTAGTTCTCTCCTTGTAAAGCTTGGCATTATTATAGGCATCGTGTCTCAACTCTTCTAATTCATTTAGCTCCAATTTCCTTAAAACACCAGAATTGTTAGTAGAAAAGTTAAAGTGCTTGACAGCCCAATAAGCCTTATGTTCTAACTCAATAGGGAGATGGCATGCTTTACCGTAAACCAAATGATAGGGAGACATGCCTAGGACAGTTTTAAAAGCTGTCCTATAAGCCCATAAAGTGTCCGGGAGCCTCAAAGACCAATCTTTCCTATTTGGGTTAACTGTTTTTTCAAGAATGGCTTTGATTTCACGGTTGGCCAACTCAGCTTGGCCATTCGTTTGAGGATGATAAGGAGTTGAAATTTTGTGATGGACCCCATATTTTTTCATTAATGTCGCAAATGGTTTATTGCAAAAGTGGGAACCTCCATCACTAATTAAAACCCTTGGTATCTCAAACCGAGTGAAAATGTTGTCTTTCAAAAATTTTAACACCACTCGGTGGTCATTGGTCCTACATGGTATTGCCTCGACCCATTTAGAAATATAGTCCACGGCAACAAGAATGTAAAGATAACCAAAAGAAGACGGAAAATGACTCATAAAATCAACCCTCCAACAATCAAAAATTTCTAATGCTAAAATGGGTTGTAAGGGCATCATGTTTCTACGGGTGATTCCTCTTAACTTTTGGCATGGTTCACATGCCTTACAAAAATTGTAAGCATTCTTGAACATGTGAGGCCAATAATAACCACATTGCAAGATTTTAGCCACTGTTTTCTTGACTGAAAAGTGGCCTCCACATACATTAGCATGACAAAAATTTAATATGTACGGAATGTCACAATTAGGCGCACACCTCAAAATTTGATCAGAATAATATTTGAATAAATAGGGGTCATCATAAAAGAAAGATCTGACCTCCAATTTAAACTTTTTGATGTCTTGAGGGCTCCAATGTGGTGGGGTACGTCCTGTCACCAAGAAATTGACAATATCAGCAAACCAAGGTAAAGAATCAACAGCTAAAAGCTGTTCATCTGGAAAGGAATCTGAAACGGGAGTAGTAGGTTCAGAATTTTTGACGACGAGTCGAGATAAATGATCAGCAACCACATTTTCTACTCCCTTTTTATCCTTGATGCTGATATTAAATTCCTACAACAACAAAATCCATCTAATCAGTCGAGGTTTGGCATCTTTCTTTGTGAGCAAATATTTGAGAGCTGCATGGTCAGTGAATATAACAATTGGAGAGCCTAAAATGTAAGCTCTAAATTTATCCCAAGCGAAAACAACTGCTAGTAACTCATTTTTAGTGGTGGAGTAATTTTTCTGAGTTGCATCGAGTGTTTTGCTTGCATAATAAATCACAAATAGAAGCTTACCTCTACGCTGACAAAGGACAACACCTATGGCAAGATCACTGGCGTCACACATGATCTCAAATGGCAATGACCAATCAGGTGGTTAAATTATAGGTGCAGTGACTAGCATAGATTTGAGTTGCTCAAAAGCAACTTGACATGCATCAGTCCATTTAATCCTTAGCTAACAACTCACACAAAGGTCTCGATATAGAGCTAAAGTTTTTTACGAAACGCCTATAAAACCCAGCATGTCCCAAAAATGATCTAATATTTTGGACTGATTTTGGAATGGGTAACGTCGATATTAGATCAATTTTGGCTTTGTCAACTTCAATGCATCGGGCCGAGATGATATGACCAAGGACAATACCTTGCCGCACCATAAAATGGCATTTTTCCCAATTTAAAAGCAGATTTTTCTCTTCACATCGAGCCAAAACAACAGTGAGGTGAGTAAGGCATGCATTAAATGAATCACCATAGACTAAAAAATCATCCATAAACACTTCCAAGATATGCTCAACCATGTCACTAAAAATACTTAACATGTATTGCTGAAATGTGGCGAGTGCATTACAAAGTCTAAAGGGCATTTTCCTAAATACAAAAGTCTCAAACGGGCAAGTAAAAGTAGTTTTTCCTTGGTCTTCAGGGGTTATTTCAATTTGATAATATCCTGAAAAACCATCAAGAAAACAATAAAAATTATGGCCTGCAACTCTTTCCAAAGTTTGGTCTAAAAATGGTAATGGAAAGTGGTCTTTTCTTGTGACAGCATTTAGTTTCCTAAAATCAATGCACATGCGCCATCCTGTGATGGTCCTAGTTGGGATTAACTCATCTTTTTCATTTTTCACAATTGTAACCCCAGATTTCTTAGGAACTACTTGAGTAAGACTTACCCATTGACTATCTGAGATGGGATAGATGATACCTACAACCAAGAGCTTCAAGACTTCATTTTTAACCACATCCTTCATCATAGGATTCAACCTCCTTTGCATCTCTAGAGTTGGTGATGAATTTTCTTCCAAGAAAATTCGATGTGTGCAAATGGTGGGGCTGATTCCTTTGATGTTGGCAATTGACCATCCAAGTGCTCCTTTATGTTGTTTAAGAACCCGTAGGAATTGCTCCTCTTGCTCAACTGATAAAGAAGATAAGATAATACATGGAAAAATGTTAGTTGGCCCAAGAAAAACATATTTCAGCGATTCAGGTAGTGGTTTCAAAACCGGTGATGGAGGAACTTCATCCGATGGTTGCTGGTTTATGGATTGAAGTGGCAGATCTTCGAATTTGAGTCGCCACAATGAGTCCATTTTGCTACCTGCACCAGAATTTACTGCATTAGTATCCAACAGTTCACTATTTTCTAAGGTTCCAGGTAAAACACGTTCCATTTGACTCTCTTGCTCTGATAAAAAAAATTGTTCAGCAAGTAAAGATTCCAAACAATTCACTTCCTGGAGTTCTTTCAAATCTTGTGGTTGCCTACAAGTGTTGAACACATTTAATTCCAACATCATATTTCCAAAAGTCAATTTAAGGATACCACTTCGACAATTTATCAAAGTGTTGGAAGTAGCCAAAAATGGCCTCCCTAAAATGACAGGTGCCTGAAAAACAGAGTGAGGAGTTAGTTGAACATCTAATACCACAAAATCAACAGGATAATAAAATTTATCCACTTGCACCAACACATCTTCTACCACTCCCCTAGGCTTTTTAATTGAACGGTCGGCCAACTGTAAGATGATAGAAGTTGGTTTCAACTCTCCTAAACCAAGTTGCTCATAGGTATTATAAGGAAGCAAATTGACACTAGAACCTAAGTCTAGTAGTGCTTGGTCTATTTTGGAGCTTCCTATAACACAAGCTATTGTTGGAGAGCCTGGATCTTTATACTTATAGGGAGTATTGGATTGGATAATGGCACTGACTTGTTCCGTGAGAAATGCCTTCTTCTGCACATTAAGTTTTCTTTTAACCGTACACAAATCTTTCAAAAATTTGGCATATGTGGGGATTTGTTCAATGGCATCAAGAAGAGGAATGTTAATGCGCACTTGTCTAAAAATGTCTAAAATCTCAGTATGATGCTTATCTTTATGTAAAGGAACCAATCTTTGAGGAAAGGGTGTCGGAGGAGTTACCTTTGGTTCCAAATAAACATCAACATCAGAATTTTTACTTTGTGCATTGGACATGGAACATTCACCTTTCTTGCCAGCTTCATTACCCAATGTATCAACTTCTTTGCCACTACGGAGAGTTATCATGGCCATGCAAGTCCTGACATTTGCTTCTGAAGAAGATGCAGACTCTATGGCAGCAATTTGGACTTGAGGATTTGGTTGAGGTTGAGATGAGAATTTTCCTTTCTCTTGTGCACTCAAAGTTGTGTTCAGCTTGGTCAAATTATTCCTTATGTCATTGATGGCTTGAGAAGTTTGGTTATTTATGGTGGTTTGACTTTGCATGAACTGCTGAAGAGTAGAAGCCATTTGTTGAAATGGGTCATCCATGGGTTGTCTAGGGGCTGGAATTAGTGCATTTTGCTGGGTATGAACTGAATATTGAAGTGCACCAGCTCCCGGATGTGCCGAATTTGGTGGATGATCATTTCTCCAGCTAAAATTAGGATGATTTCTCCAACCTGTATTATAAGTGTTAGAATATGGTGCAGGAAAAGGCTTAGAAATCATGTTAACAGGATGAGAAGCATCACCCAAAACTTATTTAAAAGCTGGAATAGTAGGACATTCAGATGTTACATGGCTAATATCCTCACAGATGTTACATTTTCCGTGTTTTGGAATGCTCTGAATTTCATGCACTTTCTTCAACTCAATCGCCTCCAATTTTTTTGACAATAAGTCAAATTTGACTTTTAAATCATTCTCCTCATTCAAAACATATTTTCCCCCTCCGCTCATGGTCCTCAATGGTTCAGCTCTATCATAGATACAAGAAGTATTCCATGATTGAGCATTTTCAGCCAAGTAATCAAAATATGCAAATGCTTCTTCCGACTCCTTGTTAAAAAATTCTCCATTACACATGGTTTCGACAAATTGTCGCATCTTAGGTACCAAAGTTTTGTAAAAAAAACTAATGATGCGCCAATTCTCGTAACCATGATGTGGACAAGCATATAAGAGATCTTTGAACCTTTCCCAACTTTGATAAAACGTTTCATTTTCTTTTTGAGAAAAATTCATAATTTGTCTTTTTAAAGCATTGGTTCGATGCATTGGGAAAAACTTTTTGAAAAATTCAGCTTGCATTTCTTGCCATGTTTCAATGGATCTTGGCCTCAATGCATTCAACCATGTTTTTGCTTTGTCCTTAAGAGAAAAAGGAAACAACTTCAATTTAACAATCTCCTCAGTACAATTTTGATCCAAAAATGTAGAGCATACTTCCTCAAACTCCTTGAGGTGCAAGTAGCGATTTTCAGAATCCATCCCATGAAAATGAGGCAATAATGGTATCATTCCAAGTTTAAAATTTAAATTGTGAGCATTCAAAGGTGTAATGATGCATGATGGAGTGGTAGTCCTAATAGGATGCAAATATTCTCTAAGTCCTAATAGGATGCAAATATTCTCTAAGTGTTCTATTCGGATTTCCCACATCCCTATCATGACATTCATTTTCAGCCATGATGCTATTAGTGTCAGATGATGATTCAAGAGAGGGTGATGCAGAGTTAAAAGATGATAATGATTCTGTCCTAAACAGTCAAGATGTGTGGTCTCTAGTCCAACCAGTCATGCAAACAGGAGCAGGAAAACAAAGACAATGAAAATTAAACAGAGAAAAGGGGAAAAAAAACAATTGTCACCCAGGCTGTGAAGAGGTTCACAGCTCCACAAACGTCTTCTTAAGAAAAGAGAATGCTCTGACAAACACCAGTTGTCCCCGGCAACGGCGCCAAAAGCTTGTTCAGCTTATAATTTTGTCTTCCAATCGTAGAAGTTGTCAACGTAATACAAGAATAAGTCCCAAGATCGAATTCATAGGGACAATGGGAATTGAGCAAACCTTTTATAATCACAAGATAAAATGTTGACGATTATGGAGACAAGAAATTTCGAAAAGAAGAAAGTCTTGAACTAAAATGTGGACTATTTACTAATGAAGCGTGGACTGAATTAAGGGTAAGATTAGTGGCTGTTTTGGAAGTTCAAGCTCGAATTAAATTGAAAATAAATGTGAATCTAAGTTTCTAAAATTACCAAAACTAAGAGGCTTAAAGAAAGTGTGTAACAAATGAGTTAAACTTGTAGGAAACAATAAAACAAACACTTGGGATGCAATTTTCACCCACTGTTTTGGCAATGGATTTACTTCTCTTTTTTTATCTTCTCTTAACCATGCTCCCATTCCTAGAAGTCATAATCGGAAAATATAGCAATGAACCACAAATCTTAGTCTAATAAAACTACTTGACGGATTATATAACAATTGTAAAATAATGAAAGAAAGCCATCAAAATCTTGTTACTTGTTCAAGTATCAATTGTGCCTTTACGTCTATAACTAATCTAAGCCGAGAACACAGAACTTCAATCCTTTCTAGATATAAACTGAAATATCATCCAACAAGTTAATCATTGAAATCTCACAACATCGAAAAAAATCCACCCCAAAACAGTCATAGGTTACTCATTGAATCCAAAGCTTAAAATTTGGCCTATAATTTCTAAATGGATAATCTCTCTAAGCATTTGTGAGTCTATTGAAAGCTAAACTAAAATAAATGAGAGACAAATAAACATAAAAAATAAACCGAAGAAGCTGCTGAACAAAAAAGATAAAAAAATTAAAAAAAATTAAAAAAAAACTGCAAACTCGAAACGTAAACGAAAGAGACACACAAAAAAAACCAAACGAAAAATAAATAAATAATCCCGCTGCCCAGGTCTGGAACGGAACAAAAATGCTTAAGGAAAGAAAATCTCTATACGACGAAACGGAAAGAATGAAAAAAAGCCTGAACGAAAAAAAAAAACTCAAAGCGAAAAGAAACTAAAACTAAAAAAATCCCAAAAAGTAAAGTAAATTAAATGCTGAACTGAAGAAAAGTCAAAATGTCTAATGAAAGAAAGAAAATAAATGCTGAACGAAAAGTAAACTAAGTGTTAGTAGCTTCCGTCTCAAACGTAAATGCTGAACGAAAAAAAAAAAGAAAATTGTGAAGATAAAAAAAATCCTGCCGCCTCCAACGTCTGGAACCCTACTCGAAGAAAAGTAAGAATGAATACCAAAAAAATTAAAGCTGCCGACTTCCTCTCTTAAATGAGGTCTAAAACGGCCATAAAGTAAAGCTCCCCAAGAACAATAAAACTGAGTCTGGAACGAGAAAAACTTGAAATGAAAACTGCAGAAAAAAAATAAAATGAAGTGCTGCCGTCTACCGGCCTAAGGTCTGCCCTCTACAAGCTAAAATACTCCAGCCCTTCAAGAAAAGAACAAAAAGAGCGAATAATAATAAAACTCCTGTCCAAGCCGACTGCTCAGCATTCTACTTTTCTCTATGAAAATTCCAAAATACCCCTCCGTTCCCTCTGTGCTCCGTGGGTCTGCTGTGTGCTGTTTTCCTCTGCAATTGCATCCGGCGTGCACTGCTCTCCTGGGAGACAAGTTGTTTTTTTTTTTTTGAACAACTAACTTCATTTATCATTGATCATTACATGAACTCTCACTAACAACAATTTGCTTAATGCAATCGCGTATGTTATCAATCCATACCAAACTAGTCTGTAAAGATAGACTTTCTTTAGCTAATAAATGGGCAACTTCATTATTTGATCTGTTTGTATACTGTATTGACCATCTATTTCTCTGCTTTAGTAAAAATAATAAATGGGAGACAAGTTGTTGTCTCTTTTTGTTCTTTGCTCTTGAATTAGATTGGTTTCTATCAAATCTATAATCAATTCTTCTATTTTCTCATAGGTCCTCACTCTTTCTTTCCTTCCATAAATGCCCTACAATATATAAATAAAATGATATTATAATTTAATTATTTCAAGGACAAATATGAGACTTTGATGTGCAAAATATTAGTATCAATAAATTCTTCATTAAGTGTTAAAATTTGATGCATAATCAAGTATTCAACCCTTGTTTGATTTAATAAATCACTCACTAAAACAACTTAAATATACATTTCTAACGCTTAATCAACGCTTAAGATGATATGGACAAACGACAAGCAGTGGGGTGCTCAGGGAATGCAATTACGGACTCTACTTAGCACATCTCTTATCGGAGAACTCCATCGGCATCCCTTGTGCTTGCATGTGATGTATCACGGATGGAACAAGATTTTAAAAACATTATATTTTTGTGAGTTTCCTCTTTTATTTAAGGAAAGGGTCATGCTACATCCATCGATGGATGGGATGTAGCCGAGAACCCGCCGTATAAATCAATTTTTTTTGTTATTTTTCTTTTATTATTTTTTTATATTTTAAATTTTTTTAAAAAATTAAAAAAATTTCAATATTACTAAAAAATACATACTTAATCAGTAATTAAAAAACCAAAAAGAGAGAAAAACCACCATTCGGGACACACTTTGGTCCGAAAGCATTTCCCTTAAGGAAAATGCCGGGGAGAGATGGCGGAAAACCAGGAAAAATTCACTCATCTGGCAGCTTCTCATGGAGAGACCCCACCACTGAGAGGAGCAAGTTTCTCGAGCCAATCGGCATCAGCATCACCAGAACGTTAACGTACATTTGATTGCCATAACAAATTTATATGAATACTAAAATAAATTGTATTTTGAAGATAAAGTGCTCTCACATTTAACAGAGAAACTTACATGCAGGATCTCAAGAGATAGATATCAAATTTGTGCTGATGGGGAGTATGAGAGAGATGATGTCAGGGCTGGTTAGTTCTAATGCGAGAGAGATATGGCAATGGAGGGCACGCATCTCCGATTTAGAGAGAGAAAGCGAAGAGAGATTGTAGATCATGGTTTCAGAAAGGGAGAGAGAGTGAAGAGAGAGAGAGAAAGTCGTGGGAAGAGAAGGATTGCTTTTCTAGAGAGAGAGAGTGCAAAGAGATTGTAGATTGTTGTTTCTAAGAGCGCATCGTGGGGAGAGGGAGATTGCATTTATGAAAGAGAAGTAGTTAGTTTTTATGTTTTTCATCTATTGTAAATTTGCTATACCTTCAACGTGTCACCCTCCCATCTCCCATTAGAGGGTGTAAATCTTCTAATTACACAACGTCCGGCCTGTAGTGGGTCCCTTTTCTTAACTTGACCTTGGATCAGGAACTTCTCAGACCGAGGGTGAACGAGCATGCATGTGATTCCTCGGATTCAACGTCTTCCTAGTTAGTACTTTGTCTAAATTCCAATAATTTGTGTGATAAAAATGTTCCCCCATATATGCTAGCTACTTATTAGTAATATTGCTCACTTTTAACTGGATTATAACATGATTCATTCAATGCCAATTTCCCATTAAATAGCAGGAATAAGAAAGATTAACCTTATAATTTATTTTTTTCTTTTTTCTTTTTCACAGAATCGACACCACAACATTTTTATTTTGCAATAATTAAGTAAAAACATCTACTGGCAGCCGCGAACAGACTTACAATATTTGAGCAAAAATGCTCAATAAAAGGAAAGCAAAAACTAAAAGAAAATTTAAAGAAATAGAACGCATATTATATCCTATACTTAATTCAGGTCTAGCAATTGCGTTTGTAGTAGCTGCCACACGTTTCTCCTATGCTGCCGCTTTGAAATTTCAGGGACTCGCACGATGTGTACTTTTTACCTCTGCCACAGTTGGATACTGGGGTAGATTTCTTAGAAGTGCCTCCAGTGTATCGAGAATTTGCAGTGAGCATTCTGCTCATTTCAGAATCGAACCATTGGTGTGGTTCGTCCATGTCAATAATGTGGCCTTGGTAGTTAGGGGAGGTGACGTTGTCCTGGAATATTGAAGCATCAGCAGCAGCAACACTCGCTGGCTCTTGTGCAACAAAATCATCACCAAAAGAATTGCCAGAATCCGATGATCACCACTAGCACCACCAATCGTTGCCGTTTCTTAACAAGAAATAAAACCTAGAAACCCTTCGTATTCAAGAAGGCATTCAAGAACAATTCAATTAAATCTGAAGGAGCACTGTACAGGATTATATACAAAGGCACAAAAGACTAAACTGCCCTTGGGCAGGCAGAATGACCAAAAAGCCCTAATCAGAAACTATACAACCTAATCAGAAACTATACAACCTAAAGAAAACTATACAAAAATAAATAAAATATAAAAAATACTTTTATAAATAATAACTTAATACCCCCCTTCAAGATGGAGAGTAAATGGAATGAAGTCCCATCTTGGAAATCAGCAACTGAAATTGATGAGATCCCAAAGGTTTGGTTAAAACATCAGCAAGCTGATGTTGAGATGCAAGGTGAAAAGTTTTGATGATCCCAGCTTGGAGTTTGTCTCGAATGAAGTGGCAGTCAAGTTCAATATGCTTTGTCCGTTCATGAAAAACAGGGTTAGCAGCAATGTGAAGCGCAGCTTGACTGTCACAAAAAAGAAGAGCACTATTAGTATGAGAAATATGAAAATCAGATAAAAGAGAGATAAGCCAAACTATTTCACAAGTAGTGGATGCCATGGCCCGGTATTCAGCTTCAGCTGAAGAACGAGAAACAGTTTGTTGTTTCTTAGTTTTCCAAGAAACCAGAGAGTCACCAAGAAAAACACAAAAACCAGTAGTGGATCTTCTGCTGTCAGGACAAGAAGCCCAGTCTGAATCTGCAAAAGCCTTAAGAGTTAGAGAATTATGAGCAGGAAAAAAAAGACCAAGACCAGGGGCATTTTTGGTCTTGGTCTTTTTTGACATATTGTAAAATCCTGTGAGCTGCTTGTAAATGAGGTAGTCTAGGGCGATCCATAAACTGACTAAGTCTTTGAACAGAATAAGACAGATCTGGTCTAGTAAGAGTAACGTAGAGAAGTCTACCAATCAATCTTCTGAAAACTGTAGGGTCAGGCAACAAGGCACCATTATCCTTACTAAGTTTTAAATTTTGCTCCATAGGAAAAGAAACTGGTTTACAAGCTAAAAAACCAGCATCTTGTAGGATTTCAAGAGCATATTTTCGCTGACTCAGGGAAATACCACTGGATGATCGAGCCACCTCTAAGCCCAAGAAATACTTGAGGGGCCCAAGATCCTTCAGCTTAAATTTAGTATCAAGTAAATTTTTTAAGGAATTCACAGATTCCATATCATTACTGGCAATTAGAATGTCATCAACATAAACCAACAGAGCAATAAATGAGGGACCAGCAGATTTAGTAAACAATGAGTAACCAGATCGAGATTGCACAAAACCCAACTCAAGAAGAGTAGTAGAGAACTTAGAAAACCATTGCCGAGAGGCCTGTTTAAGGCCATAAAGGGACTTATTCAATTTGCACACTTGAGACCCCCCTTTAATATGAAAACCAAGAGGTAATTTCATGTAAACCTCCTCTGAAAGATCACCATGTAAAAAAGCATTATTGACATCAAGTTGAATAAGATGCCAATTTTTAACAGCAGCAACAGCTAACAAAGTTCGTACAGTGGTCATTTTGGCAACAGGGGAGAAAGTTTCAGAATAGTCTAAACCTTCCGTTTGTGTATATCCTTTAGCAACTAAACGTGCTTTATACCTTTCCACAGAGCCATCAGCACGATACTTGATTTTATAGACCCATCTACAACCAATAGGTTGTTTACCAGGAGGTAAAGGGACAACAGTCCAGGTATTGTTGAGTTCTAGAGCAGCAATCTCAGCAATCATGGCATCCCTCCAATGGGAGTGCTGGACTGCTTGATGGTAGAACTCAGGTTCAATGTCAGCAAAGATAGCAAAAACAAAAGACTTGTGAGCAGGGGATAAGTGATCATAAGAAACAAAGTTGGAAATGTCATATTTAAAAGAGGAGGAAGAAGAATTAGAGTGTGCAGTGGAAGAATTACAATAATATTCCTGCAAATAACCAGGAGCTCCTCGGATTCTAGAGGATCTCCTTGGAGATGAAGGCAAAATAGGGGTGGGAGGTTGAGAGGAAGAAGCATCTGCACTAGAGGAAGGGGAAGATATGGGAAACATGTCAAAAGTAGAGGATTGAGAAGGAATAGAAAGAGGAAGAGAGAAAGATGGAGAAGGCAAACCAGTAGGAGAAGACTGGAAGGGAAAAATGAATTCATGAAAAATCACATGGCGGGAAACAAAAGAGTGATTAGTTTTAAGATCATATAATTTGTAACCCTTAATACCAAAAGGGTAACCAAGAAAAACACATAGTCTAGCTCTCGGGTCAAACTTTGTTCTAGCCCTTTGTAAAGTGGATGCAAAACATAAGCAACCAAAAGTCCTCAAATGATCATATGAAGGAGCAGATTTACAAAGAAGTTCAACAGGAGATTTATTGTGAGTAATAGGAGAATGTAATCTATTAATGAGATAAGTGGCAGTTAAAACAGCATCACCCCAAAATTTGAGAGGTAAATGGGATTGAAACAATAAAGCCCTAGCTACATTAAGGATATGTTGGTGTTTCCTTTCCACAACAGAGTTTTGTTATGGAGTTTCAACACAACTACGTTGATGAAGAACTCCTTTAGAAAGAAGATAAGAAGATAAAAAAAATTCAGTACCATGATCAGTACGAATTGTTTTTATCTTAGCACTAAACTGAGTTTTAATCATTTTAAAAAAAGTTTGAATGAGAAAAGGAACTTCAGATTTATGTTTGAAAAGATAAACCCAAGTAGCCCGAGTGCAGTCATCAACAATGGTTAAGAAAAAATTATATCCTTCAATGGTGGGGACTGAAAAAGGGCCCCAAACATCACAATGTATAAGATCAAAAGGGAAAGGAGAAAAGGTATTAGAATTAGGAAAAGGTAACTTCCTTTGTTTAGCTAAAGGGCAAACAAAACAAGTATCATCAGACAGTGTCAAATTAGGCACAATTTGATGTAAAAAATTCATTCTAGAGGGAGAAGGATGCCCCAAACGACTATGCCAAAGGTGAAACAAGGAACATTTAGAGGACTGAAAACATGCAGAGGAGACTAAAGCAGTATCCTTATTACAAGTTGCATTAGTAAGAGACAAAGGGAATTGAGGGGCAAGAGGAGGCACTTGTAGTTGCAAAAGATAGAGGCCTTTGTGTTGTCTACCCATTCCAATCAGCTTCGAGGTGATCAGGTCCTGAAGAAGACAAAGGTCAGAGGAAAAAAGACAACAAATGTGAGATTTGGTGAGTTGACTAATAGAAATCAAAGGGAACTGAAAGGTGGGAACACAAAGAACATTTCGAAGTGTAAGATGTGCAGAAAGAGAAACTGTGCCAATATGTGTAACAATAACATTGTCTCCATTAGGTAGTGTAACAGATTTATTAGAAACTGGATTAAAAGAATTAAAAAAACTAGTACAAGGGACCATATGGTTAGTAGCCCCTGTATCAAGTATCCAACTAGCAATAGAAACAGTAGGACTAGAAGAATTAAGAGCATAAGAAGGAGAGGAAACAATACCAGATAATGAGGTAGTAGCAGGGACATGATTGACCATATGACTGGAATCAGCAGGTCTAGACTGAGGATTAAAGGTTAGCATAGACAGTAATTGCTTATATTGTTCCTCAGTCAATGAGAAGGGTGAGGCAGTTGCAGAATTGTCACTAAGAGCAACAGTATTGGCCAAGGCCTGCGGTCGTGGCCTTGGCTTGTAACCCGGGGGAAAACCATGTAGTTTATAACATTTGTCAATAACATGGCCAGTTATGCCACAATGCATGCATACTGGTCGATCTTTCTTGGGAAAAGACTTAACAGATCGCAAAGAATCAGAGTTGGCAACAAAAACGTGAGCATCAGTAAGGGGTGGGGGAATAGAGATATCTCGTTGTTGTTCTTCTTGAAGAACAAGAGAAAAAACTTTGTTCAAAGGGGGTAGAGGCTCCATTAACAAGATCTGAGCCCTTGCCGAGGAAAAAGATTCATTTAATCCCATGAGGAATTGCAAAATACGTTCCTGTTGAACATAAGAATTCAACAGAGCAACAGCACCACAAGAACACAGAGGGACGGGCTTGTAATTAAGCAGCTCATCCCAGAGAGCCTTCAACCGAGTAAAATAAGCACTAACAGTAAGTTGGCCTTGAGATAACGAGGAAATAGACTTCTGGATCTGAAAGATCCGGGGTCCATTTTTTTGAGAGAACCGTTCCTTAAGATCGGTCCAGATCTCAAAGGCAGTAGTAACATACAAAACACTAGCAGCGATTTCAGGAGAAACCGAGTTAAGCAACCACGAAATCACCATATTATTACAGCGTAACCAAGAAGAAGAAAGAGAATCAGTAGATGTAGGTTTAGGAATCGTACCGTCGACGAACCCTAACTTGTTTTTGGCAGAGAGAGCCATGGTCATTGAGCGAGACCAAGTGTGATAGTTGTCACCGATGAGGAGTTGCGTGACCAAAACAACCCCAGGGTTATCACTAGGGTGGAGAAAAAAGGGACTCGCAGCATCAGATGATGAAGGAGGAGGGGGAGGGGGATCTGTCGGCGCCATGAGAGAAGATTTAGGAAAAAAGCGTCTGATACCATAACAAGAAATAAAACCTAGAAACCCTTCGTATTCAAGAAGGCATTCAAGAACAATTCAATTAAATCTGAAGGAGCACTGTACAGGATTATATACAAAGGCACAAAAGACTAAATTGCCCTTGGGCAGGCAGAATGACCAAAAAGCCCTAATCAGAAACTATACAACCTAATCAGAAACTATACAACCTAAAGAAAACTATACAAAAATAAATAAAATATAAAAAATACTTTTATGTTATGAAACTAATGAAAAGATAGAGAGCAAAAGAGAGAGAGATGTTTAGAGAACTTTGTTTTCTCTTATTTCTTGGGGTCTTACACAAATGAGGACTCCCTCTATTTATAGGGATTTCTTGGTACAAAGGATGGTTAGGATTGTTACACTTGTCATCAATCCAATGGTAAAGAGTACAAAGGAGGTTAGGTGTACCTAAAATCACTATTGGGGGGTAGGTGTACCTAAATCACTATTGGGGGTAGGTGTACCTAAGATTACTATTGGGGGCTAAATGTGGTCATACAATACAATTTGAACTTGGTTTCTAACACTCCCCCTTTGGATGACCACATATAAAGAATATGCCTCGTTAAAACCTTCTCATGGAAAAACCCAGTGGGAAAAAAAACCAATGACGAAGGAAAAAGAGTACAATATTCTGTATATCGCCAAGTGCTTTAAGATTGCCTCATTAAAACCTTGCAAAGGAAAACCCAGTGGGATAAAACCTTAGCGAAGGAAAAAGAGTACAATCAGCACAAGTTTTTAAGACTTTACTCCCCTGAAAAGTACATGATAATATGTCTTCAATTCTCCGCATTCCAATGTTGCAGTTGGTAATGCTTTAGTGAATAAATCTACCAGATTATTTCTTGACCGTATCTTCTTGACATCAATTTCAACTTTCTTCTCATGAATTGCAATGATCTTCTTGTGTGGATCTGATAGATAACTCGCATCTGTATATCCATCTAATTGTGGACTTGATCCAAATAATTACATATTCAGGGCTTCAATTGAACTGGAGATAAGGTACTTCAGGACCAAAAATTTCTCCATCGTCTTCAGGACGAAATGGATTTTTCTGCTCATCAAATTATCGAGCAACCATTGGAGTAATCAGGACTTTATAGTGAAATTCACCATATTGATCCGAGATCATTGAATTCACTACTCTTCTGGAGTTCTTGTAAATAACATAATTACTAGAGGAGTTATCAAAATTAAGCCGCAAACCTCTATATTCAAAAACGGTGGCCATCTTTTTAGGCCAGACAAGCATCGCGGGATTTTACAGTTCTTATGTACCTGTCAGGCGCCGAAAGGCTATAATGCTACATCTGCTATCAGGCGCCGCAGGGCTATGATGCTACGCCTCGTCTCTTGTAGAGAGATGCTTCACGAGGGATGCCGTGAATCAATAGAGGTGCTTAGTTTTTCTCTATAAAAGAGATGTTCAGATCATCTTCATTCGCATCTCATCTTCTTCACTTTTCTGTAATCATACTGCATTCTTACTCTGCAATTTCTTTCTGCATTTTTATTCTGCAATCTCTTTCTGCATTCTTTTTCTGCAATGGCTCAGCAATCTTCTCATGGCCAATATATAAGGTATTATGCACCTAGCTCATCAGCTGTTCCTGCTTCTACCACAGGTGCTAATCTGACTAATAAGTCAGATGTTGAAGCTATCTATGAGCTTGTAAATCTCGGTGCCCATTACTCTTCAACTATTTATGCATTTTCTCAGCGACTACAATCCAAACCTTATGATTTGGACAAACTCCATGAGAAAATTTTTATCCTTCAGCGACTTCTTCAGGAGTCTAACGTGAAGATAGAATCAATAAAGCAAGAGAATAGGAAATTAAAATCTCTGCTTAAATCTTCTTTTAGATTGCCTACTCCTTTAGACAGAGATGCCATGCAGATTCTTGAAGAACAAGAGCGTTTAAAGAATGAGGCGAAATGTCTCAAATTTCTGTAATTTTTGCTTCAAGATAATAAAATTTCACAAATATTCATATTTGTGTATCTATCTTCTGGTAGATATTCTGGATGCTTTATTTTATTTCTCATGCACATTTATCTCCCCCTTGAAACCGAAAGGGTTTTATATTTCAAATATGTGCAGTTCTTCTGAACTCTTCAGGAGTTTCAAGAAGATTTAAATCATCAACCGCAATAATAACAAATCCGGAATCTCTTAATAAAAACACATGGGTATATTGGATTACTTTCAAATCTTTCTTTCAATAAATATTCACTAATGCATTTATACCACATGTATCCGGATTGTTTTCTGGATGTAACCAGATAACAAGCTTAAAGCATTTTTATATCCTTCAGGGATTTTCATATATATTTCTGGATGTATTCAGATTAGAAGCTTCAGGCATTCTATATCCTTCAGGGATTTTCATATATATGCATTGGTCTAATGACCCATATCAATATGCAGTGACCACATCCATTAACTGCATATCCAATATTTTTGTAACTACCAAATTAGTCAAAAATCTGAATGTGATTGCATCCATAACAGGAGATTATTTTTCCTCATAATCAATCCCTGATTTTGCAGTTTTCATGAGCTCTTCTGGAGCCTCATAATCAATCCCTGATTTCTATAGTTTTTATGAGCTCTTCTGGAGCCTCATAATCAATTCCTGCTTTCTGCAGTTTTCATGAGCTCTTCTGGAGCCTCAATGACATTTAAATTATCTATATAAACTGCAATAAAATATAATATAAATACTGAAAATATATGAAAATAGTATGTTCCACATACGTTTAGCTTGCATTAGATCATATAAGGATTTTAAGACTTGATAGAATATGTACTTCAGGACTATATGCTTCTTGCATACCCAAATTCTTGGTAACTATCAAGTTAATACAAATCTCAATATGATCTCTTTAACTTCAGAAACATATCAATATTATTTCTGCAGGAAATATATTCGTGATTTATATATCACATTTTCATTTCATTTATACAAATACCCACTGATATTCAACAAGCATCACCTCATAAGTGTTTGGACTTCAAGTCCATATGCATCACATGATAACAATTCTGCAGGAATTGTTTATTTCTATTTTGGCCAATATTTTACGTCGGTATTCTTCGACGGTTCTGAGCTCACTTTCTTTATTACTTCTAGTAATATCAAATGTCATCTTATATGAAAATACGTTGTCGACAACGGTTTTATTTCTCTCCATAATTTCTCATTTACTCATGAAATGTAATATCGAGATCTCGTTATTTTCAGGTACCTGTCCCTCTTCAAGGGAAGACATTTCATGAAAACCTCTTCAGGAGGTACTCTTCAGGAGTATTATACTCTTCAGGAGTTTTCATTATGAGAGAATTTTAGATGGACTTTATTGCTTGTTTTGTGGGTATGGCCTCTTCAGGAGCACCAATTTCTTTTCTTTATGCTTTTCTCTTTCCGAGATGCTTTATCATTTGTATCAATAGGTCTCACATGTTTTCATACATGTCTTATGTTCATTAGACTGCTAAATTTCTTAATTGCCCTGCAGGGACTTCAATCCTCACTGGGATTTTAGCAGCTAGAATATGAGACCTTTTATCTTATTGCATCCATACATTAATTATCATATGAACTTCCAGTTCACCTATGATAATCATGATAACGTCGAATTATTTCATCTTATTTGCTTCTAGCAAATTTTTCTTTCCACTTCTGGTGGTAAAACTTTCTTTCCACTTCTGGTGGTAAAGCTTTATAGTAAAAGAATCTTCTGGTTCTTTTATGGACGTCCATATGAAAATCATTCGACTTATCATAATTGATTTTGGATGATCAAGATAATCATGAAAAGATACAAATATTTTGAATCATATCACTTTTGATTCATCAACATAATATCATCTCAAAGAGAAAACTGATAATATTTTTAATAGGAGCTTCTGGCTCGAAATCATTGAAGTACTATAAATATATTCATCACCACGTCCAATCTTTTGGATTCTTTGAAAACAATTCGTCATTCTCTTCTGGGAATGATATAAATCCAATTTCATTCACTTCAGGGAATGATGTGAAACTAGTAGGACGTGGCTCATGATTTCTTATCAAAATCTCATTATTTTGCTTAGCCACTACAAAATCAGATATAAATTTAGAATATATTATGAACTTTTACACTCGATATTGCTACTTCAGGAGCACATTCGAGGCGTTCATTTTAAACATATATTCTTTAGTGGTTTTTCTCAACACACTTTCAATTATGCAACTTCAGGTGCATAAATCATAATGAGCCTTTTGGTACACATATTGCTCATTAAATTATCTCACAGAATCAATAGATCCTTTATTATGAGATACTCAATAAAATTATTGATTTAAATCGATCTCTTCAGGGATGCTCAATTTCTATTCCAAGATAGATCTTATCATCAATAATTCATAACAAGTATATAAAAATAAATAAAACTTGTATGAAAAATATGTGAATAAACATAAAATTTAATCAAGTAATAATAATGAATATAACATTTCATATTCATTTGGAACTACAAATAATATATTGAAACACTTACTTGAAGTATAAGCCTACTAGCTTCAAGATCGTCAGAACTTTCGTGCTGATAACGTGTTATGAAACTAATGAAAAGATAGAGAGCAAAAGAGAGAGAGATGTTTAGAGAACTTTGTTTTCTCTTATTTCTTGGATTCTTACACAAATGAGGACTCCCTCTATTTATAGGGATTTCTTGGTACAAAGGATGGTTAGGATTGTTACACTTGTCATCAATCTAATGGTAAAGAGTACAAAGGAGGTTAGGTGTACCTAAAATCACTATTGGGGGTTAGGTGTACCTAAAATCACTATTGGGGGGTAGGTGTACCTAAGATTACTATTGGGGGCTAAATGTGGTCATACAATACAATTTGAACTTGGTTTCTAACATTTTATAAATAATAACTTAATATTTCTCCCACCATCTCAACGCCTCTTTGTGAGCCCTTGACTTGATCAGGAGCTTTGTTGTCGGCGAACTAGAAGACTTGTGCGTTTTCAACGAGGAGTTACAGAAGAGTACTGCTCCGCTTTTAAAGACAGACATCGATTCTTGATAATTAATAGGGGGGACCCGTTAATTATGACCTCAACGCCCGTGAATGACAAGAAAAGCCACTTTTTTGGCGCTCGTGGATGCAGTTTGCCTGCTGTACCATGGTGCATGTGAACGCGGCTAAGCATTTCAACAGGTGAAGTTTTTTACACGCACGGGGAATGACCCATGTTGAATATTCAACTAAAACAGCGTCAGCGTAGATTTAAGTTCTGTTCGTGATTTGGGGAGATTATTTGAGATATTTTTAAAATATTAGTAAAAAAATGACAAAAAACTAATAATAAAATAGTAAATAATAAAAAAAATAAAAATATATATCAAGAATAATAATAAAATAATAAATATTTAAAAATACTCCACCACGTACCCTAATGCTCTCACCTTCCCTGTCTTCTCTATTCAGACGTACCTACAGCATTTTTTTTTATGTTTTTTTTTTTTTAAAAGCCATCCCTACATCCTTGATAGTGTATCCATCACGACGGAACAGTCTTTTACTCTCACACAAANCCCCCCCCCCCCCCCCCCCGCGGTCGGCGATCATTGAAGTCGACCGAAAGTTTTTAAGATAGGAAAAATAAAAATTTTGAGATTTTTTGGTAGTGTACGTAGTAAAAGTACTTGGCAAATACTAGCACGGATTTTACCATTTGAGAGTAATTAAGACATTTTCAAATTAAAAGGGGAAAAAAATATCTTATTCATCCTGTATCATGGTATAATATCCCTCTTATACCGTGGTCGATAGTTACTTTTTAGACATGATTTCATCTAATAAAAAAGTTGCTACATTATGCCATGATAAGTAAAATAACTTATTTTAAGTAGTATCAGGGCATTGCAAATGGCCTGGCCAAATACTAACGCAAGTCTAAAATTTAACTAAATAAGAGAAAAAACTTATACATAGGACTAACCAAACATCAAAAGCTCATGACTTAAGCTACAGTAAATCTTTGCCCTCTTCATGCCTTGCAAGTTACTGTTTATGTACGTTGGATAAGTATATTTTATTTTTTCATCAATCTCCCGCTATCTTTTTCCATTGTTATTTTCTCTTTCTTTAACCTGCAAGCAATATGCACTCTTCTTTCCCTCGCTCTTCTTCAACCCGCAAGCTTCCTTGTTTGTCCCTCTCATTTTCGTCGGTCGTCTTCTTCCAGGCCAAACGGTAAGTCTCTTCCTCGCTCTTCCAGATCCTCTTCTCTATGCATTTTGCTCTGAGTCTCTTCTCTCACTCTTCTCTCATTTTTTGATCCGATTCTGATGTACTCTCATTTTCTCTTCAATAAGTAATTAAATGGAGTCGATCGTGGTGGTGGTTTTGCAACTCTTGCAGTGGCTTCTCTCAGAAAATCCTAGTGACATGATCGAGCTCTGCCATATCCATCCTTCCTCTCTGTATGTAGATGCTCTTCCATTTTTCCTCATCGGATACGTACATTAAAATTCAAACTGATCAAAATGCTCTACATTTCCTTGCAAATTAGCACCTATAGACTTTGGATGAGGCCCCTCAATCATGATATTCCCTTGTGTGCCATGTGCTAGTAGGTTTATTCTTTCCAAATTAACTCTTGAGTGCTTTATCTTTTCTTGGTCAGAATCTCTTGAAGTCTATAATGCTTCAGGAGTTCAATTGAAGAAAGTAGAGCATTTTAATTAATTTCTAAGTACTTCTGGAACATATTATATAAATGCATGTAGAGAAATTTTGGTGCAGAAAGTAGGAGGTCAACAACTTTTCACAATTATGGTGCAGAAATTCTGATTCATAGGCTAATGAACAATTGTGTTTTTGGAAAGAGGATTTCTTTTGTTTTCCAGCAGTAATTCATGGATTAGAATTTAGAATAAATTCGCATCTTGACTTATCATAAGTGAGTAATTGAGCAAGTAAATATTGTTGTAAGTATTGATTGGCATAAAATTATTGGAAACAAAATTTCTGCCGAGCACTTGTTGCTACTATATTAATGTAGTCGATAAAATTGTAAACTTAAGAAGTGAAGGATCTAAAAGCCCTTCCTATTGCAAGTTTCATGATTTCGTGTATGGCATTTTTCCCCTGACCCAGAATCAGTGATTGAATTTAGCAAGTCTGTACTGGATATTAGATGTGAAAACTATGCTTATTTCTCTTTGCCATTGTTGTTTACAGACGTGGCTGCGGGTCTCGCAACAATTCCACACATTTAGCCAAGTTGTTATGGGTGCTGTCTTGGGATCCATCTTCTGTATTTTGTTCTACAAGCATTTGATTCTAGTTTATGGGTTCAAATGGTTGTTGTTGTGGGAGCTGTTGGGTTTTGCCTAAGATTTCTTGTACCTGTAGTTCGCAATTGGTTTCGGGATGAGGAAGAATTCTCTAATTATAATGAAATTATTAATTAATATATGAAGTATATAAAAAAAAATTTGTCAAATATTATTAAAATATATAGTATTATATTATTATTTTAACTTTAAGATTGCTAGTCTAATGTGGATTCACCTAGTCAAAAGTTGAGATTTTAGCTAAACTTTAGACTTGGCAATGGCTAGATTTTTGCCAATGCTCTCACAAGTCAATCATTTAGGCCCTGCTTGGATAGTAAAAGTATTTCATATCATCTTATCATTATAATTTTTCTAAATTTTCGCATAAAATATAATAAATAATTCAACTTTTTCAATTCTCAAAACAATAATAATATTAAAAAATAATATTCTAATAATATTTTATTCAATTTTTATTTCAACTCATCTCATCTCAACTCACTATTTAAATGACAACTTAATAAAAAGTCATTGAAAATGTGACACATCAGGACCTTATAAGATGAAATAATATTGTTCACGATGAAAAATTGTTAGCATGATTTGTGCTTAATTATAGGAGATTTTAGTGTATCATTTGATTATGTTAATTATAGGAAAGATTGGTAAAATTTCCTAATTGATATTGTAATTATTGTTTCCTTGTAATTACTGTAATTAGATCAATTAGGTTATCTGTTTTCCTAAATTAGTTGCCTTTGTATCTATATATATTTTAAGCCTCAGAGAGATGAATACACTACAACAAATATCCCCTGTTTCAGCAACCCCAACCGTCGGAACAACCACCATAAAACGCAGCATGAAGACTGTACCAACTATTCTGGGTTGGACGCACGTTGGACGCCTTAGTTTCGTTGCAACTAAGGAAACTCAGCTATGGACGTGAATCGCAGGGAAAACTGAGGTGTTCCATCGTTTTCTACTGATGCGAAAAACAGAGCATCTGCGCTGCAACTGCTGTACAGTATAGAACTTGTAATCGCTGCAGCAACTTCATCGGGTCGATTTATATCGTTGCAGTACTACAAATAGGCCGCTGCAATAACATCAGGTGCATCCTCGACTGAAAAATTATTCGCTGTATATTCTACCTTTACGTCGGCAGCCCATCACCACAAATAGCTTTGCACTTCGTTGATGCTGTCGATTCTCAACTACAAATAAAACTAACGGTTTTATTGTGTGCCGGCGGCAGAATAACAATTTGCAGCTTTGGAAAATCGCTGCCATGCCTTCCTTCTCAACGGATATATTGTTGGACGCATCAAGGTCCATTATTGGTTTATCCAATAATTTTCCTAGCTATAGTCCATTTATTGCCGCTGCATGTATTGATAGTCCCAGCGAATATATTACCATTGTTGCAATATATCGTACTTTATTACCTTTTTAAGCCCCAGATGTTGCATCGATAAATATTAGAAGATATTTAGAGGCTTTTCCAGCATAAATTCTTTTTGTTGCATCGATTTATTTTACAAGATATGTCAATATGACATTGGGCATTTTCTGCCATCGATCTCATGACTATTGGCTGTTTGATTGCTCTATATTTTGTAGTACATTTCTCTCCACAAACTATACAATCTTACTAGAACATAAATTGGCTACGCTTTTAAGTTCTACTACTTTAATTAATAACTAGATCATAATATTACCAGTAGATAATATTACAAGATAATATGTAAAAAACTGTATGTGGAAAAATAACACATGGAAAATGACCACAACAATCTTCCCTATTTTATAAATATATATAAAATTCTAAACAGTTGACTTTAATTAATAAACAAGCAGATATATAGATTCCTAGGTAATTGGATATATAGACCATCTAAACACCCCTGTTAATGCCCTCAACTATGAAATTTCGTTGTGGGTCTCATCCTCATCAAATTAATAGACTAAAAACACTATTTTTCTAGAATGCAGTTGTCATATATGAAATCTGCAACATTGCTTAACGATTGAGCAATTGCATTGTCATATCAACCATCTCAATTCATAACTCTTGCAACCCAAACATCATATTGCCATACAAAATCACAACTTCATTGATCATCAAGTGTGCTAAAACAAGTTCCAGCAGTACAAACAAAAATGGCCTTTGTATACAAAACATTCATCTTCCTTACAACTACCCAGCCCCTACTAAGTAGTCCAATCCCCACAGCTACAAACATGTATTACGATAACTTCACACTTCCATATATATACTACGGAATATTCATGTAATTCACACATAGAAAGAGAGGAGAGACTGATTTTACACATTATATATATCCCCTAACTGATATATTGTAATTGCATGGTACTCAATGAACCTTCTGTTAGATGCCCTCTGAACTGTCATCTTACATTGTAGCATGGCCCTACACATTTCTGGATGGAGTGAGTGGAACTGCTTAATTAACATATATAGCCCTCCAACAAATGTAGTTCCTAGCATGCCGCCCAACAATGCCCAACATGAAGAACTCAACTCCAACCACCTGTATTCCAATAACGTTTTTGAACATCAATTAGGGATGCATGATTATTGCAATATATCGTTAAGGTAAATTATTAATGGTATGCAAAAATCATCTATCACTTTGGACTTTAACATGGAATCTTACATATTCATTGTTAATGCCTAGTTGCAGTTGCTTCTGTCACGCACTATCCAATAGCAAACTATTGCCCTTATTCGTCTCCCATTACGAACAACTTACATGTTAAATAAATTATAGCTCAGTTCAAAGTGTGCTAGATTTCATATACTAGCCTTGTCAATTAACCCAGTGTAAGTTCCCTCTATATCAAATATAGAGGTGATCATCAAATCTGTTTAACACATATCAACACAGTTAATTGTACAGTTTACATGTTACTTTGGTTGGTCCTAGTTTGTATATAAAGTTATGGTGATTTTCTGAATATATTCCCAGCAAGTCGACTTCCTATCCAGTTAATATAAAAAATAAACCCCAACGTTTTGGCAGTCTTGGCACCATCTCTCTGAAGCCAGGTATGATACAAATGTGCCTCTATTGGCATCTTGCGTGTATTTTCTGTTCCTCTTAACTTAACACCTTTTTTAACAGAAAATACTCACAAGTATATTACATATACTTGAACACTTGCCATAAATCCAGCATCTTTAATATATTTAGTACCCTTAAAATAATCCAACTTTAATGTTTTATCATATACATGCCAACCAGTCAGGTTCATGCTACAGGACATCATTCATGCCCTCACACATCAGTTCAACCATTTTCATTCTTCACTTCTTTTAAAGTATATAGTTTTACTACCTCCAACCTCTATCTCTAATCTGTGCAGCGCACCTCGTATATTCATATGTAGTTACAATTTGTCCTTAATTCAAGTGCTGCCCCATATTTGTGTTTGCCAACACAAATCAGCCTTGTCACTCTTGACAATATTGCATATATTCCTACTAGAAATATTTATTTTCGGTAAAAAAAAGGTTATGACTAAGTTTTGGTACGGAGGTTCTCTTTGGCATTTTCAACTTTTTCTAAAACTACAATGCATATAATTATTCAGCATATGTAGTTTCAATATAAACAAATATTGAGTACACATGCCAGTTTTGCAAATCTAAAAGCACGTAACTTTAATAACATGCATCTTAGAAAGCAACCATTTCAAAAAGCATGAATCAACAAACCTTACATAATATCATCTAAAGCCTCACTACAACACAAAAAATAACCAAAACACATGTACATTTGTAATTTCCCTAACCTTGTCAAGGAATTGTAACTGCTTACCAGACATCTCCATTGAATTTTCATTACACTATCACATTTTGTTATAAGATAATGCTTTGGACATATCCTCCACGTTTCTGCTGTCCAGTTGCGATTTTCCCAAAGGCTTCCAATTCTATCACTGCAGTCTTGGCACTACCTGCATATCAACAAGTCATATAATGTAAGGGTAATAATTGAGGCGTGTGAGCAAGTATATAACCTCAGACAAATTGCAAAATCTCAGACTTACATGTGTAATTTTTCTAATTCTGCTTCAAATTTGTGGAGATTGAACTTATCCCCTAATATGCTAACTTACTATCTTAAAACAAGCTACTTTGTTGGAGTGACCAAGAAATATTTCAAAAAGCTAGAATAGACTTCCTCCCCCAACCATCCCACACTTGCCCTTTTGGCTTCTACAAAAAATTACTAAAGAGTACACCGTACACAAGGCATTGAGTGACAGCAGATTGCTACATATATATATGTATATTACTATATGTTTCCCCCAGACACCCTCTCCTCCTTTCCCAAAAAGCAGGCAGTAAGCATGCACTTTAATAACCCACAAAATCTGCCCCCAAAATATATCAAAAAACAATGCTAAATATATTTGCATGCAGGTCGGGGGTCACTGCCTCCCCTGACAAGAGTCTGCCTCACGCGACTGAAATGAAGCCATGAAGCTCCTCAACAGAGCGTCAGTTTGAATTTGACGCTCCACAACCACCCGCATCTCTTCCCTCACACGGTCTAGTTGACTCTTGTAGTCCTCCGCATCTTTCTTATGCCTTTCTACCAACATTGTATACTCTTTGGCTTGTAATACGTCCTTTTCTCTTGTAGACTCTGGTATCACCATCTCTCCGAGGCCTCGTGCATATCCTGGCCTAGTCCCAAGTACCTCCCTAAATACAGCCTTAGCTGCCTCATCAGTGCGATTCTCAGGGGCTAATTCATCCATCTTTTCAGTCATCTCCTTCTGCACATAGTGTTATATCAGTTAGTTTATCTTCCCACAAAAGATATTACTGGTTTCTGATTTTGTACATTTTTTTTACCCTATGCCTTTTTGTCTATCAGGGCTGAAAGATTTGAGAAAACTTACATAAATATCGGCAGTGGCATCTGTGACAAATCTATAATTCTTCTTTGACCAACGGACTGCTTTGTAGAAGTCCACTAAGTTTGCTCCTTCGGATCGCTACAAATTATTAAATATTACAATTTAATAATATGGTTCAACAACCATATTATCTCTCGTACTGACGATGTATTTCAGACAACAAAATCTGCAAATGATTGTCAAAAGTGTACAACCACAGTTAATGAATCCCTTTCCCTAGGTAGGATGTCCCTTTGGATTTTTTTTAGTAACCCAATGTTGTGCTTTCTCTAATTATACATCATATATGCAAAATATATTGTAATTTAATATTCTAACAGCAAGTGTAATAGTTTCAAAGAAATTTAATTTATCCATCTACTGCAACCATTTAAGTTAAAAATTCTATCTTCCCATAATTGGTTGCACAGCTAATATATACATCCAACACAATCTGGAAAGAATCGACGTCAGACATAACATGCACACACAACAACACCTTTGATCCCCCCCCCCCGCCCCCCGTCATCGATACCCTCCCCAAACATTCCAACTTTCCGTGGCTTATCCCCTAACCTAACTTGTATATGGCCTGCTATTTTTTCATGCAACCCCAAGGCACAAATATGCTAATCTCACTTATGCCTCTGTCTTTGGTTAAGTAAAAAATTCTAAAACAGCTTCCACATAATCCAGTTATATTTTAAAACAGAATATTGAAGCTAAATTGTGTAGAGAGTTAATGCATAATCATACAATTACTACCTCCAATCACTATCTTAACAGAAGGCTGTGTCTTTAAAAATAATAAGTAGAAATTGCTAAATAGAGCTTAAGATAATACCATATTGGCTTGAAGTGAATTGAAGGAAATTTGCCCAATCCCTATACCTTTTCCTCTAGGATCCTCACAAACGATTTCCGCCCTGCAGTGTGATTAATCTTCAGCTTCTTACGATTCTCCTTATTTATGTTTGAGATTTTCTGCCCTCATGCAAAAAAAAACAGGTTATTCCAACTGCCAACTATATGGACCTTTGTCAATACTTGTCTATTGTGTATATACCATATGGTAGCCCAAAATATGAAAGCTTTAACATACCTTGAAGTGGTCACTTCCCCATCGGCCACATAGCTTAACCCATACCAAGGGCTCGACCAAGCTTGTCCCACCAGCCAATGCCTCCTCATGGCTCTCATATGCCAAATACTTCTTGTGAAGCTCATGGTGGAAGGCGTTAAATCTCTTACGCAGCTGTTTCCACACTGCCAACCGATGGTTCTTAAGTTCCCAATCTAATTCAAAATCACCCTACACATATAAAAAAAAATATGATCATCAATTCGACAGTTAAGTGGGCTTCCTTACAATTGCATTACAGTTGTAAATATTATCTTACCCTGACCCTGTCAATCAACTCATCTTTAACGGACTTGGGTACGTCTGTCCATCTTGCGAAGCTCATATCCGCATGATGTTTTAAAATCCACGTTACTCGTGTTGTAAATAATGTAGCATTCTCACAGCAAGGTGCTGTTTCCCCATCATTTATTTTCAAAGGTACTTTCCCGTGCCTCCTCAATTTATCAAACTCGGTAGACTTAGCGGGCCCACGTCCATGTCTCTGCTGTCCAACGTTTGTTACAAGAACCGTTGCTTCGTCCTCTATGGCATTACCTGTGAAAAGTATGCAACAATTATTTTGTGAGAACATGCTAATTTTACTACTAACATATCATTAACTGAAAGTGCAGGTCATTACGAAAATTCAATGTCATGAATAACACAATAGTCTTGCTTACCAATATTGTCTCTAGTAGAAATGGCTTGTTGTATCGGATTGGTTCTGGGAGTATTTATTTCAACTACTGGTGGCTGTGTTGAGGCATCAAAGCCCTCACCTTGACCCTCTCGCTGACTCCATCGCCAAATATTGTCTCTATTAGTGTCTGCTGTTGGTATCGGATTGACATTGAGCAAATATCTTTCTATTGATGGTGGCTGTGTTGACGTATCGTGCATTTGCCCATTAACCTCTCGCATTATCCATCGCCAAATAGGATCTCTATTTGTGTTCGCTGTTGGTATTGGATTGGCGTTGACATTATTTCTAAAATATATAGGTGGCTGTGTTGACTCATCATAGCTCTCGCCTTGACCCTCTCGCTGACTCCATCGCCAAATATTGTCCGTATTAGTCTCCGCTGTCGGGTTTGGCGATGCATTGACAGCATTTCTTTCTACGGACGATGGTTGTGTTGAATCATCAGATCTCTCGTGTTGAGCCTCTCACTGACTCCATCTCGAGATATTGTCTCTATTAGTGTCCGCAATTGGTATTGGATTGGCGTTGACATGAATTCTTTCTATGGCGGGTGGCTGTGTTGACTCATCAGAGCTCTCGTCTTGACCCTCTTGTTGACTCCATCTGCAAATAACTGGAGGCCGTGGTCTGCCTCTTGAAAAAGGTCCACGTCGTCTTTTAAATTGTCGACCTCCTCTACCCCTGACTCTCCTACTTTGTTCCATCTAGTTATCCAAGTTTATCTTCATATTAGGTGACAACCAAATCTGTAAATTAATTACAGTCTAAAGGGTTGTATTACATTACCTCCCTTGTGATGACTAAGTCAGTTCATGTATCAAAATAGAAAGCTTTTACTGAAAATACAAAACTGTGCAAATTCATTTATTGTATCTTCCCCACAATATATAAATTAGGAACTTAAGACTCAAGTTGATCACCAATAGCATCTAATGTTACACCATGTCTATCGTAATAAGATTTTCTTAACTGATGCAGCAGAATAAGTGAATATCTTCAAATAACTAAATGTCTTAACAGCTTCCTCATGTTTAATTTACAACATGTTATTATCATAATTTCAAGTATCACTAGTCAGCATACTTGACTAGTGATATTTGCACAACCCTGGTCTCTAGTATGTACTTCAAAGGCTATATTTTATCTCAGCACATGTTTGTAAGAAGAGGAACAAAAGTGTTGTGTCCTGGAGTGCATTGTAGTCCAGAAAACAAAGCCTAACCTGGAATGTAACAGGTATTGGTTAAGTGAAACATTTTATGTCATTTTTCTTTTCTTCTTTTGGACTCTATACTCAAGCATTTCACTCTCCATATAATTCAGAACTCTCTATTTCCTTATCCTCCAGATTTCTGTAGCCTATATTATTTCCACACAATATATTCTTCCCGAATACATCCCAGCTAACACTTGATCACTACAAACGTTGCAACCTCCTACTTCCCACCTATTAGAAAATATCAGTAAGCATAAAAAAAAAAAAAAAAAACCCCAATATAAGATTGCCAACGTCAAACCAATAAGTCTCATTCTCAACAACAGTATAAAAACTGTATCTCAGAAAATATTTGGCAAGAAACGACTCTAGGAGCACCATCCAATCTTAGCATTCTCATCTATAGCGTTCTTGAATAAATACAACAAGAAATACTTTCCTCACTTACCTTTAACCTTTTAACTTCAAAGTAGAAATCTGGTTACCTCTGACCACGTGGCTGTTGGGAGGTTTGTTGCAAAAAGTTCCAAACTTTCCTCAGAAACAGGGAGGCATTCAGCAGGTGCTGAATTGAAGTGCAAAACCAGAGTCGCAAGTTCTTCAGCTTCTTAAATTCAAAGTATTGAGCACAATCCGTGTACTAGATTAGCTGAGATACAACAGTTTTAATGTGAAAATAACCAAATTTACCCCTGTTATTCCAACTCTCAGTAGCTAAACTCCCGCCCACTAAAATCCAGCGCCAAAATTTTCCCCCCACCCCACTGATTATGAACTGTACGCTGGCACATCAGGAAGTAATATTAGTTTCACTACTTTTTATGGTATCAGTTAAATTAAAATAAGATTTTAAGTAAATCTAACTTTAACATAATTGATCAGCATTAATTAATTCAATTTGCAGTAACATTAATTAATTCTCCATGTCCCATCAGGATACAGTATTTACAGTTTTATATTACTGCCCACAACTGACACAGCAGAATTATTATGCAAATCTAATTGAACTGGGTCCACAAGCTTGCAATTTGTTAATTTTACAGAAACATAACCTTAAGTGCAGTGTTGTCCATCTGGGGCCACGTTGACAGTTACCTTTGAGAAACAGCTATTTAATTAAAACAGCCTTTCGTCAGTGGAAGCACATGTTGTAATTATTTAAAAACTCACTTATATTGGCATAAATGACTCCAATATTTATCCACTATGCTTTTCTCCCCTTGCAATGAATATAATAATTATATCTAATAATTTATATATTTGTCAATTGTCTAGTGTCACTGCCAATTGGAAAGTGCAATGCATAATCAACAATATAATTATAACATGAAATTTGTCCCTATCATTTATTGCCCAAGTTTTCACCCTTGGACTCTATCAACTCGAATCTGGTCCTTATATGGAGCTAAAACTCTCAACTAGTTCCACAATAGCCATACCATGCATTAAAAAATGGATTTCATTTATGGTTAATTTATCTAGTGATTCTTCCAATACAAGTTCATTACCTAGGCCAGCTTTGTTTCGATAACGCATTTGGAATGCACAAATGTCTGGCAAAATTTGAAATGGTATCAGTTATGTGTATGGCACGTGCAGTATCATTAAAATGGGCAATTCTAATTGTTCAAGTTGGCTATATGGACTGCATTTGGTAGAATCAACAATACACCAAATATTAAGTTATAAGGGGGGTTGATGATTGCATTTTGTCCATGCTCCAACCGCTTTCATGAACATTACTAATGGTCTCTACACATTGTCCAAATATTGTCTCTACTTATAACTTCATGCATGCCAAAATTTTGGAAACATCATGGTAACTTCAGTAAATTGTCTCTATTACTCTTCAGATGCAGCTCATTCAAGTTGCACATGGTTAGTTTAATATAGTACATCACATATGGACTATATCATAAATAATATATTGTCAACTTCATCAGCTAACATTGACCCACAACATCACGCTGTCGTGTTACAGCTTATGTCATAGAATATCACTTGCAGTAACAGCACACACATCCATAACCATGGTTAGTACATGCGTTAGGATGTTTGGCTAGAATCAACACAAAGAATCCACTAACAACAAGCAAGTATTAAGTACACAAGGCAAAGATTTCACTTACTACCCAAGGGACCCCAAGTACCACTTACTAAGCCCTGCACAAGAATATTTACATTACACTCCAGCCATCAATAAATCGCACAAAACAAGATAACCATTTATATTGAATAGCTATCACTAATCAATAGAGCTTTAACAACTTAATTGGTAATCAAAATAGATGACGGTTATGGCCATTCAAGTCCAGTAGTAAAATAATATGGGTGTTTACCTTTTATCCAAAGCACATATAGGTGGTCTAATTCGACATTGAATCTTCATCTGTGGACAAATATTCCTCGTCTGAATATTCCCCATCGCCACAACCATCTTCTGAACCGTAAGCAACCACCTCATTGTTGATTACGTCTATGGTATTGGGATCGTGCCGCCCCAGATGCATATCTTCTGCTACATCAATACTTATAGGTTCTATATCAATCCTACTTAGTGGAGTTGAGACTGGATCATCATCACAATGCATAGGAGCATACTCATATGATGGAACCTCTTCTTGATAGGCATCATCATCACTTGATTCGACATCAATATCATTTGAAGGGCTCGGTCTTGGTGGAATGTCGTAAACATTCCTATTTGTGAACTTCTGAACAACATACCAATTCCCTTTCAACCGTAAATATTTTACATAATAACATTGGGAAGCTTGGCATGCCAATACAAATGGCTCATTCTTATACCAAGTGCGTGACATGTTGACACTAGTCATATGGACGTCCACTCGAACCCCTCGTTTTTTATCACCGACGTCAAACCAATCACAACTGAACAAGTAAACATGACGCCCTCCCATGTAGCATAACTCTAGGATTTCATTTATAACACCATAGAAGTCCAGATTATTAGGCAAATTTTCTCCCGTCACAACAACACCAGAATTTTGTGTCCGTCGCCTTGGTTCACGTTGTTTTGAATGGAACCTTTTCCCATTTATAATGCAAGCAGAATATGTTGCAACACAACGGTCGGGACCAGAAGCTAATGCATATAGATCTGCGGAAACATCTTGCGGGTTGACTATACGTTGGTCTTGAACCTGCCAGAATACAGTGCACAGCCTCAGTATGTTACGAGTTCGGTATTAGTGGGGGAACTATCTAAATACACATGAGAATTTTGGACTTACACGTTTCTTGAACCAAGTTGGGAACTCATTTGTGTGCCTGCGATCAATTGAATTTGGCGTAAGCAACTTACACTTCTCGTAGTGCTCACTGCACACAAAAGCCAAGGCCATGTATGTAACAACCATGGGAACATAACACATCATAGGTACTGTTCGACTGTAAAAACATAAGGAAATATTTATAATATATCAAGGATGCATACTCTATGTAGGGTTGAATCTCTACGCAGTTGTTAAGAATGTACCATCGAGCTGACACAAGGAGTTTATCATCTAGTTTCACATTAGATGGTATACCCAAGGGACGAACATGTTGATTGAAAATTGAGAAACCATCTATGGTGTCCTCTCCTCCGCCATCAATGTTGCGATCAACTCGATTGAACTTCGTCTCAACATCTTGGAGGTACATTGAGCAAAATGTCAAGCATTCGTAATGAATATATGCTTCGGCTATTGAACCTTCTGGTCGTGCTTTATTTTTGACATACCGCTTGAATTTGCCGAGATATCTCTCAAATGGATACATCCATCTATATTGTACTGGACCCCCAAGTATCGCCTCACGGGGTAAATGAATAGCTAGGTGGACCATGACATCAAAAAATGATGGAGGGAATATCATCTCCAATTTACATAGGATGATGACAATATCACTTTGAAGCTGGGATAGGTGCGTTATATCAACTGTTCGTGAACACAACTTTTTGAAGAAACTGCTGAGTTCTGTCAATGCCAAGGCAATGTCAGATCGTAAGAACCCCCCTACTGCGATAGGAAGTAGGCGTTGCAAGAAAACATGACAATCATGACTTTTAAACCCTGATATTTTGCAATCACGTACGGAGACACAACGAGCAATATTGGAAGCAAACCCATCAGGGAACTTAACCTCTGCCAACCATTCACAAAATTTATTCCTTTCTTCTCCGTGTAATGTGTACATTGCAGGTGGCAGCGTAAACCGTTCACCTGCCCGCCTCAAATGCAATTCCTTCCGCATACCCAAAATCTCTAGGTCACGTCGTGCATTGATGTTATCTTTGGTTTTGCCAGGAATGTTCATTAAAGTACCGAAGATGTTATCACAAATGTTCTTTTCAATATGCATAACATCCAAATTATGCCGAATCAAAAGGGTTGACCAATAGGGTAACTTGAAGAATATGCTAATCTTTGTCCAATTCAACTCTTCCGAAGTGCGTTTTCTCTTCCTACGGGATTTACCAAATTGCACATCCCCAAGCATATGTAGTTGACTGACAATGTCTGATCCAGATAACACCCTTGGTGGAATACGGTGATCTTCTTTACCATTGAACAACCATTTCCTCGATCTCCATATGTGGTCTGGCGGTAAGAATCGACGGTGTCCCATATAACATTGTTTCCTCCCAAACTTCAACCAATTTGACTCTGTACTGGCATTACAAGAAGGACATGCCAATTTTCCTTTAGTTGACCAGCCAGAGAGATTACCGTAGGCAGGAAAATCATTTATTGTCCACATCAAGGCAGCATGCAACGTAAACGTTTCCTTAGTGGAGGCATCATATGTAGGCACCCCATTCTCCCAAAGTTCAACCAATTCAGCAACCAATGGCTGCAAGTAAACGTCAATGTCATTACCTGGTGATTTAGGACCAGGAATAATTAGGGATGTCATGAAGAATTGGTCTTTCATGCATGACCAAGGAGGCAAGTTATATGGCACGAGGATAACTGGCCAAATGCTATAAGGTTTGGCTAAATTGTTGAAGGGATTGAAACCATCACTGGCCAAACCGAGCCTAACATTGCGAGCGTCACTAGCAAACCAACTATGGTCTTTATCAAATGACTTCCAAGACTCAGAGTCAGCAGGATGCTTCATAATGGTATCAGTTGTGTCTCGTTGGTCTTTATGCCATCGCATATCAGTGGATATCTTTGTAGACATATATAATCGTTGCAGTCTTGGCACCAACGGGAAATGACGCAACACCTTTTGAGGTCTAACTCGTGTACCATGTGTATTTGACATCCACCTTGAAGCCTTACAAACAGGACATTCATTCTTATCAGCATTTTCCTTCCAAAATAATATACAGTCGTTTGGACATGCATGAATTTTGTGGTACTTGAACCCTAACCCTCTCTCCAATGACCGTGCCTCTTGATATGACGCTGGCCATGCAACATCAGGAAAGGCAGCCCGCAACAAGTTAAGCAACATGTCAAATGACTTAATTGACCAACCGCCAAGAGTTTTAATGTGTAGCAGCTTGACAACGAATGAGAGTTTGCTAAATTTTGTACACCCCGTAAAAAGTGGACGTCGGGCATCCTCTAGTAGTTGATCAAAAGAAGGTTTACATGAAGTTGACTCTGCTACGGAGGGGCGTGAAGGCATCGGAATAGTGTTGTCTTGGCTACCTTGAGGGATATTATGGAATGTCCCTGCCCATATGTCATCTAACATATGGTCCATGTCATCGATATATTCATCCTCATCACTAAGATCGAGATCGGAATCGACATCAAACAAAGGGCGAGTTTCCTCCTCCCCATGAAATATCCATTGGGTGTAAGTAGGATTGAACCCTTGAATGAATAGGTGAGTCTCCACCTCTGACGATGGGAGAGCTTTTTAGAACCCTTTAACATTGGATATATTCTCATTGTAGTTCTTGTTTTTCTTGTTTTGAGATTTATTTAATTTTCCTTTTCTCGATTGTTGTTTTTCACGCATACACCTTGTATACCCAAACAACCCTGTATGATCACAAATAAAGTTTCAACATTTACTAAAATAAAATAAAAACCCAACGTTTTATATTTTACCGATCTTTCATTACATATGAATAAGGTGGAATCTCTTGTTTTTATCATTTTATTCCTCATGTTTTTCCAAATTTTCTTCATTTTTTTTTTATAGTTTCTCCTATTTCATGTGAATTTCAAAGCACAAATTTGTTTTCACCTTCTTTTAACTGCACAGGTATANATATGTAATGAAAGATCGGTAAAATATAAAACGTTGGGTTTTTATTTTATTTTAGTAAATGTTGAAACTTTATTTGTGATCATACAGGATTGTTTGGGTATACAAGGTGTATGCGTGAAAAACAACAATCGAGAAAAGGAAAATTAAATAAATCTCAAAACAAGAAAAACAAGAACTACAATGAGAATATATCCAATGTTAAAGGGTTCTAAAAAGCTCTCCCATCGTCATCTCTTTATCCTCAAATTGACAAATCTCCTTATCTCATTGATGAAAATAACATATATTTAGATCATGAGGGCAAAGTAAAATATATCATGGCAAGGATACATTCCTTGACCTTAATTGTGTCTATAAGCCTTTCCACAACCTTAAATTATGCGCCTTTTAAATTTAAACGAGTCATCCTTACAATTGAAGGTGTGTCCAGAAATATCCAAGGAGTGTCATATTTATTTGCAAACTTATAATTTTAGTTTGAAGATTGGGTACAATCATTAAGTTTCGGTTACACTGTAACCAATACATACTACTTATACATTAAACTAGTTTCAGTTATTTTTTCTAAATATATCTTTTTAAAGAAATATAAAAAGTACTCTTGACCAGCATGTTGGTGCCATAATAGGTGAAACCAGAGCCATTTTGTGGACTCTTCAAGACCTACATTTTTTTACTTCTCTGACAGTGACAACAGATACAATTTATGGAGCATCTTGGTGCTCTAATGGTGATGAACATACCTCTGAAGAATTTCTACTTTTCTATGATCAATAGTAGCAACAACTTCATCTACAATAGGAACCAAAATAATAGGAAAGGCTAATTACAACAAATAGATGACAAGTTTTCGAGTAAAAAAAATTAAATTTATTTACAGATTCAAATGAGACAGGTAAACTCTTCCCCTGCCATTATTTATAGTGAAAGTTGTTTGTTATCTTCTTTTCCTTGCCATTATCTATGATGTGAGTTTTTCCCTCATCTTTATTCATTTATTTTCCTCTAGCATTCAGTTGTAAGCTAGATGTTTACTGACCACTTATATATGGTCATGTGACATATGGCCTATTTTTCTTAATTCTAGTAATGGCAATGAGGCAATAGACATAGTGGAAAGATTACCAAAATTCAAAGACTACTTTTGCAACTAAAATTTTGAGAAGTCATTGTTAAGCAACCCTAACTTGAAGGATTGTTTAGGCTTTTTAGCCTTTATAATGGTATTAAATATGTGCCCCGCCCTATCCAAATCATAGTTCAAACAACCCCCTGCCCTTCCTCCACAATTGTAAGAAGTCATCTTCTTTATTATTTCTTTCAGCATGAATCGGCAACAGTTTATAGACTATCTTGTATTGTTTTATTGGCTTATGAACACTTCTTACTCTTACTTGCAAAAACTGTCACATTGCACCATCCATTTACCTTAACTATCACATTGTATGGATGTAGCATACAAGTTATAGAACAGCTTAAATATAGTATAGACTTTGTTTACACCAAATATTGGAATTATGAGTCTAAATTTGATTTTGTACAATTACACTTGAATTAAGGATGGACACTTCTTACTCTTCTCTTATTTTGGGCTTTAAATATGGGTGTTTGTAACCGTGGGCAGTAACTACATGCTGCTGTAGGTGTGTGTAGCAAAAACTAGATTATGAAATACTAGAGTAAAAACTAGAGTTGGGGTGCCACTGTAGGGACTACATTGTGAATGTCAAAATTCTGGTAGGTTCTTTTTGGATGCATAAAAAATGAATGTGCACCCGAAATTGTTTGTCTAGTTGACTACATATGGGATTGTGAATGTGCATAATAATTTTTATGTTAACATTTACAAAAACTGTTGACTACAGATGCTAGTTTTATAAATTGTTGGATTCAATTGATGAAAATGAATATGATTATTGTAGGCTACTGGAGATTAAGAAAATAAAAATAAGAAGTATTTAAAAAATTAAAAAATATTTAAAGAAATATAAAAATTAAAAAATATTAATATTTTATTATTATAAATAGTATGATGACTAATATAATATAGACTTCAAGTTTTGAGTAATTAATTAAAAGCATAAAATTACATATTAGTCAAATTTTAAAGATTGAGATGACTAATCTAATGCCAATACTCTAAGAAGACTAGTCCATATTTTCTTCTATGAATGCAAACAGCTTCCAAGTGAACCTAATTAAGTTATTTTAGGTGAGATTTGGATAATAAGAAGATATCAAAGTTGAAAGTATAATAAAATATTGTTAAAATATTATTTATTATTATTATTATTATTGTTTTGAGATTTGAAAAAGTTGAATTATTTATTATATTTTGTGTGAAAATTTTTAAAAATTATAATGATGAAATGAGATCATGAATTGAAATGAGTTGAAACCATCTTTATATCCAAACGTAGCCTTAATTTACACACAATGAAGGCCACTTTTTCTATATATGGCAATCCAGAATATATGAAAATAATATTGAATTTTGTCACAAAAAAACATATTGGCCGATATCTTGTAATCTACAGAAATATGAACCATTGAGGACTCCATATATATATATATATATATACAAGATATCTTCTTCAATATTTTCAGGATTCAAAATTTTGCCTTAAAAATTTTAAATATTGGCATGATTGGGCTTTACTATTGAGCAATGCTACATACAGCGTGGAGTGCATAAAAACTGTACATTTGCTTTGAAAAAAGTAGAGTCTACTATTAAAAAATTATTATTATTATTTTTCATCTATGTTTTGTATTTATTCACTTTTTTCAAAGTGATTATGCGACGCTTGCACACTCACGACTGTAACTATAATTTCTCTTAAATCAATGATCAAAGCACGTACAGTTGAGTTACATGATGACCTTAAACTTACGCACTCATTTTTATAAGAGTAATATTAAATACAATTATTGATTATATAACTAATAAACTATCATATATTGCTTTTAAAAATAGTAAAATTTACTATTAAAAATTTAATTTTACCATATAAATCTCATACTTAAAAATATATATATATATATACGGCACTTACATATTCTATGACTATTACAATAATGAAAAAAAAAATATGATGAAGTAAAATCACCTACTATAGTGAGGCAAATAACAGCCAATGTGACAATTTACCTAAGGTTAAGAAGATTAAGAAAGTTTAAAAATATTTAACACTTGAATAATACAAATTACAAAGGCTACAACAAACTGATAACTAAGGCCTCGTTTGTTTTCGCGACTGAAAACAAAAACTTTGAAAACTTTTTAAAGTTTTCGTACTGTGAGAGGTTTTAAAAAAACAAATACGTACACATATTGATCTACCAATTTTCATCTCAAAAGATCTCAAGTTTCTTCTCAAGTTTTCATCTCATCTCATCTCACCTTATTTCAATATTATTCCCTCCAATAATATATTTTAAATAAACAATATATTGATATGAATACACACCGCAAAAAAAGTAAAAGTTGTACCAAATGTGCAACAAAATATTTGATTAAAAATAAAAATATTTACACATAAGGTGACCGAATGGTACATTGCAATTATTTCAAAATAAATAGTACATTGCAATTTGAGGCTTCACTTTGTTGAGAGAAAAATGAGTTGATTGACATATTCTTGTGAAAACCCGTGTAAAATAGTGTTGTAACAAGTGTTGAAGTGAAAAGGCTTGAAGTGTGCTCATTATTGGTCAAAACAAATGTCTTCGCTCGGCACTCGCTCAACATATTGCTCGAGCGAACTCAGGCAGAGTTGAACGATACTCGCTCGACACTGAGCTCGAGTGAACTCAAGCAGATTGAAACGCTCGATACTCGTTCGACACTGAGCTCGAACAAACTCAGACAGAATGTGTCGCTCAACACTTCGCTCCTTTGAAGTATTGGTAAATAAATAAATAAAAGAAGCAGAAAAAAAAAGCAAAAAAATTTTTGACAAAAGGGTTTTTTTTTTTTGACAAAAAAAAGGAAGTAGGAAAAAAAATTGCACCATTGATAAATAAATAAACAAAGGAAGCAGCGAAAAAAAAAAAAACAAAAAAAGTTTTGACCAAAGGTTTTTATGTTAAAAAAAGGAAGTAGCAAAAATAAAAGGGTGCACCATTGGTAAATAAATAAACAAATAAAATAGAGTAAAAACTACTACAAGTACTTCATCATATTACTAACTATCCTCCATTCTAACTAATCTCATCTCATCTCTGAAAACAAATACATATTTCATCTAATTTCATCTCATCTCATGTCAACATATTTCAAAAGTTTTTATCTTATTTTATCTCATCTCTAAAAACAAACGAGGCCAGCCAAGAAGTAGAAGCATGAACCAAGTAAGTCGTGAATATTAGATGAACATATTCAAATGAAAAATTCTCCTTAACCACACATATTGATGGGATTGGCCATAGGTGAGAGAGAAGAAAATATTGTTTAATCATTTTTTCTTTTTTCTTTTTTGTTTTAAGAAAAGATATTTACAACTATTAATTATACAACTACCGTATAATCATTTTGAAAATAGTGAATAAAATATGAGACTCACATGAAAAAATAAAATTTTTAATTGTGAATCTCACTTTTTTTCAAAGCGATTATATAACGTTTACGCACTTCATGGTTGTTGTACGTATAATTACATTTTTTTTAATGGGCCATATGCTGTGTAAACCAATGTTACGGCTCTTCGTTTATTTTGTATTAAAGTATGAGATATTTATAAAATACGACATGTGTAAGCTAGCATGGCAATAGTCGAAGTACTAGAGATCGTATCTATTACAGTACACTATATCACCATCTCACTTTCATTCTATTATAAAAGATGTGGCTACATTTATCGCTATTAAATAATAAAGAATCATCTAATAAAAGATTTTCCAATGGCAATAAATATGTCACATACATAATCTTATATAATGAAATGAAAGTGAGACAATATTGTGGTGTATAGAATTTTTCTATCTTAATTAAATATAAGAAGTATGTGATAATTAACCTGATTATCATTAACTTCGTTCGATTAGAATACGGATGATAATGAAGTCACACATCATACATCTTGCCAGTAAGGAGTGTATTGCCAGTAAGAAAAGCTAATGAAGTGCTAAGTATTACCACCAGATAATATACCTGATATACTTAATGGGAGCATGAGAAGAGGGAGATTTTCAGCGTAAAAAGTGTTCATATTTTTTTCAATTTTCTGGAGCATACTAGAGAGGAGGCTGAAAGTTCTAGAGCTGCAGATGACAAATTATTATGGAAGCACCTTTGGAAAATGCATGTTCCTCAAAGAGTCAAGGTATTTGCATGGAGAGTGTGTAAAACTATCATTTCAACTTTTAAGAATCTGAAGAATAGAAGGGTGATAGAAGAGGCTAGATGTTAATGGTGTCAAGCAGAAGATGAAGATCTAAATCATGCACTGGTCTATTATTCTTATACAATCGATTGCTGTTTGCAGTTTTTCCCTTCAATAACACAAGCAACAACTAGGATGCAGTCTACACAAATAGCTATTTTTGTTATCAAACGAAGGAAAGCAGGAGAATTGGAGAGGTTCTTCCTCCTAGCATGGGGGTTTTCGTATATAAGAAATCAAAAAATATATGAAGGAAATATTATATCAACTCAGCAAGTCATGGAGCATGCCTTTACTCTCTACCAGGAACATAATGCAGTAGCAGAGGCTATAAAGATTAAACAGAAATACAAATGCAATTGGCAGCCTCCCCTGCAGATTTTTTGAAACTTAATGTTGATGGTGCTCTATTTAGTGCTCAATGTAAGGCTGGTAATGGTGTTGTGCTGCGTGATCATGAAGGGAGGGTGCTATTTGTTGCTAGTAAATCTGAACCTATTGTGGCCGATTTATTGGAGATTGAATTTCTTGCTATTTTAAGGGGCTTGCAACTGTGTGTCTCTTGGAATTACAAAACTAAGAGTTGAGTCTGATGTATTGTTAACAATTCAAGAATTGGGAAATGAAGGATATTCTACAACACTGTGGGGTGGATTGGTTCAAAAAATCAAAAATATGTTTCAAAGGTATCCAACTTTGTCCCTTCATCATAAGGGAAGGGAAGCGAATGTAGTTGCTCATGCATTGGCTCGTTTTGCATGGAATTTAGAATATATTAGTATTTGGTGGGACTCAATTCTAGATTGTATTTTTCAAACTATTTGGGTTGATTCAAATTTGTAATGTTTGAGTTTGATGAATAAAAAGTACTTCTTCTTATAAAAAAAAAAGTACTAGCGATATATATAGAGAGAGAGAGAGAAGCTTGTATGCCCCCATGTATCAATTAAGGTCGATATAGCTGCAACAACAAGTTGGTTTCTTTTTATCTTTTTTTTCTGGTTTTTTTTTTATTTTCCTTTTTTCGTTTTTTGTTTTTTGCTTTGAATCTGATCGATCTGGAACCCTTTCTAAGTACTGGCCGGATTTATTAATTCATGCTTGGACGAAGGAAAAGCCTTAAATAGTATAGCTTTTCTTAGCTTCCATATATTCTACTTCTTGAGGAAAATGCCATGACGCGCGGGCATTATAATTTATATTGTCAGAGCACATGAATTATTATTGTTGATGTTATTATTTTGTAGTAAAGAGGTTATATATACGTACGTACCCCATCAGATCGAACACATGAATTAATAAATGGTATTTTGATATATGCGTATAGAATAATTCTACTGATAATCATTTTTGCCTACATCATACACCACACATGAATTTTTTATTTTTTTACATTTTGTTCCTAAATAAGTATGTAATTCTGTATGAATAATGAATAGAAAAACTTAATTAGTTGAAAATGAATAAAACAAAAAAATTAAAACATGTGTAGTGTATTGTAATATTAGAGAATAATGTGTAGCAAAGTCCATACACACACATGTATGTGTGAATGTGTGTGTGGTCCTTAGCTAGGCTAACACGCATCTTCAGCATGCAACACAAATTAGGGAAGGCATTAATTAATTATGCATGCACGAACGTAAAAATAGCACTAAAAGGCTGCCCTCGTTTAATTGCACAGATCATGGGATGAGATTAGATGAAAAATATCTAAATAATAATAAGATCATTTATAAATAATAGTGAAGCAGTTTAATTTAAGATATTTTATGGGATTTTAGAAAATGAGATGAAAAATGTTGAATAAAATATGATAAAGTTAAAATATTTTTATTTTTGAATTTGAAAAAATTAAATTGTTTTTTATATTTTATTTAAAAATTTAAAAAAATTGTAATGATTAGGTAATAATTATATGAAAAAACTAAAAATTTAAAAATTTGAAATTGAAAAGTGTTTATATTTAAATGGTTATTAAAATTTTAAATGTTGAGATGAGATAAGTTGAAACGATTTACGAAATTAAATGGGACCTAAAATTGTTATTATAAAATGTGTAAATATCACATACTTATTATGACAAAAAAAAGAGTAAATAGAAAATTCCTATGAAAATTTTGTAGTGCTAGCTCGTAAGATACGTGCATGTGTGGAACATTCGATCTCAAAGATTTTATTTCGGTGCAATTAATGGGTTACGTACCAATCCCCCTAGTGGAGGGAGGGGCGCTTGCAGGCATGGTACGTACTACTAAGTAAAACAGTATTAAACAGTAAAAAATTAATAGTAAACAGATAAAAACAGTAATTAAATAGTATAAAATAAGTAAAAAATTGACATAATAATGTATGAACAGTAAGTGAATAGTCGTGAACAGTAACTAAACAATGTAAAATCTAGTACATTCCAAACGGTCACCTTTCTCAAATTTTAAAAAGTCTAATAAAAATTATTTTATCTCATCTTACTATTTAAATACACATATTTTTTTATAAATTATTTCATCTCATCTTAACTTAAAAATCTCATTATTATTCAAAATATCTCATCTGATCTGAACTGCGTAACTAAACGAGCCCTTAGGCTATGTTTGGATGTTCAAACGAGTTAAGTTATAAATGGTAATACATCCTATTAAGATAAATTTAATTTTTTAGGTTGAAGCGTGTGTAACTTTATAAGTTGAAATATACGAAATAAATTGATGAGTTTAAATTTTTTATAAAAATTTTAAAAAAATAATGCATCTTGTCAATGATTTATCTAAATTTGGTTTAACAACCAAACATAACATTTTTTTTTGAAATAGACTTTAATTCTATTCATGAATTAAGGAAGTTACAGCTGTGACCAATAAGTCCGGGTACAAACCTTGATTACAAGCCAACCTACTCCACGGTTATAAGCTCCCCTGCACACAACTTTCATTGTGTCAGACACTGTCTAAAAACTTCAAAAACTTTGTAATAACACAGCTCTTCTGAGATGCGAGACTCTGTAAAAACAGAAGTGTTCATCTCGACTTGTCTATGAGAAAAACAACTTATTTCACCCCATCCTCCAAAGGAGGAGGGAGATTTTTCACCCTCATCCTCCAATGAGGATAGGGACTTACTAACCTACTCCTCCAAAAGAGGAAAGGGAATTGCCTATTTTAAATTATTTTCGTCAACTTAGCAAACATTGCATAACAACTTAAAACCCTAATGTAACAGACAAAAAAAGAAATAAAGTACTGTGCACTCCTCTAACTACCCACACTGAAAGCCCATGTCGTATGCACGTCCTCCTTCTGCTCTAGTGTGCTGCTGCCCATGTCCACAACTACACATGATCATGTATTTTCCGTTACTTCCCATGCTGTATGACATATGCCGTATGACATACCCTCATCCTCCATGCTGCTTCTCCCGTTACCTCTCATTACCGAACCATCCCCCCACCTCCCGTCGCCTTCAACCTCTCTCATTACCGGTACTCCAAACGGGACAACCACCATTTTAGACTGGCAGAGACAAAACTCAGAGACAGACAACACTATATATTCGTATTAACAACCATGCATAAAGCCACCGGGAGCTTATTAACGGAGACTCCAACCAAGAAACAAACGAAATGAAACAAACGAAAGAAGGAAACAGAGCCACTAAGCACAAAATGAAACAAACAAAAGAAGGAAAAAAAAACAACCAAGAAACTCCAACCATCGTCTGACTTTGCGTCGCTTGAAACCCAATCACCATCCATGAGAACATCCACCGTGAGCTACGGTCGAGATCCACCCTGGAAGACTCTTTATCCCCTCCATGTAGCTCGGCATGCAACCCCAAAATAATCCTCTGTTTTCCAAGGATAAAACAGAGTTCCTATACCCCATGGAAAAGCATCCCAACCAACAAGCTTACTCCATCTCCATGAGCAACTCCCTGACCAAACTCACGCCATAAGCCCCTCAAAACGATCCCCTCAGAAGACCAGAACCAACCAGTCAGGAACATCTGCCATTCAAAGTCGAAGTCCTCCACCTCCAATGTAACAGCCCGCTAAAATTATCAGTTTTGGATTCTTTCCCGACAGCAATCACATCTCTCTCGTCTTTACCCTCATCTGGAATCACGCGTATAGATTATCTTTTCCGTAAATCACGTAATTTGTTCTTCACCGACAGCTGTAAAATCATGAACAATTTTATCCTAAGCGTTGTACCTCGATGGCGTTTTCCCGGATCTTATCCATCGAATTTCAAAGTATTAGATAAGCTTGTTTTTAAAGTAGCACAATTATAATAATTTAATGAGCTCTGAAAATATTATAATTGTGGATAATTATTTAGATTAAATATTTTAATTGTTTTAAGATATTAAGAGGTTTAATTTTACGTTGAAAATTCTTATTTAAATTTAAGTGTTTTATGCACTTTGATTAATTAATGATACTTTATCATTTTATATAATGATGAAGAAAATATTATTTTATAAACCTTAGTTTATAAAATAATATTCTATCTTAATTCTTCTCAGTGTAGTAATTAAGTGTTTTATTAATTTAAATGATTTTATCATCTTCGATTAATTAACGGTACTTTATCATTTTTATATAATGATGAGGAAATATTATTTTATAAATTTTAGTTTATAAAATAATATTCTACCTTAATTCATCGTAGTGTTTTATTTAAAGTGTTTTATTTAAAATAAAACATTTACGCGTTTTTAATCAGTGTTTTAACTCACTGTTGGTTTATTTGAGGATCCCGAAATGTAGAATTGAAGCGATATACTCTGGCCCTACCTTTTTTCTCTTCACTTTTTCTCTTTTTCTTTTTATTTTCTTTTTTCTCTCCCTCTCTCTCTCTTGGTCGACGGAATGAAGGAAGCCACCATGGCCGTTCGGTTTCAAGGTCCCAGCCGGCGCCACCTCCGGCCGCCGGACCCCACCTCCCACTCCGGCCTCATCCTCTCCCTCCGGCGAGCACAACCACGCCGGTGGTGTACTAAACCGACCTCTCATTCTCTCTCTTTCTCCCTTCAAAGATATGGGTCTCTAGGGGTTTTTCACATTTTTGGACCACCATACACGGCCAAATCAACCACCAAGCACCACCATTGGACTCACCTCATCAAGGGCTTCCTCCCCATGTCTTTCTTTTTCCCAAACTCTCACTTTTCTCATATGGGTTTCTTAAAAACAACCGTTCGGTTTCACCACCGTGCGCCGCCGTACACGGCCACCCGTGGTGTTTCACCACCACCATCTTGTTCCTCTCATCCTCATGAACCTCCCCAAGAAATTTCATGGCCAACGGAGCTTCGTAGAGCTCTCACTCTCCTACACTCTCCAAGGCCAAAAATGGTTTCAAACGGCCGATCCGCCGCCGTTAGCCACCGTCCGACCACCACCTCGCTACCACAGCTCCACCACATGTTCATCTACCTATCCCTAGCTTGCCATGAAGTTCTATGAATTTTCGCTACCTCGCGTTTCCGCTCACCGTTCGGATTTACTGTTCACGGCGTGATGCCGCCGTGCTCCGCCACCTTTGACCATCACAAGGCGACCATGAACCTTCCAAGGCCACGCTTAGCTTTTCTCGGTTCCAAACTACCACTTTATGTGGTGGACAGCCACCGTACGCGGTGTTACCGCCACGTACGTTCCTCCGACGCATGTTCGTGACGAACAACGAGCGACGCACGGGTTATCCCGTCGATGGTATAACCTTCTATCTCTAGTTATTTTACGTTTAAAATAGTTAGTTGGTTGGTTTGTGGATTGTGTAGTTGTATTTGTGGAGTTCGTTGCGTAGTTGTGAAGCGAAGTGTGGTTGTGAAGTGTTGAGTTTGATTGTGTATTTTGTGGACTGTGCTGTGAAGTATAGGCGTGAGATGGATGCCGTAGATGTGATACGGCGGGTTGTGTGAAGAGAATACGCGTGTAGCGTATTCTGTGTAATGCAGCGACGCGCCGCGCGACGTGCGCTGTAGTGATGTGTGTCGTAGAAGGAAGGGAGTACGCATGTAGTGTACTCCGTGTTGTATGGCGATGCATCGTGTGATGTGCATCGTGTTGATGAGTGTTGTAGCGAAGGAAGTACGCGTAGCGCGTACTCCGTGTCGCGTAGCGATGCACCGTGAGACGTGTATCGCAGTGATGGGTATTGTAGTGTGGATGGAAGAGAGTTCACGTGAGTGTACTCTGTATTAAGTCGTGATACATCGGATGGCGTGTCACGAAGGGTTGAATGGCGTAGCAGAGAAGTGTGGAGCGTATGGTGTAATGTTGGGAAACTGTATGACAGTGTCCCGAAGCAGTGATGATATGGATTATAGTCCGGGATGACTGGTGTCATCTTGTGGTTGACTATGGCTAAGAGTATATGGATTGAGAAATGAGTTGTTTGTTTGGTTGTTATTGATAATTTTAATGAACTTGTTTTAGTGCAAAGGCTTTCTGAAGTCAATTTATCTCTTCCGAGTATAGTGAAACCTCAAGTTGGCCGTGGTGTTGCAAGTGCTTACAATATGGCAATTGAGTTCAGAAGTGAAAATCTTAAGGACTCGAGTGTTCCTCTTCCAGCTGTTGTGCAGTTCCTCGTGTCTCGCGCTCTATTCTCATAGAACGCGACGATCGAGGTAAGTTAGCCTCTAACTTACTATCAGTTTATTGTGTATGTGTGATGGGTAAGAGAACTACAATTTATGTATGTATGTTATCGTATATGCCATGTCATGCTATGTCATTACATGTTTATCTGTTACGTATGATTTAATCTCTCATGAATAATTATCTGTTAAATAATCTTTTCTGCCATACAATGATGTATGTTATAAGTATGCCATGTTAAGTATGCCATATGATACATGTATGCCATGAAATGTTTATGATTAAATCATATTATGCCATTTACAAGTATACGCCATGTTAGAAAAGTATATGATATTAAATAATATCACATGCATTAAGAAAGATAAGACATGTTATGTTATAATAATGCGTGGGGCCACAACAACTGTGGAGTACGTATTATATTTATGTTATTTATAATGCGTGGGGCCACAACAACTGTGGAGTACGTATTATATTTTATGTTATTTATAATGCGTGGGGCCACAACAACTGTGGAGTACGTATTATATTTTATGTTACTTATAATGCGTGGGGCCACAACAACTGTGGAGTACGTATTATATTTATGTTACTTATAATGCGTGGGGCCACAACAACTGTGGAGTACGTATTATATTTATGTTATGTTATTTATAATGCGTGGGGCCACAACAACTGTGGAGTACGTATTATATTTTATGTTATTTATAATGCGTGGGGCCACAACAACTGTGGAGTACGTATTATATTTTATGTTATTTATAATGCGTGGGGCCACAACAACTGTGGAGTACGTATTATATTTTATGTTATTTATAATGCGTGGGGCCACAACAACTGTGGAGTACGTATTATATTTAATGTTATGTTACTTATAATGCGTGGGGCCACAACAACTGTGGAGTACGTATTATATTTATGTTACTTATAATGCGTGGGGCCACAACAACTGTGGAGTACGTATTATATTTTATGTTACATGAAGTATGGGGCCACAACAACTGTGGAGCATACACTACATGAGACACAGCAATTGTGACATGTAGAATACGTGGGGCCACAACAACTGTGGAGTACGTATTATATTTTATGTTATGTGAATTCATGGGGCCACAACAACTGTGGAGCATGAAGTATGGGGCCACAACAACTGTGGAGCATACACTACATGAGACACAGCAATTGTGACATGTAGAATACGTGGGGCCACAACAACTGTGGAGTACGTATTATGTTTTATGTTACTTGAATACGTGGGGCCACAACAACTGTGGAGTACGTATTAATGCACGTTATTAATCAAGACAATTAAATAAGATTCCAAGTTTATGTTAAGTCAAGTTTCAGATCAAGTTCATGTTATGTTATGCTCACGTACATGTTATGTTCATGTTCATGTTATGTTCCAAGTTCATGTTCACATCATGTTATGTTCACGTTTATGATACGTTCAAGCTCACGTTCATGTTATGTTATGTTCATGTCCATGTTATGTTTCACGTTCATGTTATGTTGATTGTTCATGTTATGTTTTAAGCTTAAGTTCATGCCATGTTAAGTCAAGTTCAGTTCACGCTTAAGTTCTGGTTAAGTCATGCTATATGTCAAGTTATACTATGTTTATGTATGACTATAATTATGCATTTATGCTTTTACTGCCATGCATGCATTTTTAACCTGTGTATAAGTTTTATGTTAACTTACTGAGATTTGTAATCAAATCTCACTGTGGTAGTCCCAACTACCATTCCCCCCGAATGGTAGATCTTGTTACAGGACCCAAAGGAGAATTGGAATCTGACCAACTGAATACGGTCGACTAGGCCACGGTGCGATGTTGATGATGGTATAGTATTTAACTTAGGTTAATACTTGTACTTTTGGATTTGTATCTCAAGTATTCTTTTGATCACAACCATTTTAGACTAGTGTGGTGATCACGGCTTTTTAGTATGCCTTTATGTATGAAATATGTTTCAAGTATTTGGGATATTTTTAGTTTGGTGCATAGTATTGCTAAAGAAGAAAAAAAAAATTATCCGCTGCGAATATTGCATAATGATAGATGCATGTTAGGAACATTGCATCTTATATGTCATAAACGGGGGCAGGTAACCTTGTGTTGCATGTCTCGACGCTTCAAATGTCCGTTCAATCCCAAGCGGAATTTGGGGGCGTCACATCCAACGTGGAATGTCTTTCCGTCCAGCTGGGTGATTTGTTAAGGAATAGGACTTGGAACAAATGGCTGGTGATGGCCTTTCAAAGGATATAAACCCAGCCAAACGGCTTTTATTAACAAAGTAAAAAAGAGGCTCAGTAACAGAAATGAAAACAGATGGAGGAGGGAGGGAGGTGGAGCCTCCCTCAATGACTTTCCTAAACTTTTCCTAGAGAGAAGGGAGAGTTTCTCTCACTAGGGGGTAGTCAAGTCACAATTCCATATAGCTAACTACGTTAACCAAACACAACCTTGAGATCATAAAGCAGCACACTTAATTATAAAGGAAAAAGCTTAATGCAGGCGAGTTGCGCACACCTTTGTGCACGAAGAAAGCCTGGCATGATCAACTGGAAATTGATACGGTGCGTTTCAATGAGAGATGCGTCTGGGCGAGAGAAATGGAGAGGCAGGAGAGCAGAAATTTTCACGAAGCCCACTATTTTTCCAGTCCTCAAGCTTTGAGTAGGAAGTGTTTGGGGTGGGAAACATATATTACAGAGTTTTATGAGAAAATGACGAAGGGTATGGTGCATGACCAGAAAGATATTGAGGAGCAAATGGGATGCATCGCTGGTCCTTTAGATCTTCAACCGTAACCAGAATCTCATCAGCAGGTTGAGAAAAATTGCCCAGCATGCCTTCATACCCTTTAAGTAATTTTCATCAGTGCCAAGAATTCGACTAAGCTCTTGAACACATGGAATGATTTGCCTTCTGAGGCTCTTTGCCAGAACATGAGGCATTGAGGATAAGTGCTTTGCAATTTCAAGATCTGACAAGTTTAACAATTTGAAAAAAATCCAACTTTGGCTTAAAATTTTTTTGAGCATTATACGTACACAATGTGGGAAGCTTCATCGGCAAAGTTTTTATTTGCTTATCACTAAAATCATAAGATTTTAAAAACTCAACAACAGTGTGTGCATCACTTTCTAGCACAGCTGGCACTACAAGAAAAACTACTTTTTCCGGCGACTATATATCGCCACAAAAGGTCTTAAAGTCACTGCAAATAGTTATTTGTGGCTATCCTCTACCCGCCGGTATTGTGCCGCAATTGTTAAGTGAGGAAAAGGTGTTCTCGGCGTGGGTTAAACGTGGCCAGAAATAATATTTTTTGCAGCGACAAATTGTGGCCGCTAATACTCAAATAGTCGTCGGAAAAAGATTTCGCATAGCTTATTTTAGGAATAATGAATTTAGTTTTTGCGGAGAATAGTCGCCACAAAAAGCCTTATCTACTGAATTTCTGTAATTTATAATTATTTACCATTTCAGCCTGTTTTTTTTTTTAAATATCTGTAGTCCCCCATTAGATACAATATCCAACGCATGTAATAGATTAACATATTCTCTAATAAGCATATAATATCAAGAATTAATCGTTTACATGATATAAATGTTTCAAATACCCCTAACATGTATCGGTATATCATTCATTCATCATAAGAAGCGCTATTTGAAATTCACCCCAACATGCCACATTAATAGACCAATGTATGTTTACATGTGTACTCCTCATCTTTATTGTGTAACAAGGATTTCCTAAGCAAGTCTTGATCATCATGGAAGCTACCTTCTTCATCTCAAAACGCAAAGGTATACCTCTTCATCTGGAAACTGGAAACCTCCTTCATTGATCACAAAGCTACAAAAATTTAGATTCACAAATATTTCTTTAGTTTCCAAAACCCAACAAAAATTTAAATTGCAACTACAAAATTAGGAAACCTAAAAACCATTATAAACCAAAAGAAAATGGGTGCATGCAAGTCATATTAATCATTGAAGTACTTAGAAAATCACAAAAAACATACAATTCTGTGATATGATAAGAAAAAGAGCAATATTTAGGGGGACTAATTAATATTTTAGATATATATATATATATAAGGTTAGAGAATCATAGATATGCACCTTTTTCACTTCTTCATTTGGTCCCAGCCTACAGAAACCAAAGTACTGCAAAACCAGACTTCCACATCAAAATCCTTCACAGTGAAGGTTGTCAAGTCAGTGGAAACTCTTTCAATACAGCCTAACACCAAATATCTAATAATCAAAAAAAGTTATACTAGGAGACACTTTTCTATGACATGTAAGGCACAAATCCATATACAAAAAGCACAAAAAACTTATTGACTAAAAAAGGAACTGCTTATGCAGGTCCCTGAGTTTCTGTATGAGACTCTCCTTAGGTTTGCCTCTGTGATTTCATGTATGAACTTAATAATTTGTCGTACTCGGCTTGCTTCGCCAACACTTTCTCTACATTCCCGCGTAATTCTTCCAACTGATTCTTGTAATACTCAGCATCCTTCTCATGCCTCTTTGCACGTTCTATTAATGCTACAAATTTTTCTGCAGTGTTCTGTCTCGATGACTCAGGGATAACCATCTCCCCCAACCCCCTTGTATACCCTGGCCTGTGGCCTAGTACCTCCCTAAAGATTGATGCAGCAACATCCTTAGTCTGCTTCTCAGGCTCTAACTTAGAGTACTTGGCAACCATTTCATTCTATTCAAGGAAGTGAAATCACACGTTAATATGTACACATGGATTCGTTCAAAACTACAAGGTAAATAATACGTACATATGGATTCATTCAAAGTCACTCACATGTTTCTCTTCCATCGCTGGAGTCACAAATTTATCCTTCTTCTTACTCCACCTCACCTCTTTAAAGAAATCAATAAGGTGCTCATCACTCTCAGACTACAAATACAAGCAGGGATTAATACCATTTGTCGGTTAAAATCAGCAAATAATATGTTACTTCCTACATTTGCATGTACAAATCTAAATAAAATTCGTACCCTCATTTGCATTAGTCTTACGAAAGAGGTTCGTCCAGCCGTGTGGTTTGTTTGTTGCTTCTCTCTATTACTTTTATTTTTCTCAGATATCATCTACAACTCACAGACTTGTATTAACACAACTAGATCATAAACATATAAAAAATAACACAATCAACATCGATTAGACTTACCCTAAATTCTGCACTTGACCATCGAGCGCATAACTTCACCCAAGTAGCTGGTGTCACCAACTCTGGCACATTCACAAGAGCTTCTTCGTTTGTCTTGTAACTCTTGTATATTTTGTGAAGATCATACCGAATATGATTGAACCTCTTCCTAAGTGTCTTTGTTACTGTATCGCGGTGATTCTTCTTCATCCAGTCAAGGACGAAGTCGGCCTAAAGACAAACAGCAAACACATTAATTATCTGGTAACACAAATAATAACTAAAAATACACTGGAACATGTGCTAGTATGAGTTTGTGATATATTACCCGAACACGAGCAATCAATTCTTCCTTCTCATTGTTTGGTAAATCATGCCAGCTTGGGTGACTCAGGTCGACATGGTGCTTCACCAACCATGTAAGCCTACTTGTAAATATTGTACAGTTTTCACAACATGGTGATGTCTCACCATCCTTTATGGTTAGCGCTATCGGCCCAAACATTCGAATCTTGTCAAACTCGAGGTTCTTTGCGGCTCCTCGTCCACGTTTTCGGGTAGGCGATACTAATCCCTCTTCAACTTTTATTATATTGTCCACACATTCAACCATATATTAAAGAGGCCGGTTAGAATAATAAAATTTGAAATAATTACAAACAGCAAACCATTACCATTTTTCGATATAGTTGAGTCCACCTCAACCCCCTGCTCTTGCGGTTCGGTGCTTGGGACGACATCTGGTGGCATGGTTGACATGCCATCACCTCTAAGATTCAATGTAGCAACGGGTGCTCTACCTCTAACACTTGGTTCATAGGAAGATCTCCCTCGACCATAGCATACACCACGTGATCGACCTCTGCCTCTTCCAGCTAAAGGCATGTTATGCACTGACCTGCATGGAAATATTTGTGGCTATACATCCAAACCATATAGAGTACTAAAGCAATTAATGGGTGATGCAAAAAATGACAATAATCAATAGAAAAATAATGAATAGTTCGACATTATCTTTGGAAAAAAATTAAAGTTGTACATTTAGCTAAAGCTCAACATTATCTTTGAGAAAAAATGAACATCTAGTTCGCCTCTTCGTCCGTCGAGAGATTATCTTCTTCCGTGCTTCCCTCTTGTTCGGTGGTGTAAGGGGAACTAGATTCGCTGCTATCGTCGTTGATAAATGTTCTGACATCAAGGTTGTGATTATCAGCCTTCATTACTAACGATGCATCAATCTGAGTGGGCTCGACATCAAGCCTGAGCATAGGGTTAACTAGCCCATTGTCATCAGCATGTACTGATATGTATTCTTCAAAAGAATCATCCTCTTGGTATGCTTCCACGTCACTAGTATCGTAAACATCTTCTTCAATCAAATTTCTGAGGGGAAGATCATACACATTTCTATTGACAACCTTTTGTACTGCATACGAATTACCAGGGATCATACGATTTTTTAAGTAGAACACCTGTGAAGCTTGGCACGCCAAAACAAATGGATCATCCTTATAAAATGTCAGAGACATATTCACACTAGTAAGATGATCGCCCACACGTATCCCTCGTTTGGAATCAGAGATGTCAAACTAGTCACATCTGAATAAGTACACACGGTGCCATCCCATGTAGCGAACTTCCAAGATGTCTGTTAGAACACCATAGAAGTCAACACTTTGAGCATCTAGTTCACTAATAACCAGGATACCTGAATTTTGGGTCCTACGATGTGCTTCACGTTGCCTCGTGTGAAATCGTATGACATTCATGATGCAACCAGAATAGGACGCAACCCAAGGGTCAGGACCACATGCAAGTGCATATAGATCATCCGAAACATCACCAAGATTGTGAACACGTAGAGTTTGAATCTGTCACAATTGCATTAACCAAAACACTTATTTGTTGTAAAGTTGTATAACCACAAGGTGTGAATGAGGTATGTAACAGTAAAATACATACGTGTGACTTGAACCAATTTGGAAAATTTGTTGAGTGCAAGCTGTCGACATTATCAGGGTACTCTTCACTGACATGCATGTAGTGCTCACTGGATAATAGACCATCATTGGTGATTAAATATGATATATACAATCTATTTGAGGATTGAATCTAGATTCGACATCATGGAGGTACATGGAACAAAAATTCAAACATTCTACATGGATACAGGCCTCCGCAATTGAACCTTCCAGACGGGCCTTATTCTTAACGTATCTCTTAAATTTTCCAAGATACCGTTCAAAAGGATACATTCACCTATATTGAACTGGCCCTGCAAGCAGCGCCTCATGTGGCAAATGATAGGCTAGGTGGACCATTACATCAAAGAATGTAGGTGGAAATATCATCTCTAGCTTGCACAAAATGACAACTATATCAGATTGAAGTCGTTCTAAGACATCAACCTTGATAGTTCTTGCACAAAGTTCTTTAAAATATGTGCTCAGCTCAGTCAATGCTAATCGTATATTTTGTCGTAAGTATCCACAAATTGCAACAGGTAGTAATCTTTGCATAAAAATATGACAATCGTGACTTTTCATGCAAGAGATTTTGCAATCGACAACACTCACACATCTCCTAATATTAGAAGCGAAGCCAACTGGGAATTTGACATCATTCAACCATTTACAAAAACTTGCCCTCTCAACTCCATACAAGGTGTAACATGCATGTGGCATACTCACGCGTTGTCCATCCTGGATCAAGTGTAACTCTTTTCTTATATTGAGATTGGAAAGGTCACGACGTGCATTGACATGATCTTTAGTTTTCCCAGCAATATTCATCAAAGTTCCTAAGATGTTGTCACATATGTTCTTCTCAATGTACATTACATCAAGGTTATGTCTAAGCTTTAGAGTTGACCAATATGGCAATTTGAAAAAGATACTTCTTTTGGTCCAATTTAACTCATCAGTGGTACGCTTTCTCTTCTTTGTAGATTTGCCAAAATCATTATTTGGAATATTCTGCAGTTGATTAAGTATATCTTCTCCTGACAACTGCTGAGGTGGGCCACGATGCTTTGCGCTGCCATTAAAAATACTTTTTTTCTTTCTCCAAATGTGGCCCGGGGGCAAGGATCGACGATGACCCATGTAACAATGTTTTCGGCTATATTTCAACCACAACGAATCTGTTTCTTGCTCGCACGATGGACATGCCATCTTTCCCTTAGTGCTCCACCCAGAGAGATTTCCGTAAGCAGGGAAGTCGTTAATTGTCCACATTAAAACTGCATGCAATCGAAAAGTCTCTATAGCCTTGGCATCGTATGTATCGACACCATTTTCCCATAGATCTAATAGTTCGTCTATTAGAGGTTGCAAATAAATATCGATATCATTTCCTGGAGATCTTGGTCCAGGAATCAACAATGAGGTGATGAAAAATGAATCTTTCATGCATAGCCACGGGGGCAAGTTGTAAGGCACCAAAATCACTGGCCATATGCTGTAAGGCTTTGCCAAATTATTGAAGGGGTTGAAGCCGTCACTGGCTAAACCAAGCCGTACATTTCGAGGATCTTCTGCAAACCAAGTATGTTCTTGATCAAATGCCTTCCAGACCTCAGAGTCAACAGGATGCCTTTGAATACCTTCCTCATTGACACGCTGATCCCTATGCCACCTCATATTAGCTGCTGTTTTACGTGACATAAACAATCTCTGCAACCTTGGCTTTAACGGAAAATGTCGTAGAACTTTTTGAGGAATTTGTCATTGCTTATTGTTACTAAATATCCATCTTGATGACTTACATTTAGGGCACTCTTGTTTCTTTGCATTTTCCCTCCAATAAAGTATGCAATCATTTGGACAAGCATGTATTTTTGTGTAAGAAAATCTCAGGCCTCGCTCTAAGTTCCGTACCTCTTGATATGACTTCGGTAAAAGAGCATTCGGAAAAGCTGACTGTAGTATTTGAAGAAGCATATCAAATGACTTTACACTCCAGCCACCAAGTGTTTTAATGTGCAGCAACTTAACTGAAAATGAAAGTTTAGAATACTTGGAATAACCTTCATAAAGAGGACGCTGTGAATCAACCAACAACTGGTCAAAATTCATGGTTGATTCACTTCCGACTGAGGTTGAACCCCTCGCCCTAATGTCTTGGAACATAACATCAATGTCATCAATATAGGGATCAGCTTGTTCGGGATCATGAAGATTGTCATCATCAATAAAAGGTAAATCTTCCTCTTCGCCGTGAAATATCCATGTTGTGTAAGTTGGTTCAATACCTTTAATGAAATAATTATTTGAACATAGGGTACATGGACACCGGATTTCATCACTTGTAGAATGAGATCGAGCCAAAGTAATGAAATCATTAACCCCTGTCGCATATTCACTGGATCGAAATCTATCAGTGATTTTCATCCAACTCTTGTCCATCTACGAAAAATACTTAAAGGTTAAAAATTGGTAAATTGGAGTTACACAAGGAGTATACGACAGATGCACCTAAACATTAGAAGAGCTGATGATTCTGTAAATATTCTGTAAACTTGTATTAAGATGCTATGTAGAAAAAATAAATAATTAATGAGATGAAAATAAAAACATTACACAAGTATGAGGCCACTAAGACTGCATTATTGGACCTCCTTTCTTACTTTTTGAGACATTGCTACAGACAATATGAACATTTGTCTCTTTACCGTTTAAACCTGTTTCTTAGTAATACTTTGCCTGAAAAATGTCTATTTGCAGTNAAAAAAAAAAAAAAAACTAGTTTAGCCTTTTTCATAGTTAGCTCATGTTCAATAAGATGGTTTAGTTTTCATCACTCTCTATGTTGCATCTGTATATGCAACAATTCACTTCCCTCTGTTACAGGTTTGTTGTCGCTCAACTTTGAAAGTTCATTTTCTGTTCAGGTTTCAAAATTGGTCATTGAAGAGTCTGGCATAGTAATTGGGGTTAGTTTGGTTCCTGTATTGCCTCAACTGAGTAATCTCAAAGCATTCATAAAATGTTCTGAGATCTATATCGTGTTGACAATCAGGTATTGATGGTTGATGGGGAACGATTGCATTCTTCGATTGTTTTGTCAAATGCAACACCTTACAAGACTTTCATGGTTAGAAGCTTAACATTGCTGTTTTTGCATTTCCTTACTGGGAGTAGCATTGACAATCACGTATCATTAAGGAACAATGTAAACAAATTATCCATTGAAGGTGATAGATAATAGATTCAAGTCAGCTTCACAAATTTTCTATCATTAATGTTTGTTTGTTTTAATTTGGTTAAAGGTTATTCCTTCATGATACAGGAGTTGGTGCCTCAAATTTTTCTTCCGGACAAATTTGTTCGTGCTATCAAGTACTCCGATTATAGTTCTGTAAGATTCCTTCACACATTGGAAATTATTGAACATATATTTTCTCCTATTTTTTGGAGAACTATATTTGAGCTGTTGGTTGTGTTTTTTTAGGCGCCCGTGAGATCCTTAGAGCACCACTGTTTCTGGATTACTTCTAGATAAAGAAGAAATCAAACTGAAAAAAAAGGTCTTTTCTTTGCCACAAATTTGTGGTCTAAAAAATAGTAAAAAGGGTAGATGAAGAACAATAGTGTAACTATAAAGGATAAAAAAACTTGTACTTCCTGATGAGTTTCCATCAAGAGTTGGGTGTAATTTCGATTAAATGTTAGTTCTACGAGGTGATGTGACCATTTTTTCGTTTTGTTATGAGACAACTTTCTTTTGTCTATGTTTCAAAAGATTTCCAGTTATGGAGGTTACGACATCTTATGTCACTGACTGCTACAGGGAACAACAAAGATTAATGTAGCTGTTGATAAATTGCCGCAGTTCCAGTCTTGCAACTTGAATCATCCAGAGGTGGGCCCTCACCATACAGCCACCATTCACATTGGTTCGGAAAGGTATTCTAGCATGTACAACATTGCAATTTATCTTGTGTGCGTGCCTGTGTGACTCATCACCGGGAAACGAACAATTATGTTGTAACTTTGATTGCTAACTCAAAAGTGGTCTATTTCTGACTCCAAAAGCATTGCTCTTGATGTTGATAGTGTAAGTCTCATTAGATTGATGTCCTAGTAAAGCTTCTGCTAACCTGGTGTTGTTGATATTCAACCACCTGGCCTGCTTGTGTAATTAGTACCAATTCACTATTTATGTTGTCTATTAATGGTGGAAATTTAAAAGTTAAGAGGATGTTGGGGATCTAAAAGTTTCTCAAATTTTTCTCACTCTCAATCCAAATGTCTTTGCAGAAAAACAATCTCAATTATCAAAACATACTACAATTTTCGTAACAAACGAAATCAAACAACTTTCACAAAACTCAACAAGAACTCTCACAAAAATATTCTTGCCATACAATATTTTCAGTGGGCCTCACCACTTTCTAAATCCCTTATAAAAGACATCTCTAAAAAATATTCTCAATTCAAAGGTATTTTTAGTATAGCCCACCATTTTCACAAAAATTGTCAAGAAAATCTTACATCCAAACATCCGCTAAATATTTTCCCAGTAGAGAGTGATGTATATTATCTTCGTACTTTTTCCTGTCCGTTTGGGTCATTATTTGCTAGTATGGAGGAGATTGGTTTGGCTTGTCAAGATGCTTGGAATGGTTTACCATCACGGAGGCCTGTTATGGAGATGACAATTCCTTCTTCATTGGACGAGACTATATCTCCACCTGGTACGACCAAGTTAATCATCCTTTTGCTATGCATTCAGTCATAGCAATTTGAGTAATTTTTTTTATCTGTGTTTTGATCACTAACTGTATGCACCTAGAAGAACACTAAAAGAAAAAACAAAGCTTGATAGAAGGTGATGTATTCCTGTTTATCCTTTCCATTTATTATTGAAGTATAGGGAAAACCACAAAAAATTCCTTAGAAAGAAAAATGTACTATTTAATTCAACGATGTTGGTTTGATCTCCATACCATCCAGGTTTTGGTAACAAGCATAGACAGAACATTCAGAAACATGCAAACACTCTCCTGAAACAAAATTTCATACAAATTGACTGAAGAATGATTAGAGGATCAGTTGTTCTTTTCAATGGATCCATGTATCCTTCATTTTTTAGTGATGCCGATTAAATTTTCTACCACTTCAATCCATTTTTCTTAATAAATTCTACTTAAAAAAATCCTTTATAAATTCTAGGAGACCTTTCACTTTTTATGGTGAGAATTGAGTGCATGCAGTTGAGTTGGATGTAATAACGACAATACCTAAAATGGACATGAGTCCCAAAGTGATTAATGGTTTTTGCTGTTCTTGTGTGCTTTAGCCATTGCAGTTTGACGCATGGTCTCTGTTAATTCTTCATTTTTATATAAGCTTTGTGGTTATCCTGGAGTAAGTTATGGAGCTTTACTTGTAAAATGTCAACTCTTTATCTTTTTGTAGGTAAGCATGTGGTCAGCTTATTTACACAATACACACCATATAAACCTACGGATGGTTGTTGGGAAGATCCTACATATAGAGTAAGTTGCTATTCTACCTTCTGAGAGTACGTTTGTGCAAAGGCATTGGCATTGCATGTACTGTAGGTGACCAAATGTTTCTTGTGAAGCTTGATGATGCAGCATTTAGCACTTCAAAACACTAATAGTTATACTGGTTTATTTATTTTCCTTTTCTGAATGCAATGTATAAGTCATTTTCAACTCATAACAAATAGCAGACCTGCACAATTCATTGATAGGTACGTGATGATTCTCTGTGCGTAGGAACTATATGCACAAAGATGCTTCAATTTGATTGATGAATATGCCCCTGGCTTCAGCTCATCAGTCATTGGTTATGACATGCTAACACCACCAGATCTTGAAAGGGAATTTGGTCTGACAGGTGAAATATTCCAGATACTCTATGCTCTTTATAATTGAGTATGATGTTATGAATTGTATGTTTTTTTTTTTTTGTGAGACTTGCACCTTTGTTTTGCCTGTGGAAAAAGTAGTGGTTGAATGGATGGAGCATGCTTTTATGTTTCCTTGCTAGACTATGAGGACATGTGAGACATTTTGAACATTATTGCATTTCCAATTTTATTACTAGATGAAAATAAATGTTAACAGGTGGGAATATATTTCATGGTGCCATGGGTTTGGATTCACTTTTCTTGATGCGACCTGTGAAACAGTGGTAATCCTAACAGCCTTTGGAAGTTAATATAGGGGATGATGAAGGATATTTTAATGCATGCTAGTCTGTATGAATGCAAATATCTGTTTTTTGTGTGGACACAGGTCAGATCATAGGACGCCAATTAGAGGGCTGTATATGTGTGGAAGTGGATCACATCCTGGAGGAGGGGTGATGGGTGCAGCCGGCCGTAATGCCGCATATGTGGTTCTTCAGGATTTTAAGAAGCATTCTCGTTAGAAGTCGCTATACATTTATGATTGATGCATCTCTCTCCAGTTGGATTGCTTTTGTTATTTGTAACAGAACCTTCAGTTATCTTGGATCTCTCCGCAGAGCTTAGTGGTCAAAGTGCTCGGGATCTGAGTTGTAGGCTGTAGTTTTTAGATTCGATTCCATATTTGGGATACTCAATGTTTCATTCTAGCGTTGGGATCGCGTATTTAAGATTTAGCCAATGTTTGAATGCAAGTAAAAGTAATCTACAGTTGACTAGTTTGCTAGTTTAGATTCGATTCCAACAAGCAGAAACTGATTTGGCTACCAGGGCGATAGAACTGGAGGCAGTTTCTAACCTGCATTAATCGATGTCTGTATAGGTGTGCAACCAAACCTTTGTCTCTTCAACACACGCATGCTCACAATCGATCTTTATGACAGATGCAGCCGTGTAACAGCCAATCACCCGAAATTGCGAGCATGCGTGCGCGGGCGTGTTTGTACCTTCGGGTGTGTGTCGAACTTGTTTCCAGCACCTAGGCAGCCAAAAAATCTATCATCTAGAATAGTATGAATCTTCCCAAAACACAGAAAAAAAAAAAAATATATATATATATATATATATACACACAAGGGCAAAAGTACTCAAGTATGAAGTTAGAGAGAAACATTAAATAGGTATGGACTCCAACTCAATATTTATTAATATATTAATATATATTGTGAGAATTTTATGAATATTAAATATTAAAAAATATTAAATATTTTTAGTTACAGTACTAATAATATTTTGTATCTCTCAACAGAAAAAATGAAGGAAGAAATTTATAGGAAAATCTACCTTGAATAAACAGTTATTTGTCACGTATTTGGTCAAACACAAATAATCTAAAGTTTACGTGAACCTCCGAACCAGGCAATTAAAAGATTATTTTCATAATTATCTATTGTCAAAGACTCAAATACCTAGAGACGAGATCCTTCTGATCGCTTTTGATATTCTTCCCATTTGTTTGGAGTACGTACCAGTCTCCTAGAAACGAAAATGAAAATACTTGAGACTTTTTAGTCGGAAACCAAAACGTAAACGAAGTAAACATGCAATGGTTAAGTAGCCTTGGGATTATGGTTTAATTGCAGCTTCTTTGACTGCTCTTGATCTCTAGAATGATTTTCTTCCAATGGTCACCTTCAACCTGCCTTTCAGATACTTAAAGAGTGTAGTCACAACACCTCTAGTCCTTGCCCTGCTTGATTTCTCCAAAAGTTTTGTTATAGAGTGCGATGCTAGTGGTGATGGAGTAGAAGCTATATTGATGCAAGAAAGCAGACCTTTACCTTATCTTATCCAACCTTTAGCTTATCCTAACAAGCAACCATCTTTAGTTGTTCTACGAGATTTAAAGCTTGCCCTTGCTTCTTTGGTCCATTTCGTATATCTCCTCCATCGGATTGGTCAAGTTGCCTATAAACTGGACTTACCCTTGGATTTCAACATTCATCTTGTATTCCATGTTTGTTGTTTGAAGAAGAAGTTGAATAATTGTAACGTTTGTGTACCAACTTTGCCACCAGTGGACCTAGTAGGAGAACTTAGCCTGAACTAGAGAAGATTTTACAGAGGTGTAGTCGATAGAAGGCTAATCATGCCATTGTTGATGTTTTGGTACAATGGTGTGGTGCAAGTACTAAAGGTGCTACTTGGGACCCCTATTGGTTCATACGGAACTGTTATCCTCACCTTGTTGGGAAAGTGCTTTTGATGGGGAGAGGTATGTTATGTACCAAATGAATGGTGAGCTTGGGAGTAGGGAGATAGGTAGTGTAATTGAGTGAGATAAACAAAAGCGTTTTCGAGGATTATTCTAAATGGGAAATGATGATGCATTGGCTGTAAAAACTGTAATATAGTAGAAGTGGGCAGGTTTTTACTTGTACGGACCATTTGATCAAACACAAAGAACTTGAAGTTTACGTTAACCTCCCAACCAGGCAAAAGATTATTTTCATTTGCTATTGCCAAATACAAAGAGATGTGATCGTTCTCATGATTGCATATTATTCTTCTTCCATCTGTGGGAAGTTGTACTACTAATCTCCTGGAAATGAAGAAGAAAATGGTCAGAATATTTTATTGGAAATCAAAACAAAAGCAGAAGAGAGACCAACTAATCAGAGATCGGGCATCGAATTAATCTTCAAAATGCAGTAGTTACCATTGATAGCCGCCAACTTCAAACTGGCCTGATTCACATTTTTTAACCTCGTTCTTAAACAGCAACGAGCAATTCTTGATTTGAAATGTGTAATGAGCAGGCGGAAGATCTCTAGTTGATCTTACAATTCCTGAGATACATAGAAGATAAAAAAAATATATGTATATATATATATAAACTTACTACAAATTTTACTAGCTATTTAATCGGAATATATATACCATTCGTGGCATCATGATCATCAACACGCCGATGTGGTGGTGATCTTTTAGCGCCCCACTAATTGCACCGTCGGAGGAAGCTGTTTTCATGTATATGTCTTTATTTCCAGCATCAATAAATAATGAATTCAATTTATAAACAAGAAGACACTAATTAGAAAAGATAATGCTAGCTGAATATAACAATTGTTTCAATGACCTTGAAACAAAATGGCAAAAACCATTAAGATCGAACCCAACAATCATTAGGTCAAGAAACGCAAGACTAGCTACTAGCCAATCACAAGAATTCCATGAAATAAAAATCTCTAATTCAATACAAAATCAATAAACAAGAAAAAATGAAAACAATTGGTTTTCCGTCCATGCTTTCCTTTTGAAAACATCTTTCTCCTGGCCATCCTTATATAAACATGAATTGGAGAACTCTTCTTATAATATTATAATATATATTTCTTTGTTTGAGAGTTAGTAAAGGAATAGAATGAATAAAGTAATAGATCGAGTTAAGAAAAAGAAATGAATGCTAGCTTGCGATATTGCGATAAATATAACGAATATTAATGAAAAAGAATAGAATGATACGAAAAGTAATTGACTCATATTATGATTAAGTTTGATAAGAAGGAACGGAAAGGAACTTTTATAACAACATGATTAATATTAATATGCCCTTCATTTCTAAGTTATCAATTTTTATTCATAATTTCACTACAATAAGTACGTTTTTTCCCGGGAGGGACTGTGGTTGGAATTGAAAAAGTATGACCTTAGTGAAAAGAAGCGATTTTCTCACCAAATTCTTTCATGGGAGACTCGTGGTATATTATTGGTGAACATAAGGTCTCTTTTTCCACCAAAACGAGGCATTATAAGCGGAGAAAGCATTCAGATTTCCTCACAAATAAGTTTTCATCTGGACTTCTCTCGTGAGAAATAAGACAGTTTTGCTTGAAATAAGGTCATGGATTCTTGTTTTATCCATGAACCGTTATTGTGGAAACTGGATGGTGGACCTGTATGAGCGGAACCTTGTAGCATAAGTTATTAATGTTCATATCTTTTGCTAGAACATTCTGTCTGCTTAAACTATAAACATCAACCAATAAAAAAGTATAAAAACTTTACATTTTGCATCGTCTTAAAAACACATGGCTCATCCCGATACTTCACATGACATCCAACCACATCACAGCTGCACAACGATCCCCATGATCACTTCAAAACTTCAGATAAACCAATCACAGACCAACACAATCGATACATACATTAAATCTGTCCATTATTCAGGTCCGTCTATTTTTTTTTTTTAGGTTCGGTGGTAATTTAAACAAGCAGCCACGTCTCCAACCAAATTTCATCTATTTGTCTTTATTTCCAGCATCAATAAATAAAGAATTCCAATAAACACGAAGACATTAATTAGAAAAGATAAGGCTTGAATATAACAATAATTTCTACGACCTTGAAACAAAATGGCAAAAACCATTAAAAACCCAACAATCTTTCTTGCCAATCACAAGAATCCATTGATAATAAAAGTCTCTAATTCAATATAAAATCAATAAACAAGAAAAAATGAAAACAATTATACCAGTCGCAGCAGCAGGCAGATCACAATGGCAGCTTGCTTTTCCAGCTTCCATGTAATCGGAATATGCAACACCATGAGATGGTCTTGCGCAAGAGTCGCTGCATGGAGGGACTCTTGCTCTTACTGCCATGCTTAATTTCCTTTTGAACACTTCTTTCCCCTGGCCATCCTTATATATACATGAATTGGGGAACTCTTCTTATAATATTATAATATATATTTGCTTTGTTTGAGAGTTAATCAAGGAATAGAATGAATAAAGTAATAGATCGAGTTAAGAAAAAGAATAGAATGAATATAACGAATGAAAAAGAATAGAATGATCTATTCTATTCTTTACTTCTCGTATCATGATACGAAAAGTAAATAACTCAAATTATAATTAAGTTTATTAAGAAGGAACGGAAAGCAACTTTTATAAAAACATGATTAATATTAATATGCCCTTCATTTCTAAGTCATCAATTTTTATTCGTAAATTGTAATCTTATTGAGATGGACTTCGGTATATTGTTTGTTCTAAAAAATCACATAAAATTAATATAATTCAATAATCTGTAATTTCTTGATCTCCTCATGGCTCAAGCCAACTTTGAAGTACGTACATGAAGGTCTTCTTGTACATGAAGAGGTGATACAGTTGCCGATTGGTGAATGGGGGATCGACCGAAGAGTCAATTGATAATTGGTATGGTCTAAGGTGTTCTAATTGACAGGGTGCAGAATGTGCAAAATACCAGGCTATTTTTGCTAGAACTCTAGTTGTGATATGCATGTTTGGATGTCTTTAAAGAATCTTTTCTACCTATGGCACTACAAGAGTTTGGGTTTTTTTTTTGACAAATTATTTTGTCTGTAAAAATCCAAATTTCATCCTAAAATATTTTTGAGATGAAAAAATTTCGTCTCTATTTTGTCTCAAAAAGACTGTCTTGAAATGTATCTGGAGACTCAAAAAATAACTTTAAGGGATGAAATTGGGCTGACCCAGTTGAAACCGTTGGAACGGGTTTTTTTTTGGGTGAAGAATCATTTTTGTCTTTACAAACCGTTCGAATCGACACGTACTGTCCAAACTATATGAATTTTTTATTCGAACTAATGACCATATTTGATCCTGTTCGAATGGAATGAATGTTCGATAAAATTTTATGCATTCGAATGAATAAATTTTTCAAATGATTTATGTTCTGAACATAAATCTTATTCATTCGAACAAACCTTTTATTTTCAGAAATTCTAACTGTTCGAACTTCGAAGGGGGTTTTGCACATTAGTGTTGTTTGAACAAATATTTTATTGTTCGAACCGTTGTACAGACTGTATTACTCGGTTGATGTTCGAATGGGTTAGTTTTAGTTCGAATGGGTGTTTTTTTGTTCAAATGGACTTATAAAATGTAATTTACCATTCAAACAAGTTGTTTATTGTTCCAACGGTATTAATCATATAGAACAGAATTTATTAAAAAAATATCATACAAAAATTGCATAAATTATAATTTAAACATCACAATTGTTCAAATGTTTTGGAACATCATAATTGAAAGACAATTAAAGAAAAAATAAATTTTAAGATTGTGGTGGTGGCATAGAGTTTTGAGACATTATTAACTGCCACTATTCAAAATATTTTTGGTTATTCAACTCTAGCCTCTTTTGCATGTTCTCTTTTAATCTCGCCTCAAGATTTGCTGCTCGATCTAATCGGGCCAACAATTCCTTTTCCTTAGGCCTCAAACGTTCTATCTCAAGTGTTGCTTCCTCTAATGCCTTAGTCTTATAGTCATTCGATCTGACTTTAGAAGAAGATGATGTCGAGGATGGCTTCACGCAATGTCCTAAGCCTCTTTTACTTGTATGGACCATGCCTATAACAGTACTGTAGAACCCAAAGTGGACAAGGGGTCAGAGCTGAAAAAAGTATATATTAGCATGCCAAAAAGTATATATTAGACCGTTTCAGAATCAAAACTTAAATGGAATCCCACAAAAAATATTTATACCTTGATCTTCATAAATTAGAATTGAAGACCCGTACGTATAAAATTGAAGTACTTCTAAAGTGATGGAGGAGGATTTGGGTTTGATAATGCAGATTTGACAGATTCTATGTTGATAGCAGACTACTTTGGGAAGGCAGATTAGTACAAATATGGTAAGAAACAGTAAATATTTTTGAAGATTTCTTGGATTGAGCCAATATTACATGTGTCAGTATTTTGATTATAACTTTGACTACGGTATCATAATCGGGGCATATGATCCCAATTTGGAAAGTGCTTTTCAATGCACATATCATGGTAATTGCTACGCTTATTGGTCCATGTACAAGTTGATGTTGAAATTGTGAATTTAAGTTACCTTTTACATTTTATGAAAATACTTCACTTTCATTGTTAATTATAAAGATGATTTTTATTTTGATCTCATCAGCCAGATATTTGACGAGATTCTTATTTTAGGTATTTTATTTTTATGCAATAATTGGGATTTTGGCCTTTTTGAGCAACATTCACATAATTTTGGATTTTTAAAACTATTTGAGCCCGGCTCGTAGGTTTTTGAATTGGGTTATGTCCTTCATCAATAAACAAATTTACTTTCAGATTTTGTTAATATTTATTTATTGAGAAATGACATTTGCAGTCGTGATTGTACAAGCGGCATACAGTCGCTTTGAAAAAAGTGAATTAATATGGGACCCACATGAAAAAAAAATTAATTTTTTAATCATGGACCCCACTCTTTTTCAAAGCGATTGCGCGGCGTTTGCACATTCCACGACTGTATGTAGCATTGCTCTTATTTATTTATTGTTTTCCCATATTTTGCATATTTTTTTAATCTCAATTCCTAGTTTCTGTTAATTAACTAGACTTAAGAATAATTATAAATATGTTCGGCGAGAGAGAGAGAGAGAGAGAGAGAGAGAGAGTATTTATTCCATTATTTTGTTTTGGAACAAGGGACTAAGTTCCACTTCGTAAGGTCACTCGAACAAAATCAATTTGCCGGGGAATGCAAGACACACACAACCACACATATATAAATGTATATATCATGGATGCTCAATCCCTCAATGATATAGGATATAGAAATTGTTTGATTTGTTTCACTTATGAAATTGCATTTTACATTTGTAACAGTACATGTTGCGGAGCTTGTGTTGAAATTTTCAACTGCACAAGTACTAGTACTGAATTATTGTATATTGTTATATATATATATATATATATATAGCTTTTATCTCCAATTACTTCTGGAGAAACTCCTTAGCAACATATATGAATTCAATTATGCATTGAACGGACAAAGCATCACCCCTTAAGTAGCCTTTTGAGGTATCCATGAGATCTCTGAGGGACAAAAAGCTAGGGAAACCGAAGCCAACATTGTCATAGAACCAGCGCTCACCTGCAAGATATATATTGGATATAGTGTTTTCAACCTCGAAAAGAAAAAAGAGAAATTAATAAGCTTTCCACGAAGGACCCAATTAAGAGATCATCTCTCACCTGTTTCTTCAAGGTGATTGCCTTTAACTTCGTCCCTTATTTGCAGCCTGTAGTTTGCGTACAATCTTCGGCCACGAGTAAGAGTTTCTGAAGCATCAAGCTGGAGATAGAGAGACAAGAATGCGTCTTCTACGCTTTTGATTCCCCTTAGATTGAGCTTCAACCTCCTATATATATACATATATATAAACCTAATTATGACATGGTTTACTAACTGATCATAAACCGAACCCACATGAAATTGTTATATGTATTTATAAAAGCGAGATAACAAACAAGAGATAGTATATAAAAGAGTACCATTTACGCCCTTCAACAAGGAAGACATGAGAGTGATAAGAATAGTCTTTCACTGGGTCAAATTTGTCAATTTTCCAATTGAAATGATGGGAAGTAGGATATTCCTTAACCATTGATAAACACTCCCCCATGCCAGTCAATTTAATAACAAAAACTTCGACCCCAAAAACGCACACGTCATCAACAACATAACCATTTGAAGGATCGTCGAGCAAGTCGAGTGAAAGTAATTGGGCGAATCCCCATTCAGTTTTTAAGTTATGGAAGCGTCTTACAATCCCATCTGCACTTAGCAAAACAAATTTTTTTTAAAGAATATATATTATAAAACGGCAGCTCTCGAAAAGTAATAAATGCTGGAGATCTAGATATAAATGAATATGGAAAATAATAAATTTAATGTTATAGAAACTAATTTCTTATTTTTGTCCAACTCAACATCATATTAATAGAAACAATTATATATATATAAGCAAACTAAATTTTTGGAAAAGCTACGTACGTACCTTGAACACACTGGTAGTTGTTGCGTATTTGATCAAACACAAAGAACTTGAAGTTTACGTTAACCTCCCAACCAGGCAAAAGATTATTTTCATTTGCTATTGCCAAATACAAAGAGATGTGATCGTTCTCATCTGTGGGAAGTTGTACTACTAATCTCCTGGAAATGAAGAAGAAAATGGTCAGAATATTTTATTGGAAATCAAAACAAAAGCGGAGAGAGACCAACTAATCAGAGATCGGGCATCGAATTAATCTTCAAAATGCAGTAGTTACCATTGATAGCCGCCAACTTCAAACTGGCCTGATTCACATTTTTTAACCTCGTTCTTAAACAGCAACGAGCAATTCTTGATTTGAAATGTGTAATGAGCAGGCGGAAGATCTCTAGTTGATCTTACAATTCCTGAGATACATAGAAGATAAAAAAAAATATATGTATATATATATATAAACTTACTACAAATTTTACTAGCTATTTAATCGGAATATATATACCATTCGTGGCATCATGATCATCAACACGCCGATGTGGTGGTGATCTTTAGCGCCACTAAGTTGCACCGTCGGAGGAAGCTGTTTTCATGTATATGTCTTTATTTCCAGCATCAATAAATAATGAATTCAATTTATAAACAAGAAGACACTAATTAGAAAAGATAATGCATGCCTGAATATAACAATTGTTTCAATGACCTTGAAACAAAATGGCAAAAACCATTAAGATCGAACCCAACAATCATTAGGTCAAGAAACGCAAGACTAGCTACTAGCCAATCACAAGAATTCCATGAAAATAAAAATCTCTAATTCAATACAAAATCAATAAACAAGAAAAAATGAAAACAATTGGTTTTCCGTCCATGCTTTCCTTTTGAAAACATCTTTCTCCTGGCCATCCTTATATAAACATGAATTGGAGAACTCTTCTTATAATATTATAATATATATTTTCTTTGTTTGAGAGTTAGTAAAGGAATAGAATGAATAAAGTAATAGATCGAGTTAAGAAAAAGAAATGAATGCTAGCTTGCGATATTGCGATAAATATAACGAATATTAATGAAAAAGAATAGAATGATACGAAAAGTAATTGACTCATATTATGATTAAGTTTGATAAGAAGGAACGGAAAGGAACTTTTATAACAACATGATTAATATTAATATGCCCTTCATTTCTAAGTTATCAATTTTTATTCATAATTTCACTACAATAAGTACAGTTTTTTCCCGGGAGGGACTGTGGTTGGAATTGAAAAAGTATGACCTTAGTGAAAAGAAGCGATTTTCTCACCAACTTCTTTCATGGGAGACTCGTGGTATATTATTGGTGACATAAGGTCTCTTTTTCCACCAAAACGAGGCATTATAAGCGGAGAAAGCATTCAGATTTCCCCACAAATAAGTCTTGATCTGGACTTCTCTCGTGAGAAATAAGACAGTTTTGCATGAAATGAGGTCATGGATTCTTGTTTTATCCATGAACCGTTATTGTGGAAACTGGATGGTGGACCTGTATGAGCGGAACCTTGTAGCATAAGTTACTTAATGTTCATATCTTTTGCTAGAACATTCTGTCTGCTTAAACTATAAACATCAACCAATAAAAAAGTATAAAAACTTTACATTTTGCATCGTCTTAAAAACACATGGCTCATCCCGATACTTCACATGACATCCAACCACATCACAGCTGCACAACGATCCCCATCGATCACTTCAAAACTTCAGATAAACCAATCACAGACCAACACAATCGATACATACATTAAATCTGTCCATGTATTCAGGTCCGTCTATTTTTTTTTTTTAGGTTCGGTGGTAATTTAAACAAGCAGCCACGTCTCCAACCAAATTTCATCTATTTGTCTTTATTTCCAGCATCAATAAATAAAGAATTCCAATAAACACGAAGACATTAATTAGAAAAGATAAGGCTTGAATATAACAATAATTTCTACGACCTTGAAACAAAATGGCAAAAACCATTAAAAACCCAACAATCTTTCTTGCCAATCACAAGAATCCATTGATAATAAAAGTCTCTAATTCAATATAAAATCAATAAACAAGAAAAAATGAAAACAATTATACCAGTCGCAGCAGCAGGCAGATCACAATGGCAGCTTGCTTTTCCAGCTTCCATGTAATCGGAATATGCAACACCATGAGATGGTCTTGCGCAAGAGTCGCTGCATGGAGGGACTCTTGCTCTTACTGCCATGCTTAATTTCCTTTTGAACACTTCTTTCCCCTGGCCATCCTTATATATACATGAATTGGGGAACTCTTCTTATAATATTATAATATATATTTGCTTTGTTTGAGAGTTAATCAAGGAATAGAATGAATAAAGTAATAGATCGAGTTAAGAAAAAGAATAGAATGAATATAACGAATGAAAAAGAATAGAATGATCTATTCTATTCTTTACTTCTCGTATCATGATACGAAAAGTAAATAACTCAAATTATAATTAAGTTTATTAAGAAGGAACGGAAAGCAACTTTTATAAAAACATGATTAATATTAATATGCCCTTCATTTCTAAGTCATCAATTTTTATTCGTAAATTGTAATCTTATTGAGATGGACTTCGGTATATTGTTTGTTCTAAAAAATCACATAAAATTAATATAATTCAATAATCTGTAATTTCTTGATCTCCTCATGGCTCAAGCCAACTTTGAAGTACGTACATGAAGGTCTTCTTGTACATGAAGAGGTGATACAGTTGCCGATTGGTGAATGGGGGATCGACCGAAGAGTCAATTGATAATTGGTATGGTCTAAGGTGTTCTAATTGACAGGGTGCAGAATGTGCAAAATACCAGGCTATTTTTGCTAGAACTCTAGTTGTGATATATATGCATGTTTGGATGTCTTTAAAGAATCTTTTCTACCTATGGCACTACAAGAGTTTGGGTTTTTTTTTTGACAAATTATTTTGTCTGTAAAAATCCAAATTTCATCCTAAAATATTTTTGGAGATGAAAAAATTTCGTCTCTATTTTGTCTCAAAAAGACTGTCTTGAAATGTATCTGGAGACTCAAAAAATAACTTTAAGGGATGAAATTGGGCTGACCCAGTTGAAACCGTTCGGACGGGTTTTTTTTTGGGTGAAGAATCATTTTTGTCTTTACAAACCGTTCGAATCGACACGTACTGTCCAAACTATATGAATTTTTTATTCGAACTAATGACCATATTTGATCCTGTTCGAATGGAATGAATGTTCGATAAAATTTTATGCATTCGAATGAATAAATTTTTCAAATGATTTATGTTTGAACATAAATCTTATTCATTCGAACAAACCTTTTATTTTCAGAAATTCTAACTGTTCGAACTTCGAAGGGGGTTTTGCACATTAGTGTTGTTTGAACAAATATTTTATTGTTCGAACCGTTGTACAGACTGTATTACTCGGTTGATGTTCGAATGGGTTAGTTTTAGTTCGAATGGGTGTTTTTTTGTTCAAATGGACTTATAAAATGTAATTTACCATTCAAACAAGTTGTTTATTGTTCCAACGGTATTAATCATATAGAACAGAATTTATTAAAAAAATATCATACAAAAATTGCATAAATTATAATTTAAACATCACAATTGTTCAAATGTTTTGGAACATCATAATTGAAAGACAATTAAAGAAAAAATAAATTTTAAGATTGTGGTGGTGGCATAGAGTTTTGAGACATTATTAACTGCCACTATTCAAAATATTTTTGGTTATTCAACTCTAGCCTCTTTTGCATGTTCTCTTTTAATCTCGCCTCAAGATTTGCTGCTCGATCTAATCGGGCCAACAATTCCTTTTCCTTAGGCCTCAAACGTTCTATCTCAAGTGTTGCTTCCTCTAATGCCTTAGTCTTATAGTCATTCGATCTGACTTTAGAAGAAGATGATGTCGAGGATGGCTTCACGCAATGTCCTAAGCCTCTCAAAAGTTTTGTTATAGAGTGCGATGCTAGTGGTGATGGTGTAGAAGCTATATTAATGATGCAAGAAAGCAGACCTTTACCTTATCTTATCCAACCTTTAGCTTATCCTAACAAGAAACCATCTTTAGTTGTTCTACGAGATTTAAAGCTTGCCCTTGCTTCTTTGGTCCATTTCGTATATCTCCTCCATCGGATTGGTCAAGTTGCCTATAAACTGGACTTACCCTTAGATTTCAACATTCATCTTGTATTCCATGTTTGTTGTTTGAAGAAGAAGTTGAATAATTGTAACGTTTCTGTACCAACTTTGCCACCAGTGGACCTAGTAGGAGAACTTAGCCTGAGGTAGAGAATATTTTACAGATCGAGTGCAGTCGATAGAAGGCTAATCATGCCATTGTTGATGTTTTGGTACAATGGTGTGGTGCAAGTACTAAAGGTGCTACTTGGGACCCCTATTGGTTCATACGGAATTGTTATCCTCACCTTGTTGGGAAAGTGCTTTTGATGGGGAGAGGTATGTTATGTACCAAATGAATGGTGAGCTTGGGAGTAGCGAGATAGGTAGTGTAATTGAGTGAGATAAACAAAAGCGTTTTGGAGGATTATTCTAAATGGGAAATGATGATGTATTGGCTGTAAAAACTATAATATAGTAGAAGTGGGCAGGTTTTTACTTGTATGGACCAAGCCTATAACACTGCAGAACCCAAGTTGAACAAGAGGGTCAGAGCTAAAAAAAGTATATATTAATGTGCCAAAAATAGATTCAGCTTCCACAAAATTGCTTATATTCTCAGTGCATAAGACCGTTTCAGAATCAAAACTTAAATGGAACCCCACAAAAAATATTTATACGTTGATCTTCATAAATTAGAATTGAAGACCCGTACGTATAAAATTTAAGTACTTCTAAAGTGATGGAGGAGGATTCGGGTTTGATAATGCAGATTTGGCAGATTCTACGTTGATAACAGACAACTTTGAGAAGGCAGATTAGTACAAATATGGTAAAAAATAGTAGATATTTTTGAAGATTTCTTGGATTGAGCCAATATTACACACATGTTAGTATTTTGATTATAACTCTGACTACAGGTATCATAATCAGGCATATGATCCGAATTTGGAAAGCGCTTTTCATTAATGCACATATCATGGTAACTGCTACGCCTATTGGTCCACGTACAATTTTGATCTGGAAATTGTGAATTTAAGTTACTTTTTACATTTTATGAAAATACTTCACTTTCATTGTTAAAGATGATTTTTATTTTGATCTCGACCATATATTTGGCAAGATTCTTATTTTAGGTATGTTATTTTTATGCGATAATTGGGATTTTGGCCTTTTTGAGCAACATTCTCATAATTTTGGATTTTTATAACTATTCGAGCCCGGCTTGTAGGTTTTTGAATTGGGTTATGTCCTTCATCAATAAACAAATTTACTTTCAGATTTTTTTAAATATTTATTTATTTATATTTTTCCCATATTTTGCATGTTTTTTTAATTAATCTCAATTCCTAGTTTCTTTTAGTTAACTAGACTTCAGAATAATTATAAATATGTTCGGCGTCACAGAGAGAGAGAGAGAGAGAGAGAGAGAGAGAGAGAGAGAGAGAGAGAGAGAGAGAGAGAGAGAGAGAGAGAGAGAGAGAGAGAGAGAGAGTATTTATTCTATTATTTTGTTTTGGAACAAGGGACTAAGTTCCATTTCGTAAGGTCACTCGCTAGAAACAAAATCAATTTTCCGTGGAATTCAAGAAACAGCGCACACACACACATATAAATGTATATATCATGCAGGATGCTCAATCCCTCAATGATATAGGATATAGAAATTGTTTGATTTCTTTCACTTATGAAATTACATTTTACATTTGTAACAGTACATGTTGCGGAGCTTGTGTTGAAATTTTCAACTGCACTAGTACTGTTGGAATATACAAGAGCAAATTGAAGCATTGGAGTTAAAGTCACGTGAAGCTAAAGTCAGATAAAGAAACTGTTATATGACAGTTAAGTTAGTTGATGTAATAAATTAGTTTAAACTGCTTTTCTTGAATCTGTGATAGTAAAATTAGATGGCTTACATTGCCAATACGTGTATATAAATACTAGTGATGTATAGCACAATATCAAGTAATTCAATTCAGCATTAAAGAGAAATCACATTGATTCTCTTTCAAGAAATTTTCTGTCCTTTTACTCTGTTTCAGATTCACATATTTTACATGGTATCATCGAGTATCAACTTTCCGCTGCTCTCTTGATCAAATTCTTGATCTATTTTTCATCTATCTTGCTGCTTTCTTGCTGATTGCTGATATGGAATCTTCTGCTAATATGGTGACTCCTCCATCTTCGTCTTCATCTTTATCTTCATCTCCATCTCCATCTTCAATAAATCCATCTGATGATTCATCCAGCCCTTACTATCTCCATCCCAGTGACAACCCTGGAGCTCTTCTTGTTTCTGAAATTTTCAATGGTGCGAATTATGTTGCTTGGAGTAGATCAATCTCAATTGCTCTTACTGTAAAGAACAAACTTGCCTTCATTGATGGAAGTTTGCCTCAACCAAGTCCTGATAACACAAAGCTTCAAGTTGCTTGGCTGCGAGCAAACAATCTTGTTTTATCTTGGTTGATGAATTCAATTGCAAAAGAACTTCGAGGAAGTCTTCTCTATTTCAATACTACATCTGACATTTGGGATGAACTAAAAGTTAGATATCTTCGAAGTGATGGCCCACGAGTTTTTACATTAGAGAAATCTTTAAGCTCTATTTCTCAAGGTTCAAACTCAATCACTGAGTATTTTAGTGATTTCAAAACTTTATGGGATGAATACATTAGCTATCGCCCTCTTCCCAAATGTACTTGTGGAATTATGAACTCCTGTACTTGTGCCATTTTAAAGAATCTTTCTGATCGCCAACAAGCAGATTATGTGATGAAGTTCTTGGTTGGCTTACATGATTCTTATTCAGCCATTCGAAGTCAACTACTTCTTTCTCCTTTACCATCAATGGGGAAGGTTTTTTCTTTGTTGCTCCAAGAAGAAAGCCAAAGATCTTTGACAAATGCAGTAGGGCTTTCTCTTGATTCTCATGCTATGGCTGCTACACAACCACCAAGACAAACTTTCTCCAATGTCTCTAAGTTCAACAAACTCATAGGAAAACCTGAAGTCACTTGTTCACATTGTGGTTTTTCTGGACACCTTGCAGACAAGTGTTTTCAGATCATAGGTTATCCACCAGGATGGAAAGGCCCTCGAGGAAAAAGATTCAATTCAACACGATTGCCCAATGCAAACATTGCATCTTCTTTGGAGCAAAATTCAAATATCCCAAACTTGCCTTTTTCTCAAGAGCAAATACAAAATCTGATAACTCTTGCTAATAGCTTGTCTACTTCACCTATCAATTCTAATTCTGCAGTCAACACTGCCTCCACATCAGGTAATCATCTCACTTCTTGTTTAGCTGTTAATTCTTTGAACAACAATTCTCCATGGATACTAGATAGTGGAGCAACAGATCACATGATCTGTTCTCCTCACTTCTTTACTTCAATTAAAATATCTACCAAACCTTATTCAGTCCATTTACCAAATGGTCAACTTGTTCCTATTAAGTTTATAGGAATTGTCACACTCTCTTCTGATTTAAATTTAGTGCTACATAATGCTCTATACATTCCTTCTTTTCATATCAACCTCATCTCTGCTTCAAGATTGACTAAAGAAAATTCTATTGCTTTGTTTCTTTTTCAATCTAAATGTGTCTTGCAGGATATCAACAAATGGAAGATGATTGGGCTTGCTGAAGTCAGAGCTGGCCTATACCACCTCATTAATTTTCCTGCTAACACACAGAAGGCATTACCTGACTCAAACAACTCCTTTTTGGCCAACACATCTATCATCAGTCCTGACATATGGCATTCTCGGTTGGGACATCCTTCTCCTGCCAGATTGAAAATCATTAGTTCTATTAATCCTTGTGTAAAATCATCTCACAATCATGTCTGTGAGATTTGTCCTCTAGCTCGACAAAAGAAATTGTCTTTTCCTGTATCACAAAACAATGCAAATAAAGCTTTTCAATTAGTGCATTGTGATATTTGGGGTCCCTTCTCAACTCTTTCTCATTCTGGTTACAAATTTTTCCTTACAATTGTGGATGATCATACACGTTTCACTTGGCTTTATCTTATGAAAACAAAATCAGAAACTAGATCCTTACTCATCAACTTCATTGCTTATGTTCAAACTCAATTTAACACTCAAATTCAGACACTCAGAACAGATAATGGCCAAGAATTCAACATGCCTACTCTCTATCAAAAATATGGCATGATTCATCAACTATCTTGTGTAGAAACCCCTGAGCAAAATGGCAGAGNCAAACCTTCTTCAGTCCATTTACCAAATGGTCAACTTGTTCCTATTAAGTTTACAGGAACTGTCACACTCTCTTCTGATTTAGTGCTACATAATGCTCTATACATTCCTTCTTTTCATATCAACCTCATCTCTACTTCAAGATTGACTAAAGAAAATTCTATTGCTTTGTTTCTTTTTCAATCTAAATGTGTCTTGCAGGATATCAACAAATGGAAGATGATTGGGCATGCTGAAGTCAGAGCTGGCCTATACCACCTCATTAATTTTCCTGCTAACACACAGAAGGCATTACCTGACTCAAACAACTCCGTTTTGGCCAACACATCTATCATCAGTCCTGACATATGGCATTCTCGGTTGGGACATCTATCTCCTGCCAGATTGAAAATCATTAGTTCTACTAATCCTTGTGTAAAATCATCTCACAATCATGTCTGTGAGATCTGTCCTCTAACTCGACAAAAGAAATTGTCTTTTCCTGTATCACAAAACAACGCAAATAAAGCTTTGCAATTAGTGCATTGTGATATTTGGGGTCCCTTCTCAACTTTTTCTCATTCTGGTTACAAATTTTTCCTTACAATTGTGGATGATCATACACGTTTCACTTGGCTTTATCTTATGAAAACAAAATCAGAAACTAGATCCTTCATCAACTTCATTGCTTATGTTCAAACTCAATTTAACACTCAAATTCAGACACTCAGAACAGATAATGGCCAAGAATTCAACATGCCTACTCTCTATAAAAAAATATGGCATGATTCATCAACTATCTTGTGTGAAACCCCTGAGCAAAATGGCAGAGTTGAAAGAAAACACCAGCATCTATTAAATGTAGGTAGAGCCCTCCTTTTTCAGTCCAAATTACCTTTATCATATTGGAGTGAATGTGTATTAACTGCCACACATCTCATCAATCGAACTCCCTCATCTGTGTTAGAAGATAATACACCTTATGCTCTGCTTTTTCAAAAACCACCTGCATATAACTACCTTAAAGTCTTTGGTTGTTTATGCTTTGCTAGCACAATTCAAAACAGTCGAGGAAAATTTCAACCTAGAGCCTCAAAATGTTTATTCCTTGGATATCCACCTAATATCAAAGGGTATAAGGTGCTTGATCTTCTTACTCTTAAAATCTTTATTTCTAGGAATGTTGTATTTCATGAATCTGTCTTTCCTTCTATACCAAACACCAATCATACACATTTTATATTTCCTGATTTTCCTTCATTATATGATTTCACAGTACCTCCTATTTCACCTTCTAATAATGCAGTACCTCTCATTCCATCTTCTAACGTTTCAGTACCCCCCATTATACAAGCTGCAATTACAGTACCTCCTGTCTCACCTCCTGTCTCAACTTCAAACTCACCTTCTCAGATTCTAGCATCTTCAAATTCACCTCCTGTCTTACCTTCAAATTCACATTCCAATTCCCAGATTACAATACCTCCTATTTCTCAAATAAACCATGAACATATAAATCCTAGAAGATCTGAGAGAATAAGGAATCCTCCCCCATATTTGCAGGATTTCTATTGTGGTAATATGGTCAAGCCTGCTTCAGCATCTCTGGAATCTTTCCATTGCTATCTTCCTTCTCCTGGTAAGCCATATTCTATTGCACATTTTCTTTCCACTACAAAATTGTCTCCTAAACATAAAGCTTTCACTTCTACTTTATCTTCTACTTTTGAGCCTAAAACTTTCAAACAAGCTAGCTCACATCCTCAATGGCAAACTGCCATGTCAGAAGAAATTAAAGCTCTTGAATTAAATAAAACTTGGGAACTTACAATTCTACATCCAAATAAGACTGCAATAGGATGTAAGTGGGTTTATCGTGTTAAATACAAAGCTGATGGCACAATTGAAAGATACAAGGCTAGACTAGTGGCAAAGGGGTACACTCAACAAGAAGGCCTTGATTTTTTTGATACATTCTCCCATGTGGCTAAAATGACAACAGTACGCACTTTGCTATCAATTGCTGCAATTAAGCATTGGCATTTACATCAACTTGATGTAAACAATGCTTTTCTTCATGGAGACTTGAATGAAGAGGTCTACATGCAGCTACCACCAGGGTACTCCTCACCAACTGATCCTAGAGTTTGCAAACTCAAAAAGAGTCTATATGGTCTCAAACAGGCCTCAAGACAATGGTTTTCTAAATTTTGCTTCAGTTTGGCTTCACTCAAGCAAAGTCTGATTCTTCTTTGTTCATCAGACATAATTCAACTAGTTTTGTGGCACTCTTGATTTATGTTGATGATGTCATCATTGCATCTAATAGTCTTGATGATATAGTCACTGTTAAACAGTTTCTACATGATTCTTTTACAATAGACATCTTGCAAGACAGTGGATTTTCAGGATGCAAACCTATAGCCTTTCCTATGGAATCTACCCTAAAATTGAGTATCAATGATTCATCTCCCCCCTCTGTCAGATCCTGCATTATATAGAAGACTTATTGGCCGTCTCCTATACCTCACTATAACCAGACCTGATCTATCTTATTCAGTACAAGCATTAAGTCAGTTTATGGCTAATCCTAGTACCAAGCACCTTCAAGCTGCTGAGAGGGTTCTCAGGTACATTAAAGCAACACCAGGCCAGGGCATTTTTCTATCTGCAGATTCTTCTCTTCATTTAAAAGCTTATTCAGACAGTGACTGGGGTGGATGTATTGACACTAGAAGAAGTGTTACTGGTTTCACAGTGTTTATTGGAGATTCTCTCATCTCATGGAAGTCAAAGAAACAACCAACTGTCAGTCGATCTTCAGCTGAGTCTGAATATAGAGCTCTAGCCTCTACTACATGTGAAGTCCAATGGTTAATGTATCTACTGGCTGACTTACATATTCCCCATCCACAAGCTGTTTTGCTTTATACTGACAGCAAACCAGCTTCTGAAATTGCATCAAATCCTGTTCAACATGAAAGGACAAAACACATCCAGCTAGATTGTCATCTGGTTCGAGAGAAATTACAAGAAGGACTAATCAAGATTATTCATATTCCTTCTAAACATCAACTGGCAGACATATTAACTAAACCACTTGGTTCTCTTAATTTTCATCACTTAGTCCGCAAGATGGGAATGATAAATATCCATTCCCCTCTTGAGGGGGGGTGTTGGAATATACAAGAGCAAATTGAAGCATTGGAGTTAAAGTCATGTGAAGCTAAAGTCAGATAAAGAAACTGTTATATGACAGTTAAGTTAGTTGATGTAATAAATTAGTTTAAACTGCTTTTCTTGAATCTGTGATAGTAAAATCAGATGGCTTACATTGCCAATACGTGTATATAAATACTAGTGATGTATAGCACAATATCAAGTAATTCAATTCAGCATTAAAGAGAAATCACATTGATTCTCTTTCAAGAAATTTTCTATCCTTTTACTCTGTTTCAGATTCACATATTTTACAATAACAGCTGTGATGCCCTGTACAGAACTACCAAGAAAATATTTTTGTTCTTGGACGATCTGTAATCCAGTCTCACTTCAGCGATGTCTGCATACAGTTGCTTTTTTTAATTTTTTAGCCTCCTATTTCTTGATTGACACGATCTTTCTGTTGCTCGCACACGGTTTCAAGCGTGGCTTGTGTTTATCTTATGCCAATTCTGAGTCAAATCTAGCTAATGCAATTAGTTCTAAATCACTCGTTTGCGAAATTTCTGTTCATGATATAACTTCGTGGTCAAATTAAAGTTGCTTGCTTCCTGAACATTTTCATTCGATGTCAAGTACGTCAAGATAGAGACATAAAAAAATAATGTTTCATTTAAATAGACTCCACTGGCAACATAGATGCAATCTTCATCGACGAAACTCGACATAGACTTCAACAAGTAAATTTCATAACTCATCTAAAATAGGAGAATGAAAACAGATGCAGAGTATTATGGTAACAGAGAAGTTCCGAGTATTGATGAACTCGACGGCTAGAACTGTGCTCGAAAACGATTGATTGCAGACTGGTCCACCTGGAAAGCCTTGGCGAGAATATCATCCCCAATGGGCGGTTTTGATCCGAAAACAGCACTAGAAACAGTAATGACACCGGGGTTTTGGCCGCTCAAAGCAGAGAGGGAGATGGCCTTTCCATTACCCACATTTTGTTGGAAGTGAACAAGTCCCACTGGAAAGACAAACACATCACCCTNAAGACAAATAAATATGCGTACATATACATACAAATATATTGTGTTGTTGTGCGTTTAAGCACAGAACATGGACCCAAACAAGTTTGAACCAGTGATCCCACCCTTTTGGGGGAAGGAGTTGCCACATTTTTTTCTAATATCATTCCCACTAGCTGGCTCCATATATAAAATCTTCGTAACTACACAACTATTTACATGACAATTAGATAAAAACTAACTCAAGGTGTAGAGTAAAGCTGTATTTTGAATAGTAAAGTGGCCTACAAGGAGCACATCAGTTTCCCTTACCAGGTGGAAGTCTGTGTAACTAAATGTTGCAACTTGGGGTAAAGCCTGTACACCAATATCAAACACAAATTAGAACCACAGACTATCAAAATTTCTATAAGCCTGAAAAGAGGGATTAAGAAACTGAATTTTTTCTTTTTGATAAATTCAAATTAAGAACTAACATACGTAGGGTTTTTTTCATTGGTATACTAATGTACATATAGAGTTATGTGACAATATTTGGATTTTCCTGATAAATCTGGACTTTCCCAAGATTTTCATCTTCATCCTACTTCTAAGCAAGTTAAATTGATGTAATCCGTCTTAGTTATGATGCAAACTACAAAAAGTTTCCAAGAGGCCTCTTACAACCTCAAGTCAGCAGGTTCATGCCTAGTTAAATAGGGGAAGTAATTTCTCAAGCAAAAGGACCAAGCATGCATCTAACCATTAGAATACTAAGATGAGAGTTCCCCGCCAGAGAGAAAATCCAGAATGGTGAAAACAAATTGAAAAACTAGGCAAATTGATTTACTTCCATTTTTATACTTGATTTACTAGAAGAAATTTACTAACCTCTGTGAGTCTGTAATTCTCCAATTGACATAAGTTGCATTCTTGCCAATTAATGGCATTTATATGGTACGTATATAGGACATTCCCAATTTAAAGGTTTTTGTTTTTTCGATAAGACATTGACGTAGGACCTCGCAATATAGCAAATAAAATAAAATTTGTAGGCTTCTGGCATCTTACCAGATTTTTCTCGTATCAGGATCTAACATGCAAATTTCATTAATGATCAAAAGCGTATCTTTCCATACATTTTAGATCCTTAAATAGACCAAATAATTGACTCAACACCAACTGAAAATAATAAAAATATACTAGGATTTCCAACGAGACTCAAATAACAACTGTAAATATATTAGGACTCCCACTACAAGAAAAACATAAACCACACAGAACAAATCACACCCACTAACAAATCACACCCAAAAACATAAACCACACCAAAAAAACCCACTAAACAAACCACAAGATAAACTAAAGTACACCAAAAAAACCCACTAAACAAACCGCACCAAAAAAACCCAATAAACAAATAAAAAACTAACTTGAGGGGGACAACGGGATGACGGCGACGAATGGATGACGGCGACGGCGACGAACGGTTTCTGGGGTAATCGGATTCGTTGAGAGAGAGAGAGAGAGAGAATCAGATTTTTGGGGGGGGGGGGGGGCGGGGGGGGAAGGGGATGTTATTAAACCAGGCCAAAACGACGCCGTTTTGGCCCTGGGTTTAGGTTTAAAAAAAACCAGGGTTAACCGGGTTTTGAACCCGGGTACCGGGTTTTAAATCCGGTACCCGGCCCAGGAACACTCGGGTTTTAAAAACCGGTCACCGGACTGGGTTTTTTTCCGGACCGGTGACCGTAACCGGAACGGAAAAAAATCCGGCCCTTTTGCCCAGCCCTACTTCAAATTGGCCTGATTCACATTTTTTAACCTCGTTGTTAAACAGCAACGAGCAATTCTTGATTTGAAATGTGTAATGAGCAGGCGGAAGATCTCTAGTTGATCTTACAATTCTTGAGATACATAGAAGATAAAAAAAAAATATATGTATATATATATATAAACTTACTACAAATTTTACTAGCTATTTAATCGGAATATATATACCATTCGTGGCATCATGATCATCAACACGCCACTGTGGTGGTGATCTTTTAGCGCCACCACTAATTGCACCGTCGGAGGAAGCTGTTTCATGTATATGTCTTTATTTCCAGCATCAATAAATAATGAATTCAATTTATAAACAAGAAGACACTAGTTAGAAAAGATAATGCCTGAATATAACAATTGTTTCAATGACCTTGAAACAAAATGGCAAAAACCATTAAGATTGAACCCAACAATCATTAGGTCAAGAAACGCAAGACTACTAGCCAATCACAAGAATTCCATGAAAATAAGAATCTCTAATTCAATACAAAATCAATAAACAAGAAAAAATGAAAACAATTGGTTTTCCGTCCAAGCTTTCCTTTTGAAAACTGCATCTTTCTCCTGGCCATCCTTATATAAACATGAATTGCAGAACTCTTCTTATAATATTATAATATATATTTGCTTTGTTTGAGAGTTAGTAAAGGAATAGAATGAATAAAGTAATAGATCGAGTTAAGAAAAAGAAATGAATGCTAGCTTGCGATATTGCAATAAATATGACGAATATTAATGAAAAATAATAGAATGATAAGAAAAGTAATTAACTCATATTATGATTAAGTTTGATAAGAAGGAACGGAAAGGAACTTTTATAACAACATGATTAATATTAATATGCCCTTCATTTCTAAGTTATCAATTTTATTCATAAATTCACTACAATAAGTACTATTTTTTTCTCGGGAGGGACTGTGGTTGGAATTGAAAAAGTATGACCTTAGTGAATGTTGAAGAATGAATGTATTCTCATTGAAATGAAAATAATGATTACACTGTGTTTTGTATTGAAGGCCTATACATATATTTATACACTGCCTATTGCAGCAGCCATTACTAAAAGAAATAAAAATGTACAAATGTGACAGCTATAGAAATAACTAACTCTGCCTTATGTACATGAGGGTGAGTGCTACAAACAAAGTTCCTGGAGTGTCAGTGCAAGGCTAAGGCATGGCAGCAGTATGTATAGTGACCTATGCTGCAGATTGTCCTTTGCCATCTCTTAGTGCTCTGCCATCTCTTAGTGCTCTTGTATCCTCCTCACTAGGGAGAATTCGTGCATTTCCTTGAGGCTTGTTGTATGATTTCTGAGACTCCCCCTCAAGATGGGCATATATGTTGAGTATGCCCATCTTGGATAATAACAAATGGAAAGATGGTGCTGTCAAGGCCTTGGTGAGTATGTCTGCTACTTGAAACTTTGAAGGCACATGTATTGGTTTTATCACACCTGCCAGCACCTTTTCTCTAACAAAGTGATAGTCCATTTCCACATGCTTAGTTCTCTCATGGAATATCGGATTTTTGGTTAGGTGTATTGTGGATTGGCTATCACAATACAACAAAACAGGTTGTGAATGTTTAATGTTAAAGTCTTCTAAGAGAGCATTTAACCAAATGATTTCACAGCTAGTTTGAGCCAATGCTCTATATTCTGCTTCAGCAGATGATCTTGTCACCACAATTTGTTTCTTTGACTTCCAACTGATCAAAGAGTCCCCTATAAATATGCAGAAACTAGTTATAGATCTCCTGGTTTCAGGGCATGCAGCCCAGTCTGAGTCACTATATCCTTTAAGGTGCAAAGTAGATTTTGATGAGAGGAAAATTCCTTGTCCTATCGAGCCTTTAAGGTACCTCAATATTCTGTGAGCTGTGTAGAGGTGAGTGTGAGTGGGCTTATCTATGAATTGGCTTAGAACACCAACAGAGTAAGTGATGTCAGGCCTTGTGGTACTTAAATAGATCAACTTACCTATTAGCCTTCGATATCCAGTTACATCTGAGAGGTATTCACCAGAGGAATGTGACAATTTGAGGTTTGGTTCCATTGGAGTAGTTACAGCCAAGTAGACCAGCACTTTCAATGATTTCTAAAGCATATTTCCTTTGACAAACATGAATGCCATTGTTTAATCTTGCAACTTCTAATCCCAATAAGTATTTGAGCACCCCCAATTCTCGAATTTTAAATTGGTCATGAAGATGAGCTTTCACTGAATTGATTGCAGCCAAGCTATTACTTCCTAAGATGATATCATCTATATATACTAGAAGAGCAACAAAACCATCTTTGGATTGATGGAAACCAGTAGCAACAAGGGAGGCAGTGAGCTTTTCATTCCATTGCCTTGAGGCTTGTTTCAAGCCATATAAAGATTTGTGAAGCTTACATACCATTTTCTGTCCTTGAGACTCCCCCTTAAGCTGAAATCCAGGTGGAAGGTCCATGTATATTTCCTCATCAAGATCACCATGTAGGAAAGCATTATGAACATCTAATTGTTCTAAATGCCAACTATGGATTGCAGCAAGAGTAAGGAACATGCTTACAGTTGACATTTTTGCTACTGGGTTGAAGGTTTCTTGAAAGTCAAAGCCCTCTCTTTGAGTGTACCCCTTTGCCACTAGTCTTGCCTTATGTTTGTCCACAGTCCCATCTGACTTTAATTTTACTTTGAATACGTATTTGCATCCAATTGCTTTCTTGCTAATAGGAAGGGAAGTAATGGACCAAGTACCATTAGTTGCAAGATCCTCAAGTTCATGATTTATAGCAGCTTGCCAATGGTCGTGTACAACAGCCTCCTCATAAGTTTTGGGTTCAGATGTGAGGGCAAGGGCTAAGACATATGATTTCTGAGAAAGAGAGAGGCTTGAATATGAGAGTGATTGATGTAAGGGATGGGTGGTGGAATAAGTAGATGAGGGATGAGGGATGGATGAAGCAAGCTGACAATGATATTCTTGCAAGTATGAGGGTGGGTTTTTAATCCTTTCTGATCTTCTAAGCTGTAAGGGTGGAGGGTTTGGAGGAGAAACAGGTGATAGTTGGGCAGGAACTTCAACTGGCTCAAGGTTGCTTGATTCAAGAGGAGGGTGTGAAGGAGGTATATTGAGAGTTGGAGGTATAGGAGTAGAAGGAGGTGTATTGAGAGTTGGAGAGTCAGAGAATGGTTCTGTATATGGCTCTATGCTTTGTGATTGAGAGTTTGATGGGTATTGAACAAAGTCAGGAAAGGGTGGAGGTAAAGTAAGAGAAGGATTGATTGGAGAAGTGGGTTCATTGACTGTTTTTGCAAAAGGAAATTCAGTTTCAATAAAAATGACATCTCGAGAGACAAAGCTAGTATGATTGGTGAGATCATATAGTTTGTAACCTTTAATCCCAACAGGATATCCAATAAAGATGCATTTCTTGGATCTGGGATCAAGTTTGGTTCTATCTCTTTCGAGTGTGGAGACAAAACATTGGCAACCAAACACCCTGAGATGATCATAGGATGGTTGGGATTTGAACAACATTTCATATGGTGATTTGTTTGCAAGAAGTGGAGACGAAATTCGATTGATAAGATGTGTTGCTGTCAGAACAGCATCACCCCAAAATTTGGCTGGAAGGTTGGCTTGAAGGAGGAGTGCTCGAGCCACATTTAAGAGATGCTGTTGTTTACTTTCTACCACTCCATTTTGTTGGGGTGTGTAGACACAAGATTTTTTGTGAATTATTCCATGGGATTTGTAAAATTCTGGCACGTTAAATTCAAGTCCATTGTCAGTTTGAACTTGTTTGATTTTGGTTTCAAATTGAGTGTTGATCATGATGATAAAAGACTGCAGAAGGGACTGTGTTTCATATTTGAATTTCATGAGATATATCCATGTTGTTCTGCTGTAGTCATCTACTATGGTTAAGAAGTAGTGATGTCCATTTAATGAGGATTGAGAATATGGGCCCCAAATTTCAATGTGAACAAGATCAAAAGCTGAATTTGTGGAGGTAACACTTGATTTAAAACTTAGTCTTTTCTGTTTAGCTAGATAGCAGACAGTACAATGAGAATGACTAGGCAAGGAATTAATTACATTTGGATAAAAAGAATGAAGTCATTTCATTCTTTGATTAGACAAATGACCAAGTCCATAATGCCATACATCAAAATCTTGTCTATTACAAGCATTACAGATATGACTTTTGGAGGAAGTTGAAAAATCTTGAGTGAGCTTTTGACAAGAGCTGGAACTTGGAAGCAGATAGTATAGGCCATGATGGATCTTAGCTAGTCCAATCGTCATCCATGAAGCAAGGTCTTGTATAAAACAGAAATTCTTCATGAAAATGAGACAAAGAAGGGGATTGAGAATGAGTTTGCTTACAGATAACAAGTTGAAGCTGAAAGATGGAACACAGAGTACTCCTGTGAGGGTGATAGACTCAGAAAGTTCCACATTGCCAATGTGAGTCACTGCAATTCGTGTACCATTGGGTAGCTGAACATGAGCATTGGTATTTGAAGTGATGGAGGTGAAAAGATGTGGGGAACAGACTATGTGATTTGTGGCCCCAGTGTCAATTATCCATTGTGGTGAAGTTAAGTTTAAAGAATTATGTTTCAAAAAAGAAGGGAGATGATGTTGGTGATGCTTTGGAGAAAAGGAGCTATGTGAAACAGCAGATAAACACATACCTGCCATGTGCAATTGAGGGATATTAGGTGATGAACTGGATGAAGGAGCTTCTGTGGAGGTATGATTTGACTGCTGTACTGAACTATCTACCAGTGCCATCAACTTCTGAATTTGAGACTGAGTGAGAGATAAATGAGGTACTGTGAAGGAGTCCTTTGGCTCGATGGGAGAAATGACTTGATTGGCAGAATGTTGAGCTTGAGCATGGTTGGGAAACTGGCCTTGCTTGGGTTTAGTGAACTTTAAATTAGGAGGAAATCCAATCAACCTACAGCATTTTTCTCAAAGGTGGCCAGATTTTCCACAATGGCTGCAGGTCATCTCTGGTTTGTCCTTCCTTTTGAATGAGTTATTGTGGAAAATTGCCATAGCTGAGGACTCAGCAGAAGGATGCAGCATGATTCGAGCTTGTCTTTGTCTTTCCTCTTGCAATATTAGAGAGAAAGTTTTATCAAGAGAAGGAATGGGGCTCATCAGAATGATTTGTCCTCGAATGCTTTACATTGAGACCCATGAGGAACTTGAAGGCATAGTTAGCTTGCTGAGTTTCACCAACTACAGTGAGAGCTTTACATGTACAAAGACCACATAAGCAACATGGTGTTGGCCTATAGTTGTTGAGCTCTTCCCAAATACCATTGAGATGAGTGAAGTACTCACTCACAGACTGTGTGCCTTGCACAAGAGTGCCTAGTTGCTGTTGGAGTTGATAAATTCTCACTGAATCAGGTTGAGAAAACTGAGTGTTGAGTTTATCCCATACAGTTTTTGCTGAACTTATATAGAATATATTGGAGGCAATTTCCTTGGTGATGGAGTTGAGAATTCAAGATAGGATGATGTTGTTGCAGCGCATCTATGGGATGTATAAAGGGTCATCATGTGCTGGAGTTGGAATACTACCATCAAGAAACCCAAGTTTATTTTTGATTGAGATTGCAAGAGTGAATGATCTCTTCCATGATAAGTAATTAGGACCTGAAAGAGGTGGAGAAATGACCACAGTGTGGGAGTTGTCACTGTTGTGTATATAGAAAGGATTATTTGGGTTCTCTAAATGTGATGGGTTGGATATTGGGGTGTTTTGAAGAGAAGCATAGTCCTCATGAGCTTCATCATCTGACATTGTTAAGGGCTGAGTTGAAGAACTGAGCTGAAAGTGAAAGAAGTCTAAAGGAAATTACAGCGGTGCTGATGAGCCTATGGCTCTGATACCATGTTGAAGAATGAATGTATTCTCATTGAAATGAAAATAATGATTACACTGTGTTTTGTATTGAAGGCCTATACATATATTTATACACTGCCTATTGCAGCAGCCATTACTAAAAGGAATAAAAATGTACAAATGTGACAGCTATACAAATAACTAACTCTGCCTTATGTACATGAGGGTGAGTGCTACAGACAAAGTTCCTGGAGTGTTAGTGTGAGGCTAAGGCATGGCAGCAGTATGTATAGTGACCTCTGCTGCAGATTGTTCTCTGCCATCTCTTAGTGCTCCTATATCCTCCTTAGTAGGGAGAATTCGTGCATTTCCTTGAGGCTTGTTGTATGATTTCTGAGAGTGAAAAGAAGTGATTTTCTCACCAACTTCTTTCATGGGAGACTCGTGGTATATTATTGGTGACATAAGGTCTCTTTTTCCACCAAAACGAGGCATTATAAGCGGAGAAAGCATTCAGATTTCCCCACAAATAAGTCTTGATCTGGACTTCTCTCGTGAGAAATAAGACAGTTTTGCATGAAATGAGGTCATGGATTCTTGTTTTATCCATGAACCGTTATTGTGGAAACTGGATGGTGGACCTGTATGAGCGAAACCTTGTAGCATAAGTTATTTAATGTTCATACCTTTTGCTAGAACATTCTGCCTTCTTAAACTATAAACGTCAACCAATAAAAAAGTATAAAAACTTTACATTTTGCATCGTCTTAAAAACACATCGCTCATCCCGATACTTCACATAACATCCAACCACATCACAACTGCACAACGATCCTCATTGATCACTTCAAAACTTCAGATAAACCAATCACAAACCAACACAATCAATACATACATTAAATCTGTCCATATATTCAGGTCCATATATATATTTTTTTAGGTTTGGTGGTAATTTAAACAAGCAGCCACGTCTCCAACCAAATTTCATGTATTTGTCTTTATTTCCAGCATCAATAAATAACAAATTCCAATAAACACGAAGACATTAATTAGAAAAGATAAGGCTTGAATATAACAATAATTTCTATAACCTTGAAACAAAATGGCAAAAACCATTAAAAACCCAAAATCTTTCTTGCCAATCACAAGAATCCCATGATAATAAAAGTCTCTAATTCAATACAAAATCAATAAACAAGAAAAAATGAAAACAATTATACCAGTCGCAGCAACAGGCAGATCACAATGGCAGCTTGCTTTTCTAGCTTCCATGTAATCGGACACTACAACAAAAAATAGATTTAGGGACGATTTTGCTTTGGGACGAATTGGAAATCGTCCCAAAAAGTGAGATTTTGGAACGAAATTCAAATTTCATTCTGAAAAAATGACGGAATAGTCAGACCGTTCGAACGCTATACTTAGGGACGAAATTTTTTGTCCCAAATAAGTTAACCGTTCGACCGTTAATGATTAACCATTCGAACGTTTAAATTTTACCGTTTGAACGTAATATTGGCGTGTTAGGTAAAATTTTTTTGGGGGGAAATTGATAAACCGTTCGAACGGTAAATTATAACCGTTCGAATGATGCATATGCACTGTTTAAACCTTATTTGAAGGGGTCGAACGGTGACAAGGGTTTTAATTTTTTAAGTTTTTTGCCAAATTATATTTAGATTAACTAGTAATTATAAGAAATTGGTTAATTAAATAATAGGAATAATCTAAATTAATAATTAGTTTAGAAAATATAAAACAATACTATTTCATACTTAAATACTGAATTTACAAAACACAAAATGTTGTTCATACAAAAAATAGTAAATAAATAAATAAAAGATATCAAAAAGTAATTAAGATCCCAAGTCTTTGCACACGTCCTCGACTGCAGCTATACGTTCCTCTATTTGTGTCAGTCGAGTATTGATGGTGACCTGAGTAGCAGACATGGCAGCAAACTCTGTACGAAGCTCAGACACAGTAGAATGGATCTCCATACGCACTACATTGATCACTGCTGATGTCTGTTCTCTAATCCCTGCACGCACTATCTCAGCCATCTCCTCACGAGTAACATTGTTTATTGATGCCTCGGCCCGTGTAGATGTCTCAACAGCTGTAGCTAATACTTCATGATCTCCCGGATGTGCATCTCTGTGAAGATCAACCAGTTCTTGAACATGTCCACGAAAACGCAGTCTCGAGTGTCTCGTGCTGCGTGAGAGGGTGGTGCTGTTTATCGGTCCCATTGGCTCTCGTTTACGCTCGGCAACATCAGGCACAACACCAACACATAGCAGATATCGGGTGATCATGACTCCGAATGGCAGTATATCCATCGAAATGTATCGAGACTCTGATCGAATCCTATCGAATATATACCCCACCAAGTCGATAGGAATGCCACGAGCGACCCGTATCATAAATTTCGTCCGATCAATGCCAACTTCTGTCTTGTGCTGCCGAGGGTCAATGTTATTGGCAATTATCAAATTTAAAATCTTAAAGCAAGAAGATAAATCTGCCTGTTTGATGCTCTTCGTCCCGTCATACGGTGGAGCATCTAGATCGACAACCAAATCCCTCACCTCGTGATCAGCAAGGGTATCGACCTCATCAGTATAAACTGATGCCTCCTCCTCAGCTGTCTCCGCCTCAACTGAAGGATCAGACTCTCTAGGCACCACATTCGGATATGCATCTGGTAGCCTAGGAATACCGAGATGCTCAGCAAGTCCATCCCATGAAAATACAACGGGTACTCCTCGGACAGTGATCCTGTAGACCCAGAATCATCTGCGCTGGCACTGCTGAGTTCTTTATAGAACTCAGCAACAATGTCAATGTAGGAGACTGGCTTTCATGCTTCCTCCTGCTCATCCAAGATAGGTCCCCAACTACGATCACTGAAGACTGAGGGGAATGAATGACCCTCCCAGAGAAGACTCTGGAAATCAGAAATCTTCACCGGTCGCTCCAGTGAAACTGTCCTCTCCCGAACTGGACCATTACTACTCTCACCAAGATTGAGTCGCTTACGTCCCGGCCTAGAAGTAGACATTATAATCAACCTGAAATTTATAATTAAAAATTAGATATATAACATTAACAATAAAAATACAATAAAAAACTATTTACAGTAGTTTCAAACGAATAGCAATTTAATAACATTTGATGTTGTGAACAACATCATTTTTAATACATATATATCTCTCAATATCAATATTAATTAGATAAATATTAATAGAAATATAATATTAAAAAAAGACTTGTGGTAATGGATCTATAATATTGATGTATTGGAACTATAATATTGATGTAATTCTTTTCTAATTTAACGTTCGAATGCTTAACGTAACGGTCGAACGATGAGAGTAACGGTCGAACGGTAAGTAAGACCGACCGTTCGACCGTTACGTGACTCGGTTTCGAATGTGCTTCCAAGTGTAGAAGTGTCAAGTTGTATCAAGGATAATCCAGGATCGTATTCCACAGGGACAAAGGGTTATCAAAGCGTATATGAGGATTTTTGAGTAACAAATGTGTCGAACTATGAGAGATGAAAATAAAATTAAAATGCAATGCAAAAAAAAATGAAGTTGAAATTAGAGTTTCTAATCAAAAAGGCAAATTAACAAACACTTGGGTTGGGTTTGAGACTCTCTTTATTTTGGATTCTAGATAATTTTCTCGATTAACAACCCAATCAAGGCGTTGATAATCGGAAGATAAAAAATTAAGCTCAAGTTTTACAATATTTTCCTAAGGGATTCTCTACTTTACTAGCCAAACACACATTAACAAACAACTGAGAGAGGCCTTGATAATTTTCAAGCTTTTGTTGTGCCTTACGTCAACAACAAAACAAGAGCAAGAGCCACAATCTATTTTCAATTTAAATCCAACTAGTAACGTAGTGAAATCAATCTTTATCAACAAAATATTGCATTAAACTAGAATCCTAAAATAAATCAAGTTTCATTCCACAACCCAAGTTTTAGAAATTAGTTACACATGATATTTTTAGTAACAAAAATAAATCTAAGTGAAGCCATATCAAAAACTAAGAAAATACTAACAAATAAACCTTAGAATGAAAAATAAATAGTCTATAAAATATCAGCTCAAAGAAATAAAACAAACCAGATTAAATAAAAAAATAAACTACGAAAACTAAAATGAAGCTGCCACCTCAAGATTCCAAACGAAAGAGCTAAGAAGAAAAGAAGAAAAAAAAAAAAGAAGTCTACCTACTCTTATTCAATAATCCCCGAATGAAAGAGAATGAAATATAAAAAAAGTAAACCAAAACCGAGCGAGAGAGAGGCGTGAAGTCTGAAACGTTGAAAGTAAAAGCAATAAAGAAAACCGAACAATGGTCTGAACTCTGGACGAGAAAAATTAAAAGCTCCGCCGTCCCTCTGAAATGAAAACTGCAAGAGAAATAAAATATAAAAAAACTGCAACTGCCTACTGTTCTGTAAAACGTAAATGAAGAAAAAAAAAGTAAAAGAAGCCGCACTGGTTACGAAATGGAAAGAAAAAAAAATGTTGAACGGAAATAACTAAAGCTGCCGACTGAAAGAAAGAAAAAAGTGCTAAACGAAAAAAAGAAAAAGAAAATAACTAGTAGCTTCCGTCTCTAACATCCATGAAAGAACGAAGAAGAAGAAGACTGTCTGTCTACTCCCAAAACAGAGAAAAGAATAAAAGCAAACAAATAAAAACCAAAAATAGTCCACCAGCCGAACAACTGGTCTGCACTAAGAACCCAAAAAAACTAAAGCTCCCGAGCAAGAGAGATGGTTCATTCCCAGCCAAAACAGAAAATGAAGCAAAAAAACAGAGTTCTGTCTGAAACGTAAACACTAGAAATGAAAACTGCAGAAAAATAAAGTAAAATGAAGTGCTTCCGAAAGAGGTCTGGAAATGCCGAACGAGAAAACCAAAAAATGAAACAAGAAAAAAAGGGAGTTCTCCTGCAACGTGAAAAGAATGAATACAAGAAAAAATAATTCAAGCCGCCTACTTCCTCAGGTCTGAAAATGAAAAACACCTCCGGCGTCAAAGAAAAAAGAACAAAAGGAAGGAAAGAAAAACTAAAGCTGCTGCCGAGAGAGAGAGACCTGTAGGGTTTGCAGCTTTAACTCAAATGTAAAAGTCCAAAAAAAAAATAAAAAGCACACTTCCGTCTGTGGACTCCAGCCGCACCCCTACTCCTATTCTACTCATCCATGTAAAACAAAAACACCTCAAAACAAAAAGTGCCGCTTCCCTAAAGAGGTCTGCAACCCTCTAGCCCTACCTACTCAAAACATGAAAAAGAAAGAAAAGAAAGAGTTTTTTTGCCTTCCACATCTCCCCACGTACAAATGAAAGAAAACAAAATAAAAACTGCTGCTTTTCGCCGACTCCCTTTATTCCCCAGCGTAAACGAACAAATTGCTTCTTGTTTCCACACCGTCTGAACACAAAAGGCCAAAAGAGCCTGCTGCGTTTCATCTGTCTCCAGGTCAACGGGATCACAGCCTCTCCTGACTGCAGCAAGTGCACTTCTTTTGATTTCGTTTTTTCTTCTTCATCTCCATAGACTTTAGCTTCAGCTCTTGTAAGTGATTTTCTTTGTGATAATTTTTTTTTAAGCCTGATAAATAAATTACATGAGCTCATTTGAATTTAATTAAGGACAAGAAAAATCATTTTACATGCCAAGTAAAGTTAAATCATATTATATAATTAATACTCTTATTTTAACACATAAAACTCTTTTAATCCAAGATATTTAAGAGTATTAATTCTGCATAATTGATCATTTATCATTACGTTACAACGTTCGACCGGTTAATGAATACTGTTCTGTTACCCAGATGATTAACACAAGAGAGAGGGTGAATTGAGTTGTATTTAAAAAATAACAATTATAAATCAAATATACAATATAAAATATAAACAAAATATGAAACAGCAATAAATATAAAGAGTAAGGGTAAGAGAGAAGCAAATTCAGTATGTTAACGAGGTTCGGCCCCACTGCCTACGTCCTCGCCTCAAGCTACCCCTTGAGGATCCCCGAATTCACTATTCAATCTCCTTCAGGTGGAGATAGAAACCTATTACACCTTTGAACAACACCGCTACAAAGGATCCGTGTAGAACACCCTCTACACTTGCAATCACCTTACACGTGGTGATTCAACGATTCCCTGTGTAGAACACTTTCTACACGCACAAGGGTTGTACACACCCTTTTACTGATACAAGAATTGATAGTGGGTAGGATATCAGAAAACACTCCTCAATGAGTGAAATAAGAACAATACAAGCACAAACTATATCTCTCAAAATGAATAAGGGTTAAGGCTCAATGCTTAGAGAAGAGAGAATGAAAGCTTTGAATGAGAGTTGTATGCTCTTGGTGTTGTGAATGTGAAGCTCTCAAATGATCTATTTATAGGCATATGAGACTTCATATTCAAATTTAAAAAGATTCACATGTCAAAAACATCATCATTCATTTTTCAAAAATTTCAAACCTAATCTTTTTACTTTTTGCATATGACAAAAGGAGCACACTTTGCTTTTCAAAAATTTCAAACCTAATTTTTTACTTTTTGCATATGACAAAAGGAGCACACTTTACTTTTCAAAATATTCAAACAAAGGCATCTTCCTTTTGCATAAGTCAAGAAAAGCATCAATCACTTTTGAAAATATTCAAATAAAACATGCACATGTGAAAGATGACAATCAATCATCTTTAATATTTTCAAAGTTCAAACCTTTAATCATGGCATGCACATGTGAAAGATGACAATCAATTATCTTTCAAAATTTTCAAATTTAATTTTCAAAATATTCATGCACATGTGGAAAATGTATTTTAATGCTTTATGATAAAATATTAATTTTTGAGCCTTAATCCTAATTTCGAATTTTAAGAGATTTACAACATTTCTCTATGACTTTAATGTGAACTTGTTTCCTTCTTGCTCATGCTTGGTTCCTTGATGTGCTTGACTCCATTGTGTGGACAAATTGAGCTTGAGACTCCTTCATTCTTTGAATTCATTTGTTATCATCAAAATCCATGTGTAAATATATAATTACACAAAACTTGAAACCTTAGGTTCAACAATCTCCCCCTTTTTGATGATGACAAATACTTGATAGAACCTGAAGCCTGTATTAATACTTAAGCTCCCCCTGAGAATGTGCGTTAGTTTTTCAAGCAAAAATATAAATATAATTCCAAGCATATATAACAAGTTTAGCAATTTAAACAATGTTAATGTTCTAGTCTAAAACTTCTCCCCCTTTTGGCATCATTAAAAAGGATCGGCAGCAAGTAAATAGACTGAAGAAAACGGTGCGTTAAAATACACTGTAGATAGTTGAAAAAGAGAATAATTGGATCCGTCCGTGACCCGACAAGTGTGGCTGGAGATTTGAAAAAATCGCCTGATGTTGTTGACAAACGAGATTGAAGGCTCCGAGTTTCTAAAAAATGTCATTTTCACCGAACGGAAAAAAAACATTACTCTTTGACTTGGATGATAGCTCGTCTTGTTCTTTATGCTATCTCTATAAAAGCAGTCTTAAAGTTCATCCAATCCGCATCAAGTTTTCTTCTTATCTCTATAACTCATCTGCATTCTTTCTACATTCTCGCTTTAAGTTTTTTAATTCTTCTCTCCATGGCTCATTCTTCTAACATTCCTCTAGATGCATCCATGAGGTATTCTACACCTCAATCTCCTGTCCTTTCTGCAGCTACCATTGGTGCCATGTTGCAGCAAGAAAATAATAGTATGGCTAATAAGTCAGACTCCGATGCTATCTACGACTTGGTGAGTCTCGGAACTCGCTACTCATCCTCTATTGTTGCTTTTTCCCAGCGGGTTCAAGCCAAAAACCATGAGGTTGAAAAGCTTAAGGAACAAATTGTTGTACTTCAACGAATTGTTCAAGAGTCTCACACAAGGGAAGGAATCCTTCGGCAGAAGAATAAAAAGTTGAAATCTCTATTGGATTCTTCATTCCGCTTGCCAGTTCCCATGAATAGGGATGACATGATATTGTATGAAGAGAATGAGCGTCTCAAACATGAGGCTAAGAACCTCAAGTTTATGTAAAAGTATTTAAGAAAAATCTATCTATTTTTATGAATTTTGATCTGTCTTTTAAGAGATATTCATAATATGCATCATACCTATTTCTCTTCTAATCATAGATAATCTATCTTCTGGTAAAGGTTTTGTGAATATATCTGCTAACTGATCGTGTGTGTTTGTGAACTCTAGTACTATATCGCCTTTTTGCACATGATCTCGAAGAAAATGATATCTTATTTCAATATGCTTAGTTCTAGAATGTTGTATTGGGTTTTTTGAAAGATTTATAGCACTTGTATTATCACATTTGATTGGAATGTGATTATACATGAGTTTAAAATCTTCAAGTTGTTGCTTCATGTAAAGAACTTGAGCACAACAACTACCCGCAGCAACATATTCTGCCTCAGCAGTAGATAGTGCAACAGAATTTTGTTTTTTACTAAACCAGGAAACTAATGCATGACCTAAGAAGTGACATGCTCCACTAGTGCTTTTTCGATCTATTTTACAACCAGCATAATCTGCATCTGTGTAGCTGATTAGATCGAAAGATGTGTGTTTAGGGTACCATAACCCTAGGTTAATTGTACCACTAAGATATCTAAGAATGCGCTTAACTGCAATTAAATGAGATTCTTTTGGAGATGATTGAAAACGTGCACATAAACACACACTGAACATAATATCTGGTCTACTGGCTGTCAAATATAATAAGCTACCAATCATACCTCGATATACTTTCGAGTCAACTGTCTTACCGGATTCATCTTTATCAAGTTTAGTAGATGGGCTCATTGGTGTTCCAGTTTCCTTAGCACCTTCCATCCCAAACTTCTTCAGCAATTCCTTAATATATTTTGATTGATTGATGAATGTCCCACTTTTTACTTGCTTAATTTGCAATCCGAGAAAGAATGTAAGTTCTCCCATCATGCTCATTTCAAATTCATCCTGCATAGTCTTAGCAAAAACTTGACACATATTTTCATTAGTAGCACCGAATATTATATCATCAACATAAATCTGAACCAAAAGAATATCATCATTTTCGTATTTAATGAAAAGAGTTGTGTCGATTTTTCCTCTTGAGAAACCTTTTTTAATCAAGAAACCACTGAGTCTCTCGTACCACGCTCTAGGAGCTTGTTTGAGTCCATATAGTGCTTTTGTGAGTTTGAAAACATGATTTGGAGAAATATGATTTTCAAAACCTGGAGGTTGCTCAACATATACCTCTTCATTTATAAAACCATTTAAGAAAGCACTTTTAACATCCATTTGAAAAAGTTTGAAATCTTTATAACAAGCATATGCAAGTAGCATTCGAATAGCTTCTAATCTTGCGACTGGTGCATATGTCTCATCATAATCAATTCCTTCTTCTTGATTGTAACCTTGGGCTACAAGTCGAGCCTTATTTCTAGTAATGACTCCGGACTCATCTTTCTTGTTTCTAAAAACCCATTTTGTTCCAATAATAGTATGATTTTTGGGTTTAGGAACAAGTGTCCAAACATCATTTCTTTCAAATTGATTAAGCTCTTCTTGCATAGCTAGAATCCAAGATTCATCAAGAAGTGCTTCATCAATATTTTTAGGTTCAATCTGAGATAAAAAAGCAGTATGATTGCAAATATTTCTAAGAGATGATCGAGTGCTTACACCTTGTGAAGGTTCTCCCAGAATTTGTTCCACTGGATGATCTTTCACAAATTTCCACTGTTTGGTTGCATCTCGTATTAAATTTTGATGATCTTTCCTGATGTCTCCATGTTGGACTTCCTCTATTGTGTTCTCTTTGTTGAGATTGAGACTTTCTGTATTATTTATACCTCCTGTTTCTTCATCAATGGATTTCTTGGAGAGTAGAGAATTAGATTCATCAAATACTACATGCATAGATTCTTGTACAGTTAAAGTCTTTTTATTGAATACTCTATAAGCTTTACTATTTGTAGAATACCCGAGAAAAATACCTTCATCCGATTTTGCATCAAATTTGCCTAAATTATCCCTGTCATTCAAAATAAAACATTTGCATCCAAATACATGAAAGTAACCAATGTTGGGCTTTTTCTCATTCCAAAGCTCATAGGGGGTTTTATCTAATTTAGACCTTAACATAACTCTATTTATAACATAACATGCAGTACTTACCGCTTCGGCCCAAAAATAACTAGGCAAGTTGTTCTCATTAAGAATTGTTCTTGCCATCTCTTGAAGAGATCTATTTTTCCTCTCTACTACCCCATTTTGTTGAGGAGTTCGAGGAGCAGAAAAATTATGCACAAAACCATTTTCATCACAAAATGTTTCAATATTTTTATTAACAAACTCTTTTCCCCTATCACTTCGGATACTTGAAATAGTATAGCCCTTTTCATTTTGAATTCTCTTGCATAACTTGGTAAAAGCATTATGTGCCTCATCTTTATGAGCAAGAAAGATGACCCAAGTATATCTAGAGAAATCATCAACAATAACAAAAGCATAATATTTTCCTCCTAGACTTGCAACTCTATTTGGTCCAAAAAGATCCATGTGTATCAGTTGCAGTGGTCTAGTAGTGGAAATATATTTCTTGGTTTTAAAAGAAGTTTTTGTTTGTTTACCAAATTGGCATGCATCACAAATTTTGTCTTTAAGAAAATTTGCCTTTGGTAAACCTCTCACAAGATCATTTTTTGAAAGTTTGGAAATAAGTTCCATGTTGGCATGACCTAGTCTTCTATGCCATAACCAATTAGTTTCATTTTGTACTGAAAAACAAATAGCATCTTGTGAGGTAATTTCTTCAAAATCGATTGTATAAACATTATTACTTCTAAAGGCAGTAAAACAAATGTTATAATCATGATCATTCAAAATAATGCACTTATCCATTTTGAAAGTAACTGTAAATCCTTTATCACATAATTGACTTATACTCAAAAGATTATGTTTTAGACCTTCAACAAGTAGAACATCTTCAATTATGAGAGAAGATTTATTACCAATTTTACCTATTCCCACGATCTTCCCTTTCGAGTTGTCTCCAAATGTCACGTGTCCTTCTTCTTTAGATCTAAGATCAAAGAACTTAGTCTTGTCTCCCGTCATGTGTCTTGAACATCCACTATCTAAAAACCATTTGTTTTTGCTTGTAGAGGACTTCATGCATACCTATAAAAACAATTAAAATGATTTTTCTTGGTACCCAAGTTCTTTGGGTCCTTTATTTATTAGTATTAGAAGAAACAAGATTTTTAGGTACCCATATGGCCCTAATAGTCATTGTATGTTTTCTTCTAATAGGACAAGTATGATAATTATGACCATTTCTATTACAAAAATTACAAATAGCATGTGACATATATGAAAATCTTGAATGATTATAATAGTATCCTTTTTTGACAAACTTATTATGAAAAGAATTTTGAATATTAGACTTTGATGTAGAAGGATTATCAAAGAAGTTTTTATAAGGTTTGAACTTTTGTTTTGGCATATATCCCAAGCCTGCCTTGTCAAAAACACATCTTTGACTACCAAGAAGTTTTTCAAAATTTCTTTTTCCATTCGTAAAGTTTTCAACAATATTTTCTAAATCAGTTTTCTTTTTCTTCAACTCAAGATTTTCGTCTTTCAAAACAATATTTTCTTTTCTTAAAATATCAATTTCGTTTGTTAAAGAAGAATTTTTCTTTTTCAAAGCAGTATATTTGATACCCAATTTTTCAAATTCTTCATATACCTCTTCTAAAACATTTTGCAATTCTTCATATGAAGGATTTTCAATATTATCAAAATTTGTTACCTCAATATCATCTTTAGCCATAAGACAGAGATTTGCTGATTCTTCATTGCTTGCTTCACTATCTGAGCTACTTGAATCATCATCCCATGTAGCTTTCATTGCTTTCTTGCCTTTGTTTCGATCTTTCTTTAGCAGGGGACAATCTGGCTTGATATGACCAGGCTTATTGCATTTATAACAAATTAAAGTATCATTTTTACCTGAATCTTTCTTGGAAAACTTTTTGAATGATTTCCTCGGAGGAGTTTTATTTTTCTTTAAGAATCTCTGAATTCTTCTTGTTATCATCGCAACTTCTTCATCTTTATCGTCATTTTCCTCATCTTCATCACTTTCACTTTCATGAGGAACAGCTTTAAGTGCCAAGCTCTTCTTTGGCTTTCCTTCTTCTTCTCCTCTTTTCAATGTGTACTCATGGGTGATAAGTGACCCGATGAGTTCATTCACTTCGAGCTTCTTGAGGTCTCTAGCTTCAAGAATCGCTGTCACTTTTGATTCCCAACGTTTTGGTAGAGAGTTGAGAATTTTTCTTACCATTTCCACTTTGGAATAAACTTTACCAAGAGCTGTCAAACTGTTTATGATGTTAGTAAAACGAGTGTGCATGCTAGAAATAGATTCATCATCATTCATCTTAAACATTTCATATTCATGAGTAAGAATATAAATTTTTGATTCCTTAACTTGAGAAGTTCCTTCATAAGTAACTTCCAAGTTATCCCAAATTTCTTTTGCCGTAGCACAAGTCATTACTCTATTAAACTCATTACCATTGAGAGCATTATATAATAAATTCATAGCAGTTAAATTCAAAGTATAAAGTCTATCGTCTTCACGATCAAACTCTTCTTCTTCCTTTTTGACCTTTACTCCACCAACCACTTTTGTTGGAATATAAGGTCCATTTACAATGCATTTCCAGATCTCTCGACCTTGAGCCTGAAGGAATATTCTCATTCTAACTTTCCAGAATGAATAATTGTCTCCACAAAAGAGTGGAGGCCGACTGCTAGATTGACCTTCACCAAATGAAGCTGCAATGTTAGCCATAAGATCTTAACTCAAAAGATAGTTAATCTTATAACAGAGCTTTAGCTCTGATACCAATTGTTGCCCAGATGACTAACACAAGAGGGGGGGTGAATTGAGTTGTATTTAAAAAAAAAAAAAAATTATAAATCAAATATACAATATCAAATATAAACAAAATACGAAATAGCAATAAATATAAAGAGTAAGGGTAAGAGAGAATCAAACTCAGTATGTTAACGAGGTTCGGCCCCACTGCCTACGTCCTCGCCTCAAGCTACCCCTTGAGGATCCCCGAATTCACTATTCAACCTCCTTCAGGTGGAGGTAAAAACCTATTACACCTTTGAACAACACCGCTACAAAGGATCCGTGTAGAACACCCTCTACACTTGCAATCACCTTACACGTGGTGATTCAACGATTCCCTGTGTAGAACACTTTCTACACGCACAAGGGTTGTACACACCCTTTTACTGATACAAGAATTGATAGTGGGTAGAATATCAGAAAACACTCCTCAATGAGTGAAATAAGAACAATACAGCACAACCTATATCTCTCAAAATGAAAAAGGATTAAGGCTCAATGCTTAGAGAAGAGAGAATGAAAGCTTTGAATGAGAGTTGTATGCTCTTGGTGTTGTGAATGTGAAGCTCTCAAATGATCTATTTATAGGCATATGAGACTTCATATTCAAATTTAAAAAGATTCACATGTCAAAAACATCATCATTCATTTTTTAAAAATTTCAAACCTAATCTTTTTACTTTTTGCATATGACAAAAGGAGCACACTTTGCTTTTCAAAAATTTCAAACCTAATTTTTTACTTTTCGCATATGACAAAAGGAGCACACTTTACTTTTCAAAATATTCAAACAAAGGCATCTTCCTTTTGCATAAGTCAAGAAAAGCATCAATCACTTTTGAAAATATTCAAATAAAACATGCACATGTGAAAGATGACAATCAATCATCTTTAATATTTTCAAAATTCAAACCTTTAATCATGGCATGCATGTGTGAAAGATGACAATCAATTATCTTTCAAAATTTTCAAAATATTCATGCACATGTGGAAAATGTATTTTAATGCTTTATGATAAAATATTAATTTTTGAGCCTTAATCCTAATTTCAAATTTTAAGAGATTTACAACATTTCTCTATGATTTTAATGTGAACTTGTTTCCTTCTTGCTCATGCTTGGTTCCTTGATGTGCTTGACTCCATTTTGTGGACAACTTGAGCTTGAGACTCCTTCATTCTTTGAAATCATTTGTTATCATCAAAATCCATGTGTAGATATATAATTACACAAAACTTGAAATCTTAGGTTCAACATGTTCAATTCGTGTCGATCGGCATTCCAGGCCGAGTCGACTCGGCCATTGAAATCCATGGAATCCTTTGATTCCATGGATTTTACACCAAAACAAATGCAATAGAAACCTAAATAAATGTTCCTAACATGGATTTAAGCAAATCTACCGATTATTTTGATGTATAAATCGGTTTATCCTAACTTAAACAAATAATCTATCAAAAACCTAAATCTAAACGGTAAAATGCTTTAAAAAAGAATAATATCGGTAGTTAGAGGAAGAGGCTTTGAGTGGGCACTGTTGACGGCGGCGAAGACGGCGTTGAACGACGGAGATGGACGGTTAACGGCTTAGAATAGAGGAAATGCACACGTAAAGCTTCCGTGAAAATGACGTCCGCGGCACCTTATATATGCAGGTCTCCAATAATGTTGCTGAGGGGAGAGCTTTACTGGATGGGTTAAAGTTGGCAAAACAGTTGGGTATTCGAGGCATCTTGGTGGAGTCCGATTCATAAGTTATTGTGAAATGGATTCAGGCTGGTAAATGCAGTTTATGGTATTTGTGGGATTTTTGGGATGACATCCAGAGTTTGTTTGTTGATTTACAGTGTTCCATCTAGCATATTTTTAGAGATGCAAACATGGTTGCAGACTATCTTGCCAAAGAGGGGGCTTTTAATAGAGGTAAGTTTTTTACAGGGTTGGCCCTTGATAGGGGAATCCTTCGTGGGTTAGTACGTACGGATATGTGGGGTCTTCCTTATATTAGGATGTAATTGTGCTCTCCTTTATGTTGTTAGCACTTTCTTTGTTTTGTTTTCCTTTGATCACAGGGGTTTTTTGGTTTGTTTTTTTGTTTATTTTTTGTAAAATCCCTGTTGATAGTGATGTAACCACGGTTTTCCTCCGCCATATGTGAGGGCTTTCTTAATAAACTTGGGACGGGGCTGCTATGTGGGTGGCTACCGGCTATTTAAAAAAAAAAAAAACTGAAAATTGTTTCCTTCCTTAATTAATTCAATTAAATATAATAAATATTATTTAAATGTAATATTCGGTATTACAATATTAAATATAATAATTAATTCAATTATAATATATTTTAATATTAAATATAATAAATGCAATATATTTAATGCACTTATATATTATTAAACACTATATATTATATTTATCATTTTTGATATATATAGTATATATTATATTATATTTAATTAAAATATATTATACTATTGAATATTATATAGTATATAGTATAAGTTATATTATATAGTATAATATAATATAGACTACTATATACACGACACTATGTTCATAGTGTTATATAACATATATATATGTGATATTAACTAATACATATATATATATATTTAATAGTATATGTATTAGATGACTTGTTTAGTATATTTTTCATATTATATTGCAGTTAAAGGCTAATTAGATGACACTCTCTATTCTAGCACTATAAATGACACTATATATGCTCAATTTTTGCTTTAGTATTATTATAATACACTCTAATTGCTAGTAGTATAGATGACACTATATATAATAGTATATATCCTATTATGTTATTATATTATAATAATGATCAAATATTTTAACACTATATATGCATGTAATACATATAACCCTATGCTATGATACCATATATATGTTATATATAGGTTAATATAAGTACTTGACTATAATACTAGATGTAGTCATTGGGTTTTTATACTATATATGTTACTAAACTATATAATATATGTTTGATTATATATTACATAGTTATATTATTATGTCTCTAAACTATAGTATATTTACAGTTTAGTATATTTAAAGGTATAGTACAAAAAAAATACAATGAGCAACATTTTAATAAACAGTTCGAACGCTTTAAAATAACCGTTCAAACGTATATGTAAACGGAAGCAGACGTTCGAACGTTAAATTAGCGGGGGAAAATTTTCCCGCTAGTCTATTTGATGTTTGAACGTTCAGTAAATAACCGTTTGAACGTCAATGTTCTACATTTACACGACAGAACCTCACAATCTCGCTCTCGTCCCGGTCATCTTCCAGTCGCTCCCACGACCATTTTCTTCCAACCAACGCCATTATTCCTCAATCCAGCCCCTAAATATTACTAACTTTTATCAATCTCTTATATTTTCGGATTAAGAGGTTATTTTTACCGTTTGGTGAAGAGTGCTTTCGTTTTGGGCATTGGGTACTGGTGGATTTTCCCGTTTATCTCTCCAAATCAGGTATTCTCCTTATATATATATATATTCTCATTTTAGTTTAAATATAAATGTTTTTGTTTACTATAATGAGTTCGTGATATTATTTTCTGTCTTTTAATGTAATGAGTTGGTAAATGTTGAGGTTTTTGGAGGTTGAAGATGACTGTAATCTAGAATTAAACTGTTCGAACTGTGTTCGTGTACCGTTCGAACGTATGTGCCTTAGATCGAACGGTGACTACCACCGTTTGAATATTATGTTGGTCAGTGTTAAATTAATTAATCTTCAGGAATTGAATTATAAATAAAATATTTATAATCTACATTTAATAATACTTAAATACTTAAAAGATAAAAGTAATCAAATGAATTTGAATTAAATTACAAATCATCTAAATTTAATAATACTTAAATGCTTAATAGTTAAATTATTCAAATGAATTTTAATAAAAATACAAATAGTTAATATTTAATAATACTTAAATATTTAATAGTTGAATTATTCAACTATAGGTAAATACAAATAGTTCATATTTAATAACACATAAATACTTAATCTTTGAATTAATAAAATGAATTTTAAATAAAATAAAAATAATCTAGATTTAATAATATTTAAATACTTAAAAGTTAAAAGTAATCAAATGAATTTGAATTAAATATAAATTCTGAATTATAATTAATAAAATGAATGTTAATTAAAATACAAATAGTTATAATTAATAACTAGAATGTTAATTATAATACAAATAGTTATAATTAATATAATATTTTGAAAGATATAAAACAACTATCTAATTATTTAATAATACAAATACTTAATTAGCATATCTTGCATTGTTTGTTTGATACATGTTAAATATTGGCATATCTTGTATTGTTTGTTCATCAAAATTAGCCTTAGACCTGCTCGAGAGTTATCAATCTGTCTGAATTGAAAGATTGATAACTCTTGAATTGTCAAGAGTGGACAGTTTGGAATTGTAAGATTATTCTCACAAACTATCGATCTATATCTGTTATAAGTCCAGCATTAAGATTTTGGCAGATTTATCCCTTGTTCTCTGGATATGCAGTTTCTCGGTGATGTTGAATCGACGATTAACACGTCGGTGCACACAACCAGACGAGCATATTTGGAGAACTATAGAGAGATGCTGCTGAAATTTTGTTGGACGTGACAGACTATAGAGATTAGGTTTGCGACTATGATCTTACAATTCCGAATAGGATAGGACCAATTACCCAGTGAAAGGTGGCATACTCATTAATTTTTACATGATTGTGGTTAATACATGTTTGTTTGTTGATGCACATGTGATTGTTTGTAATGAAGATAGTCGACATGGATAAGAGTTGGATGCGAGTTAGCGAGCGATTGGGTCAGAATTACAGCGTATATGCTGAAGGTGTTAAGAAATTTTTAGAGTTCGCATTGGGATCATGTGATAGTGATGGGCGTATTAGATGGCCATGTAAAGAATGCAGGAATTTGCGTTCTCATAAGATAGACTTGGTGAGAGAACATCTGTTTGTCAAAGGTATTGACAAGGGTTATACTGATTGGGTTTTACACGGCGAACCATATCCAACTTCATTCGAGGTTCCACTTGAAGAAGAAGAGAACGATGAAAACGTAGAACCAGATGTTGGAGATGAATATGAAGAGGATATGGATTAAATGTTAGGTGACAACAGTGCGGGAATGTTTATGAATGAAGGTGACACGGACACATCAACTTCAAATGATGGAGGTCATAACACTTTTGCATGATTGTGGAATGATTCACAACGTGAGTTATATGCAGGATGCAGAAGACACAGTAAGTTGTCATTTACTGTAAGACTACTTCAATAAAATCAATGTGCCGATTATCAGTTAAGGCTAAATATGTTACTGGAGCTGTTTATGGAGGCACTGCCATCAGATAATACTTTACGTCGTAACTTTTATGAAGCAAAAAAACTGAAACGAGGACTTGGATTTGATTACAACATAATACATGCATGTAAGAATGACTGCATATTATATTGGCAAGAGAATGAGCAGTTGAACGAGTGTCCCATATGCCACGAATCAAGATGGACATCTGACAAACAAAATGTGCCGCAAAAGGTTGTATGCCACTTTCCATTGATACCTAGATTACAACGATTATATATGTCACGTGCAACGGCTGTAGACATGACATGGCACTCATCAGATAGAGTTCAGAACGATGATATTTTGTTGCATCCTGCTGACTCCCAGGTGTGGAAGGAATTTGATTAGGAACACCCATGGTTTGCTGAAGAACCTCGTAATGTGCGACTTGGGTTGGCAACAGATGGATTTAATCCGTTTGGGAACATGAGTACTAGTCATAGTACTTGGCCAGTTGTACTTATGCCGTATAATCTACCACCGTGGAAGTGTATGAAAGATCTATATTTCATGATGAGTTTGCTCATTCCAGGTCCGAGATCACCAGGAAATGATATAGACATACACTTACAGCCATTGATTGCAGAATTGAAAGATTTGTGGGAGAATGAGGTTGTCACATTTGATTCATCAACAGGAAAGTCGTTCAAGATGCATGCTGCTGTGTAATGGACAATAAATGATTTTCCAGCTTATGGGAACTTGTCAATTTGGAGTACTAAGGGAAAAATGGCATGTCCAACTTGTAACAAACATACTAAATCTGAATGGCTCACTTACGGGAGGAAATTATGTTTCATGGGTCATCGTCGATTTTTACCTACTGACCATAGATGGCGGGGAAATTCACAAATGTTTGATGGTACTCTTGAACGGGGCCAACCTCCACCATACTTGTCTGGTGAAGATGTACTTGCACAATTTGTAGATGTTGGTTGTAATGAATTTGGTAAAAAACAACGAAAGAGAAAACGAGCTACATATGAGTTGAATTGGACTAAGAAGAGTATATTTTTCGATCTCCCATACTGGTCAAAGTTAAAGTTACGGCATAGTCTTGATGTTATGCATATTGAAAAAAATATATGCGAATCCATATTGGGAACATTGATGTCAATTGAAGGAAAAACGAAGGATACATTAAACTCAAGAAAGGATTTGAAGCGGTTGGGAATAAGACCGGAAATGCAATTGCAAGAAAAATGGTTCGTCCATTTACATGCCGATTGGATGGTATACATTATCAAGGAATGAAATGGCTACATTTTGTGAGTGGATAATGAAAATTAAATTACCAGACGGTTATGCATCGAATTTGACAAGGTGTGTGCAAACAAATGACTGGAAAATAACTGGATTAAAAAGTCATGATTGTCATGTCCTTTTACAGTGTATCTTGCCTATTGGTATCCGTGGGTACTTGACAAGAGACGTGCGCGTGGCTTTGACTGAGTTGGGTTTATTTTTCAAGGATTTATGTGCTAGGACATTAAATGTAGAAGCTTTGGATCGAATGGAACGGGAAATTGCCATAATCTTGTGTAAGCTAGAAAGTATTTACCCACCGTCATTCTTCGACGTCATGGTTCACCTAGCCGTCCATTTGCCATGTGAAGCTAGACTTACAGGACCAGTTCAATATAGATGGATGTATCCCATTGAATGATTCATTGGGAAGTTGAAACGTACAGTTGGTAACAAGGCTCGCCCAGAAGGATCAATTGCAGAAGCATATATTGATGATGAGTGGCATACTTTCTATTCCAAGTATTTCCACGGAGTTGACACTAGGTTTAATCGGCCGAAAAGAAACTTTGACGTTGACCGAGCAAGACAACGAAATGGGTTTTCTGTGTTTTCCTAACAAGTACGTCCACTTGATGCAATGCGTGGTTATGACTTATGTGGAAGAGAGTTTGAGAAAGCTCAGTGGTATGTGCTGAACAATTGCCCTGAGATAGAGAACCACTTGAAGTAAGTTATAATGTTTTTTTAATCTAATATTCGCATATTTACTTTCATGAAAGATTACGGATATAAAAGAATTGTTGTAATTATCAATTTCAGTGATCATATTAACATGCTCAAGGAACTAGGAGTAAATGATATAAATTAGAAACATGAAGAGGAGTTCCCGAGCTAGTTTGAACAACTGGTAACGACATTACATATGCTTTACTCATCCAATAGTTCATTAAATATTAATTGTTTCTTATTGATATAATAGAAGTTTTACTCAATATGTAGGTTGTACAAATGCATGCAAATAATCCAAACGATATATCGGATGAACTGTATGCATTAGCGCGTGACCTATCGAGGCTCGCTACAAGATATTCTACATGCATTTCTCGAGGAAGTAGGTATCACACAGTGGATAGGGATTGTTATAAGAAAACACAAAATAGTGGTGTCCTAGTCGAGGGAAGTCATGATGGAGAAAATATTGATTTCTATGGAGTTATTGTTGATATAATTGGAATAAAATATTTGGGAGAACTTGCAGTGTATTTGTTTAAGTGTGATTGGTGGGTTTAAGCAATCCTCGAACTGGAGTCCGTGATGAAGAATATTTTTTGAGTATTAATACATAAAAAAAATGGTATGAAGATGATCCTTTTATTTTAACTTCTCAAGCATCTCAAGTATTCTACTTAGATGACCCGAAGTTAGGAAATCAATGGCAAGTAGTATAAAAGTATTCTCTAAGAAATATATATGATGTTATCCTTCAGGCGGAAGGGCGAGATGAAGAAGCAGATGATCCCTCTACTCAAGAAGCATACCAAGAGAGTCAGCCCATCTTTAATTTGTTTGTGGATTTGAGCAAGTATGAGATGATTCCATTAAATAGAGAAAATATTGAGACTGAAATTGTTGATGCGACAATTGAGCAAAATGTTGATTCCACTGAAGTATCTACAGATGATGAGTCTGAATTGTCAAATGATACTGATACAGATAGTGATTGACCAATTATGTTTGCACAGATAGTTTTATGAAATTATGCCTCCGAAGAGAAAGGAAGTTCGCATCCCATCTCCACCTGTTCCTAGCTCTCCTTCAGACTCACCATTAGAGATTGACTCTACAGAACAAGGTAAAATTCTAATACTCATAAAATTTATTGATTAAAGTTATAATAGAAAATTGATTACAATGTTATATATAATGATGACTTCACAGTACAATCTCGTCAAGGTCGAGGCACTACTAGAGGCGTGACGTTGGAAAAATATCGTAAAGTGGGTAAGATCAAAGTTAGCATTCTTGATGAACATACCGGAGGTGAAGGACAACCAACAACTTTGCTTGCATCATGTGGGTGCTCTTACACGAACTTATGCACCTTTGGCAACAAGTTCATGGAAGAAAGTCCCGCAAGATGTTAAGGACTTTATCAAGAAACGTTGTTTGGTAATGTTTAAAACATGAAATTTAATTGATAAATTTTTTTATTTTACTTTAAAGTTAGAATATTATAAATGATAATATATTTATCTAAATTTTTTTCTGTAAGGATGATTTCGAATTAAATTTTAGTCGGAGAGAGGAGCGTAAAACTGTGGAAGAGCTTATGAGTAATGCATTCCACAAATATAAGGTGTCATGAGCATTATAATAAGTTTGAGAATAGTGAAGAAGCATGCCAACATCCTTTTTAAGATGTGCAACCTTCTGATTGGGAAAAACTTTGTGACATGTTTGAGGATCCATCATATAAGGTATAATTAATTTAATTATTTTAGTCGTCCTATTTTTAATTTCACTTTCTAATATTTTCAATTCCTATGTAGTAGCGAAGTTCTATAAACAAAATAAATAGATCAAAATTGAATATTATTCATCATGCAGGCTCAAGATCTTTCCACCGCCTTTCTAAGAAATTGGTATTGCTATTCTTTTATTTGTATATAGTTAACTAAATATATGAATCATAATGACTTTATATCTTAACAAATCTTTATTATAGCGAGATTCAGATGCCAATTATGATTTGACAAAATTATATGCTGCATCACATACTAATCGTAATGGAGAGTGGAGTCATCCAGATGCCCGTGAAAATTATGTAAGTATTATAATTTGTTTTAAATAAATATATTCAAATATTTATGATGATATTAACTCTTTATCTTATGTGTAGGATAAAATGGTTGCCCTGTGTGCTGAATCTGCGTCAGATCAAAATTCCTCAAATAATGATGTTGAGATTTTTACACAAGTTCTGGGTGAATGTTCAGGATATTTGAAGGGTTTGGGTCGCTGTGTAAAACTTTCTCCCTTTTACTCTTCTTCCGGGTTTGCCTTTATAGCACAAGAGAATGCGAATCGTAGAATTGAAGAATTGGTTGCAAAATAGCGAGAGTTAGAGGCTCAATTGGCGAGACAAGGAGACATGGAGATGCGCCTCAAACAACATGAAGAAAAACAAGCAGAGTTAAGGAGAGATATGCAGCTCCAAATGTAACAGCTTATGCAACAGTACAGGCCTCCAAGCAACTGATGGTTTTTTACGTCCAGCTTATGACATTATCTAATTATGTATGAACAATGCCAGTCTCATGGTTATTTATTTGTTCGCACTTATTATAAAACTTTTGTGAGTAATTAAACAGTTCCTAATTTATGTTTTTCAAATATTATGAATGTCTATTTAGTTTTTTTATAATTATGGGTTTTAATAAAAATAATATCCGTTCGAACGACCATGTCACGTTCGAACATTAATGGGTAGGCCGTTCAAACGATACTGTAACGTTCGAATATTAATGACCAAGACGTTTGAACGATACCAGATGATAAAAAAACGTTCAAACGCAGGTTCTTACCAAAGCGTTCAAACATTACTCAGCACCGTTCGATCTCTTCAACTGTTTGATCTGTTCCTTTAACGTTCGAACGTAATTCTATTGATCGTTTGAACGTATCTTGATAACCGTTCAAAATATACACTAACGTTTGAACGGTAACTGCCAAACATTCGAACGCCATTCTAGAACGAATTTTAACCGTGAAAAGAAACGACATCGTTCGAACGGTATCGAACGGTCAATTTCAAAATCGTTCTAAAAGATATATTTTGGGACGAAATGGTGATTTTCGTCTCAAGATATCTTCTGGGACAGTGATATTGGGACGACCTTGTTCGTCCCAAAAATTTTTTTGGAACGAAATCTATACATTTTGGGACGAAAATTTTCGTCCCAAAAAACGTTTTTTGTTGTAGTGGGAATATGCAACATCATGAGATGGTCTTGCGCAAGAGTGGCTGCATGGAGGGACTCTTGCTCTTACTTCCATGCTTAATTTCCTTTTGAACACTTCTTTCTCCTGGCCATCCTTATATATACATGAATTGGAGAACTCTTCTTATAATATTATAATATATATTTACTTTGTTTGAGAGTTAGTCAAGGAATAGAATGAATAAAGTAATAGATCGAGTTAAGAAAAAGAATAGAATGATCTATTCTATTCTTTACTTCTCGTATCATGATAGGAAAAGTAAATAACTCAAATTATAATTAAGTTAATAACTCAAATTATAATTAAGTTTATTAAGAAGGAACGGAAAGGAACTTTTATAAAAACATGATTAATATTAATATGCCCTTCATTTCTAAGTCATCAATTTTTATTCGTAAATTGTAATCTTATTGAGATGGACTTCGGTATATTGTTTGTTCTAAAAAATCACATAAAATTAATATAATTCAATAATCTGTAAATTCTTGATCTCCTCATGGCTCAGGCCTACTTTGAAGTACGTACATTAAGGTCTTCTTGTACATGAAGAGGTGATACAGTTGCCGATTGGTGAATGGGGGATCGACCGAAGAGTCAATTGATAATTGGTATGGTCTAAGGTGTTCTAATTGACAGGGTGCAGAATGTGCAAAATACCAGGCTATTTTTGCTAGAACTCTAGTTGTGATATGCATGTTTGGATGTCTCTAAAGAATCTTTTCTTCTTATGGCACTACAAGAGTTTGGATTTTTTTTTTTTTACAAATTATTTTGTCTGTAAAAATCCGAATTTCATCCTAAAATATTTTTAGAGATGAAAAACTTTCGTCTCTATTTTGTCTCAAAAGGACTGTCTCGAAATGTATTTAGAGACTCAAAAAATAACTTTTAGGGATGAAATTGGGCTGACCCAGTTGAAACCATTCGAACGGGTTTTTTTTTTTTTGGGAGACGAATCATTTTTGTCTTAACAAACCGTTCGAATCGACACGTACTGTCCAAACTATATGAATTTTTTATTCGAACTAATGACCATATTTGATCCTATTCGAATGGAATGAATGTTCAATAAGATTTTATGCATTGGAATGAATAAATTTTTCAAATGATTTATGTTCGAACATAAATCTTATTCATTCGAACAAACCTTTTATTTTCAGAAATTCTATCTGTTCGAACTTCGAAGGGGGTTTTGCACATTAGTGTTGTTTGAACAAATATTTTATTGTTCGAACCGTCATACAGACTGTATTACTCGGTTGATGTTCGAATGGGTTAGTTTTAGTTCGAATGGGTGTTTTTTTGTTCAAATGGACTTATAAATTGTAATTTACCATTCAAACAAGTTATTTATTGTTCCAATGGTATTAATCATATAGAACAAAATTTATTAAAAAGATATCATACGAAAGTTACATAAATTATAATTCAAACATCACAATTGTTCAAATGTTTTGGAACATCATAATTGAAAGATAATTAAAGAAAAAATAAATTTTAAGATTGTGGTGGTGGCATAGAGTTTTGAGACATTATTAACTGCCACTGTTCAAAAATTTTTTGGTTATTCAACTCTAGCCTCTTCTGCATGTTCTCTTCTAATCTCGCCTCAAGATTTGTTGCTTGATCTAATCGGGCCAACAATTCCTTTTCCTTAGGCCTCAAACGTTCTATCTCAAGTGTTGCTTCCTTTAATGCCTTAGTCTTATAGTCATTCGATTTGACTTTAGAAGAAGATGATGTCGAGGATAACTTCATGCAATGTCCTAAGCCTCTCAAATATCCAGAACGTGATCCAAGAACTTGAGAAAGGATCTGAGCATCGTTGACAGATGATTCATCAGATAGATTCACAGCAGTTTTCTTAAGAGATATCATCTTGTCCTACAAAAAAAAAAAAATTAAAGTTAGCATAAGTAACAAAATATTGTATTAGACTTGAATTAAATAAACTTTAATTTACATAATTTGCTTATGCTTTGGGACTACTCTAAGCACCACCACGATTTTTATGTGTTTTAGCATACAATTGGGTCAGATCATTGTTAGCAGGACTTTCTCTTCTTGCTGCAAAAGGGAAATGTATATTAGAACTTAAATCATAAAAGTGTATATGTTAATATTTAACGAGAACTAAAATAACTAACCATTTTTTTAGACAAATGATGAAAAGATCGAAAACCTGCATGATGGTGTACTGTTAAAATTGATCTATTTGCTTTGTTCATAGTATTCCATTGCTAAAAAAAATATTAAAACTATATATTTAATACATCTTTCATATACTATTAAAAAAATAACAGTGAAATTACCTGATAAGGAGGATCTTCAAACATATCACAAACGTTCTCCCATTTGTTTGGTAGCATTGCTTGGAATGGATTTAGACACACCTTTGTTGTAGTACTAAACTTCTAATATTGTGCATGGCATTGAACTTTGTACCTCCGGAATGCATTCGACATCAACTTCTCAATAGATAGTCGATCCTCTTGTTGGCCAAAATTAACTTCAAACACGTCCTTTTGTAAATTATAAACAAGTAGTATAAATACAAACTAACTTTAAATCAACATGTTATACTTAGTTTCTTGGGATATAGCTTATTACCAGACAATGCTTTTTGATATGGTCTTTTACATTTTGGGAAACTTTAGCCTAGGAAGATGTAGCTATTGGTGCATACGTGCGAGTAAGTATACCAACATAAAAATTAAACCAAGCTACCGAATTCCCAGAGTTACCGGTGTGATCATCGGGAATATCAACTGTAATTTTACCTACTTTCCTTATTTTCTCTATGCAGACACTCCCTGTAGTGCCTCGACCTTGGCTCTGGCTTACAATAGCTATATAAATACTAATTAAACCATATATTTTTATTAATTTTTTTTATTTTAATAATATAGATTACTTAAATCAAGCATTAAATGTGCCATTTAATTTGAAAAAATTCCTTATTTTGGATTTGGTGATGTTGACCCGTTGTTGATGGTAGGTGAACCACATGGAGAGTCGATAATGGAAGAGGACGGCGCACGTGTTGCTTTGAGTTTAGGAGGCAAATATGTTTGAAATTGTAATAAATTATATATAGTATGTAAAAACATTGCGAATACTTATAAGAATGCTACTTACACAAATATTAGATTCATTCACTATCAGTTTTGCTGGACCAGTCATCCTCATTCTTCCTAGACACTTCAGTTGATTCATATTCTTTTGACATTTCACCCTTAATTACTTCTGGTTCAACATCTTGTCTACGCAATGGGACCAAGTCTTATTGGTTTAGATCAACAAATAGATTAATGCCTGATTCATTTTTTTGTATGTTTCTTCATTTGTTGGACTGTAAATTCTTCATGTGATTTTCTGCCTCTAGAATGTAATCATATACATTTCTTAGTGCTAACTTCTTCACCACTTGCCATGGGTTCCCGTAATCTGGATCATCTAAATAAAAATCTTGATTAGCTTGGCAAGCGAGAACGAAAGGATCATCCTTATACTATGTGTGAGATGTATTCATATTGACAAAATATTCATCGTTATGCACTCCCAACCTAAGATTTGAGACATCCCACCAAGTACATTTAAATAACCAGACCATATATCCCCTCACGTACTTTAATGCTATGATATCTTCTACAACTCTGTAAAAGTCAATATTATCATCCCCATGGCTTCCTTTGACGAAGACTCCACAATTTTGAATTTTTCTGTCACACGTGTGAAATCCATATCCACGTACCAAACATCTTTAGTATTGGATGGATCACATGCCAATGCATACAATTCTGGTGTGATTTCACCAGAATTTTCATCATATTTCAATAGAATCTACATCAATAAATATATTTAGTTATATCATATATCAATAGAAAAAAATTATAGTATAGTGTTATGAAGTTCGTAGATACCACCAAATTATATTTTAGAATAATATCATATGTTCAAACCATGAGGTGAATTTCTCTTTGTGCTTCTCTTCTACGTCAGTTACACCACCCATGCGAAGTAGTTGTAAATGTTCGCTGTGCATGTTCATTTTAACTATTAATTTGTATCAAGTTATACTATATTATATGACTTGAATATGCAAAATTATATTGATACAGAGATTCATCACTAACCTCAAGTTGTGCTCAATTTCTATGTAGTTATTCAAGACATACTATTGAGCTCTATCAAAATCTCGTCCACTTAGGTCATAGTCCCTTGTGCGCCTATGGGACATACAGTTTGAGAAAACATAGAAAATGATGATGAGACTCCCGTTTGTCCACTTTCAAAATTTTGATCTAGTCTCGTAAATCTAGTATCAACCTCACGGAAATATATTGAATAAAATGTATGACATTCATTATCAATATATGATTCTGCAATTAAACCTTCCGAACGAGCCTTATTCCCCACATATTGCTTAAGTTTTCTAAAAAACCGTTCAATAAGATACATCCATCTATATTGAACCGAGCCAACAACTAAAGCCTCACGAGGGGGATGTCCAACCAAATGAACCATTATATCAAAGAAGGAAGGCGGGTACAAACTCTCCAATTTACACAATATCACTGCGATTTCAACTTCCATTTTTAACAATGCATCAACTTTCAACATTCTATTAAAAATGTCCCTGAAAAATCCCCCTAATTTTGTGAGAGCTGTACGAACATCTCAAGTAAGCTATTCAAGCACACCAACTAGCAACAGTCGCTGTAGAAATACATGACAGTCATGACTTTTAAGACCAGTTATCTTCCAATCAAGAGTTTGAACACATCTTGACGTGTTTGAAACATAGCCATCGGGTAATTTAATTGTCATGAACCAGTCACAGAATTTATTTCTCTCATCATTTGATAGTGTATACCATTTAAGAGGCATATAACCTAATGACTCATTATCTTGTAAATGCAACTCTGGTCGTATCCCCACTTCCTTTAAATCTTTACCAGAGTTAGCTATTTTTTTTGTCTTCCCTTCTATTGACATCAGAGTGTCCAAAATATTCTGATATATATTTTTTTTAATGTGCATAACGTCTAGATTGTGGTGCAGTGTCAAGGTGAACCAGTATGGCAACTCAAAGGAAATACTTTTTTTGGTCCAATTCAATTCCCCTGCTTGTCGTTTTCCCTTCCTAGCTCTTGCACCCTTCCCAATTCAATTCCCTTCCTAGCTCTTGCATGCTTCCCAAATCTTCCCAAATCTTCTAATTGCATGAGAATATCACCACCAGAGTACTTTGGTAGGCGTACTTTGGTGGAGATGACCTATGATAAACCTTTCCATCATAGATTGCTCTATTTGAATGCCATCTATGATCATAAGGTAAATATTGACGGTGTTCCATGAAACATAATTTTCGTCCATTTGTTAATCACTGAGACTGTGTATCTTTGTTACAAATAGTACAAGCCATTTTACCTTTTGTGCTCCACCCAAACAAATTCCCATATGCTGCAAAATTATTTCTCGTCCACAGTAATGCAACATGTATCTTGAATTTCCGCAATAAGGCGGCATTATATGTACTGACACCCTGCTCCCACAACTCTTTCAACTCTATCAACATTGGTTGTAGATATACGTTTATTTCGTTCCTCGATGACCTTGGCCTTGGGATCAATAAAGTCATCATAAAATAAAGATCCTTCATACACTTCCATGGTGTCAAATTATAGGGCATTAATATGATAGACCAAGTACTATGATAAGTGCTCATGTTGCCAAATGAATTAAAACCATCAATTACTAAACCAAGGCATACATTGTGAGGTTATTCAGCAAACCATGGATATTGGTCATCAAATTTATTCCATTGTAAGGAGTCTGGCGGATGTGAGAGGAATTGATCATTTTGCACTCTTTCTGTGTGATGCCAAGTCATATCTCTCGCAGTCATCTATGAAGTAAACAATCTTTGAAGTCGAGAAATCAATAGAAAATTTCTTAACACTTTATGGGGTACCTTATGCTTATTTGATGTCCATCTTGACTCATGACACACTGGACATGAATCAAGTTCTGCATATTACTTTCAGAAGAGAACACAATCATTTTTACATGCATGGATGATATTATAATAAAATCCTAGCCCTCGGTTCATAAAAATTACGAGGTCCTACATTATCCTGTGGGAAAACCTCTTTAAATAATTCTAACAGCATGTCAATGACCTTTGTAGAAATATGACAATTAGACTTTATATGGAGCTGTCTCACCGTGAATAACAACTTACTATGATGAGTGCACCCCTTGTATAGTTCTTGTTGTGCATCTTCCCACAGTCTTCCAAAGTTTTCATCTTCCTTAGATGATTGTGTAGAGGTTTAATCTCCATCCCTCAGCCCAAATATGCCTGCACCAATATCCCCTAACATCTCAATCATATCTTCTCCATTATCACTACTATCATTAGAAACATCCATGCTTCCTTCGTCCATGTTGATCTCGTTACCTTTCTCCATCTGATTTGACTGACTACCAAATCTAACTGTTTTAGGAAATGGTTTGCCATGTAAAACCCAAGGGGAGTATTTAGGGTCTATTCCATTTACAAATAAATGGTCCTCCACTACCACCAAGTTATAAGAAATAAGGTTTTTGCACTTCTTGCACGGATATCTTATAAATCCTCGATGTCAACACTCCCACAAGCAAATTTTATAAAAAACTTCACCCTTGTGCATACTTCTTACAGTCTCACAAAGTCTATCTCCCAACAACATCCAACTCTTCTCCATTATAATTGCGTTACTCGTCCATTGTCTCTAAAAAAACCTAACTCATGGATAAACACTATCAACTCTTTTTCATATTCAAAGTATATATTTTTAGAAAGTAGTTGGTCCTATTCCATTTGAGAGACTATCATCTATATCGCATATATATTAAGTCTTAAACTATCATGTTAGTTAAAATTTTGGTAGCATTTCCCTACAATTCTCCAATTATGCTAGTCATGCTAAGTCCTTGACCCTATCCATGGGTTGAGCAACTTACGTACCACACACCCGAAGAATTTTAGGAAATATTGAACCGAAATTTCTAAAATTAACACAAGATTTTAGACTGAATAGATTTGCCATATAGATGATAGAATCCCAAACTGTTCACTTTGGACAATTCAAGAGTTGTACTTAAATATTCTTATTGTAGAATATTTGCCCAAAACTCTCAAAATGGTCTAAGGTTCAATATTTTTTAAAATAATACTGACATTCAAGTCCTAACTAGTTAACTGAAATTCCCAACGTACCCCTGTAAAACCACGAAATTGTCTACCAATTTCCTTGAACAAATTGATTAGATCTCAATATCTGGAATTAATAAATAAATCAAAATACTCAAAGAGAATAAATAAATTTGTAAGACACAACGATTGGTTACGAAGGGAAACCCTTTAAAGAACTCTTTAAAGGTAAAACCCTACGGGGCAGCCAAACCCAGGAAAGTCAATCTTATTATTTGAAGAACAATTACAAGCAATCATCAATTACAAAACCTTTGCAATTCGACTATCTTACTTGCCAAGACAAACGGCCCGTTTGTCTTCTACCGCAGTAGCAGCCAGAACCTCTGGCGATCTTCAAATGTTGCCTTTCCTCCTAGAACTCTAGGGGCTGAATTCCAATCACACGATCCTCCTACACCGGAGCACGATCACACTTAAAGAGAGATGAAAAACTCCATGAAAATTCTCAAATGAATTTTCTCACACATATGCTCTGAATAACCACTTTGAAATTCGTGGCTCTCTGATCTCTAAGAAGATACAAAACTGAATCCGTTTAAATAGAAAGTCTGGAAAGAGTTCTAGTCGCAGTAGGACTCTGCTGAGGGTTAGCAACAGACGCGAAAACGCGTACCGACGAACTGCTAACATTTCATGATAACTTCTTCTGTTATAGACTAAACTCTGTTCAGATTTCTTCTCGATAAGTGCAAAACTATCAGAACTCGATTTTGACTTCAGGGACTTATCTAAACAGCTCCTAAAACTTCTAGATAAGCTTAACATTATTTAGAGATAAATAAATAATTATTTTACATTCATCCAACAAATTCAAATATAATGATAAGATAAGCTTTATCATTTAGTCAAATAATGATAAGATAAACCTTATCATTTAGTCATCTAATCCTAACCAATTTTTGCCTTAACAATCTCCCCCTTTGGCGGATTAGTGACAAAACCAACTTGATGAATGTCTTGCATATACAATCTTCCCTTTGGCGGATTGGTCACAAAACCAACTTGATGAATGTAGTGTGTACCTAAGACAAAAAAACAACCAGCAGACCAAGATCTCGTGAAAAATATCTTAATACAGTAATGATAAGAAATGACATAGAACATTCCTTGAAACTAGTCCCAATAATAACCAAAGGTTAGATGTAATGTAAACATACAAAAAGAAAGTGTTCTAGTCATCATCAATAACCATGTTCAATACTTAGTTCTCCCCCTCAATATTCTGCTGCTCCCATTTTTATTTTCAACAAATTCATTAAACTCCCACTTACTCAAACTCCCCCTAAGTTTCACAATATCAAGATATTCCAATTTGTTTATCTCCCCCCTTTTTGTCACTAATCTGACAAGACACAAAATAGAATAAATATCACTAATCTCCCCCTTTTTTAATTTTTTATATAAAGCAATAGGGCAAGTAACATGCCTAAATGCATCTTGGTTCAAACATAGTGTAACTCACAAAATAAATTCAATAAAGTACACCCTTTTATTTGCAACAATCACTATGGATGTTCACTCCTCATAAGATCATCAATGTCAAAGTTCATGTGAGTGTGTGAGTGAGTATACTTATAACATAGCATTTTTATGAACTCCTTTCTTCAATATATTTTTTTGATACCTTTATTCATGAAAGATTGCTTCTTATAGATGCTCACAAGAGTTTGTTGCTTCACCTTAAAAGTCAAACTTTATGCTAGGGCCTAGATACATGAGCATCTCCTCCAAACACTAGTTTGCACAATCCCTTTTTTTATGTCCATTTTTGTTGCTCATCTTTTTCCACAATGATTAGAGCAACGATTCTTTCTATAAGGACTTAAGGAGATAGATCCGTGTAGGGTGTTTGTCTTTTTCCGCAATGAATTCACACCAACTTTTTCTATATAGATCAACTCTTTGTGTTTGACAAGAGGAGAGCTCTTTATTGATGTACTAGGTTCAACTAGTATTAGTCAATTCAAGGTATGAACTCTCTCTTTGATAAGCATCTCATTAAATGATGTGAACTTTAATTATAAAAAAAAATATACATATAAGTTTCTCACTGTGCATTGAAAATGAACTTTGCCAAGATAATCCATAGGGTTAGTATGCACAAAGTGAATCGCACAAAATAAAGAGATGCATAAATTCAAAAAATTATTAAGTGAGAACACAAATGTTCAAACTTTGACATATCAAGCATGCACTTTTCTTAAAGAAAAGCTTTAAGCCAAATCAGAAAAAATTTTTATATTATATTTTTCTTATTTAAAGCTAAAAAACAAAACCATAAAAGCAAAACAGAAAAATAAAATACATGTCCTAGACCAATGCAATAATATAAAGAATGCAAGAACATGCAAGTAGTCCTATCAATTAATGTGACATGGTATCTTCTTTGACCACCTACTTTGCTTTAAATTTTGGCCTATTCTTTTTATCAACATCACTTTGTATGATTTTTTTCTTTATTTTGGAAGCAAAAATCTACTAGTTCACCAAGTTTGAGACTTAAAAAATTGATTTGTTGACTCATGTCACAAACTTGATTCTCTAGACTCTTTCCTCTACTTTGTGTATTTCTTTCACCATTAATTTTCTGCACTTTATTCAATTTAAAGCAATTTGGTCTTATATGACCAACAACACCACAATAATGACAAGTAGGAATATACTTACCTTTGGACTTACCTTGGTTGAGCTTCTTTGTCATTGATCTATCATGTGAGGCTTTTGGAACATGAGTTTCAGATTCGGTTTTCTTTGGAGCTTCCTCATCTTGACTTCCTTTAATAAAAATGATATCTTTTGATGAAGTGGCAACGGATGATGAGTCTTTAAATTTCATATCTTGGGAAGTCATATACCCCAAACCCGTGCGATCATGACTAGATTTTTGAACACTCAACATCTATTCTAACTTTTGTGTTGCTGTTTTTTCTTGGCACTCCTTAAATTTTTGCAACTCCTTTTCTAGTGCAGTCTTTTGATCTTTTAATATTGATAATTCAACACCAGAATTTTTTAATGCTTCTGAGATATTATTTTTCTCACCTTCCACAGCAGTTAGTCTATTGTACAGCTTCTTGTTGAGTTTCTTTAATTTGACTACTTCTTCACACACGTCATTATATGCTTCTTGTATGCTAAAATCCTGATCAGCTTCAACAAGTGCTACATCCGAATCACTAAAGGCACATTCACTTTCAGCTTTTGTTAGTTCAATATCAGAAAAATCATTAACAACAATAGGAAAAGCCACAAAAGAATTGTCATCATCAGATGATATACTTGAAATTTCAGATTCTGAACTGTCACTAAGTGTGACATTCAATGCTTTTC
>QGSO01000193.1:337784-383904 GCA_011037825.1 Carya cathayensis | reverse complement strand
CTCGCCGGAGGGAGAGGATGAGGCCGGAGTGGGAGGTGGGGTCCGGCGGCCGGAGGTGGCGCCGGCTGGGACCTTGAAACCGAACGGCCATGGTGGCTTCCTTCGTTCCGTCGACCAAGAGAGAGAGAGGGAGAGAAAAAAGAAAATAAAAAGAAAAAGAGAAAAAGTGAAGAGAAAAAAGGTAGGGCCAGAGTATATCGCTTCAATTCTACATTTCGGGATCCTCAAATAAACCAACAGTGAGTTAAAACACTGATTAAAACGCTTAAATGTTTTATTTTAAATAAACACTTTAAATAAAACATTACGATGAATTAAGGTAGAATATTATTTTATAAACTAAAATTTATAAAATAATATTTCTTCATCATTATATTAAATGATAAAGTACCGTTAATTAATCGAAGAGGATAAAATCATTTAAATTAATAAAACACTTAAATTTAAATAAGAATTTTCAACGTAAAATTAAACCTCTTAACATCTTAAAACAAATAAAATCTTTAATCTAAATAATTATCCACAATTATAATATTTTCAGAGCTCATTAAATTATTATAATTGTGCTATTTTAACAACAAGCTTATCTAATACTTTGAAATTCGGTGGATAAGATCCGGAAAAACGCCATCGAGGTACAACGCTTAGGATAAAACTGTTCATGATTTTACAGTTGTCGGTGAAGAACAAATTACGTGATTTAAGGAAAAGATAATCTATGCGCGTGATTCCAGATGAGGGTAAAGACGAGAGAGATGTGATTGCTGTCGGGAAAGAATCCAAAACGGATTGTCTTGCCGTCTACTATGCGTGAAAAGAAAAGAGAAGAGAATGGTACAGAGATAAGAATTAGCGGGCTGTTACACATTTCTTTCCCTTTCATCACTTCTTCACTCCATTCTTAGAGAGAAACTCAAAAAAGCTCTCTCGGACAGATTTCTGAGTCTATTTATGTGGAGTTTTTCGACCATTTGTAAGTATTTTCACACGATAATTCTTTCATAAAAGTTGTTAGTCTTTGAGTATAGTTTCAATAGATATATTACTGAGTATCATTCCATGGTCATTGGGTTGGTCAAAAGTATTTTTAATTTAGGGTCAAAGCTGGAGAGTATGTTTTGTTTTGGAAATTTTGACCAATCTAATGGACATATCTTGGTCCGAAAATTTTATGGAGTATTAATAGCATGTGTTTATGAGTTTTAATTGAGGTTTTGTTGTATGAATAAAGCTTTTGTATGAAAATAAAATATTATAAGTTCAATACTGCTTCAAATACCAAATACATACCATAAAAACAAATAAAGATATTATCCAGAGGTAAATTAATTCCAAGACAATACTCTGGCAGAGCCGCCTACTCAGGCTCAGCCTCCTCCTCCTCTACCTCTGCATCAAAATCTACGGTACCAAAAATGGTGCCGCAGGTAAGTAATATTCCAAACGCCACAAGATAAAAATATATTAAAGCCACAACAATATGCATGAAAGGATGTCAAATGCACATGTCCCAAAACCACATTTTACCACGCACGCCAAAATCCCATTTGACCCAAAATATTTCCTTTAAATCATATCCTCGCCATTATCCCAGATAATGGCCCAAAACCAGTCTCGTCATTTTTTCAAAAAATGACCCATTAACCAAACCATCAGAGCACTGTAGGCGGGAATCGCAGGCGGGACTCTACCACCATCCCTGCTCACCACCATCTCTACGCGTGCACCGTAGGCGGGAATAACAGGCGGGACTCTACCGCCATCCCTGCTTACTACCATCTCTACGCCGTGTGCACCGTAGGCGGGAATCGCAGGCGGGACTCTACCACCATCCCTGCTTACCACCATCCCTACACGTGCCTCTGAATCAAACCAATCAATCCAATCGTTCACATATACAAATAAAATATTTCTCGCTTGAAAACCCAGTTTTCACTATTTAACACATTCATATGCGTGCACAATGCAATGCAAATGAGACGACACCAATTAACCAACAATTTCCAAATATCCATAACAACCAAACAAGCAACTCCGTCCTCAAATCCATCCAACTCCCGACTCCTCGGACTCAGTCCGGAATAACCAACCAGTCACAAATAATTATTGTAAAAGCAATAATATATTTAAATCTAAAATGAAGTTTGGAAAATACTTACAGTGCTATATAGTAATTTTTGAAGAATCGGCGAGCAGCAAACGGTGAAGAGAAAGCAACATAACAGTGTAAATACACTATGGCCGTGGGTTGTAAAATACCGACTTTCGAACGGGGACAAACCAAGACTTGGGATTGGTAGGAAATAGCTTAGGAGTGTTTATGAAACTAGTGGAAGTGAAGGTTGGCCGTGGGTGGCGGCGAAAATGGCGGTAGAAGGCCGAAATACCCAAATCAGAAAGTTAGCTCGTGGGGGCTGTTCCGGCGATGAATCGAGGCCATAAATGGGTGGTTTAGGACGGCAAGGAGTCGGTGATGAAGTGGTGAAGAGGTGGTGGCTGGAGGTGGAGCGACGGCGGCGGATTGGCACAAAAGCCGTCCGGTTTGGAGGAGTTCGTGCAGCTTAACGGTGGTGCCGGAGGGTCTGAAATTTGGTGGGGAGATGCGCCGGCCGGAGGGGAGTCAGGTGGGAGGGGCGGTGTGCCGCACGGCGGCGGCCGGCGGCAGGTCTGGGCGGCACAAAAAAGCAACAGAAAGGGAGAGAAAGAGAGCTTCGCGTGGGCAGAGAGAAACCGGGAAAGAAGAAAGAAAAAAGAAAGAAAAGAAGAAGAAAAAGAGAAAGAAGAAAAAGAAAAAGAGAAAAGAAAAGATGGAGGAAAAGAAATTAGATCTAATCCTCACCTCTGGAGTCCAACAACTGATCCAACGAAAACAACTTTAAAAACAATAAAGCTAAAATATAATAAATAACTAGTAAAAACTAACAACTTAATTTTAAATCCAAAAACAAGATAAAATAAATTAAACAGCAATTTAAACTTAAATAACAAATAAAATCCAATTAAAATCCGATAACTTAAAATAAAAGAACTATTATTTTAATTAAATTAAAATATTTTTTCAGTGAAAATACACGTAAAAATGGGGTATCACATATGACATTTTAGTTTGAAGATATCATCTTTTTAAGTCATAGATCAAGAGATTGACCAAAACTAGTTAAGAAAAAAGTTTCTATTTTTGGACTAAGTGTAAAACCAAAACTCCAAGTGTTATTTTGTGATTTTTGGTGACTTTTGTTTGATGATTTAAAGAATGATCAATCTTAGGATGATGTTATGAATATGTTAGAAGTAAGAGTTGATTTGTTTTTGGAATTCTTGGAGATGTTTTAATTTAGGGTCAAAGCTTGTGATTCTAGGGTTTGTTATTTGTTAAAAAGTTTGAGTCTTTTACAAAAATATTTTGGTTTTGATAATTAGCTTTTTCTTAATTGACATTTTAAGTATGTTTTTAAACTTAGGATATGAAGATCTTTGTTGAAAAATTTTGGTTTAATCACGAGTTTGAAATTTGAAGAAATTGCAACAAAAATCAAGAGGAATGACCTATGAATGTCTTGACCATAGTGAGTTTTCTATAGTTGTGAATTATTTTAAATTTTTCTGAATTGATATTTGAATTTAGAACAAAATTTACATGATAAATGTAAACTTTGATAATTTTTGGAGTTAGGATGTGAAATCTTTAAGTTAGGGGTAAAATGATCATTTTTCCACATGTAGAGGATAAAATGGTAATTTTACCACAAGTTGTCTCTTTTACACGTTTCTTATTATTAGTAATTAAATTTCTAACATTTAGAATACCTTCTTATAGTTTCTCGTATCTTGCACTTTATTCTTGTAGAATGTGATAATCGAGGTAAGTTAGCTCTTAACTTACCATCAGTCTACTATGTATATGTGATGGGTAATGGAACTATAATTTTTATATGTATGTTAGCATCTATGCCATGCTGTGCATGTCATTACATATTTAGCTGTAACGCATGATTTATTTTGTCACAAATATTTATCTTTTACACAACCTATTCTGTTAAGTATTGCTATATGTTATAAGTATGCCATGTTAAGTATGCTATATGTTACATGTATTTCATATCATGTAATATTCACTGTTGCAAATATGTCATGTTAAGTGTGTTGTTTGTTACATGTTATGTCATGCTACAAAATGTTTCTATCTCAAGTAAGTCATGTTTTTTGAGTTATGTTCAAGTCATGTTGTGTTACGTCAGGACTTCTATCCGTTCACATTCCAGTCACTTTTCATATCGAATACGGTTTGTGTATCTCGGGAACAACCTTTCAAGTCATGTCAAGTTAGTTATGTCTAGGATATTCGCAATGTAATCACTATGATTGTTTGAGCATCTTCATTCGTACTTCATGCGAGGTACTTATGGTGAAATTATTTTGATTGTTAGAATTTAGTTCAAGTTCAGTTATACTGATACTCCTAGTATAATCATTCTGATTGTTAGGGTATTTCTTTTAAAATACTCGTGATGTAATTATTCTGATTGTCAGATTATTACTAGGTATTTCTGGTGTAATCATTTTGATTATTAGGGTATGTGATTTAAAATATTCGTGATGTAATGATTCTGATTGTCAGAGTATTACTAAGTATTCATGGTATAATCATTTTGATTGCTAGGGTACGTGATTTAAAATACTCGTAATGTAATTATTTTGATTGCCAGAACATTACTAAATATTCATAATTTAATCATTTTGATTGTTAGAGTACATGATTTAAAATACTCACGATAGAATCATTTTGTTTGTCTGAATATCTTTGATGGAATATGTTGGGCGGAATTATTTTGATTGCTCATTATTCTCGATGAAACCACTAGAGAAATCATTTTGATTGTTAGAATTTAAATTAAGTTCATGTTAAGTTAAGTTTCAGTTCAAGTTTGCGTTCATGTTATGTTCAAGTTCACGTTCATGTTACGTTTCAACTTCACGTTAAGTTCACATTTCAATTCACATTAAGTTTATGTTTAGTTTCAGTTTAAGTTCAGTTATGTATACACTCATACTCAAGTTCAGTTTATTGAACAAGATTCTAAGTTCATGTATTTCATGTTCATGTTATGTTTAAGTTCACGTTCATGTTATGTTCAAGTTCACATTAATGTCAAGTCTCAAGTTCACATTCATGCTTTGTCACGTCAAGTCAAGTCTTAGTTTCAAGCCCATGTTATGTTAAGGTTCAAGTTCAGTTCATGTTTTTGTTCAAGTTATGTCAATTCATGCCATATTATGTCAAGTTATGTTATACTTATTATTGACTTTGATTGTGCATTCATGCATTTATTGCCATGCATGCATAATTAACATGTGTCAGACTTTATTGTTAACTTGTTGAAATTTGTAATCAAATCTCATTGTGATAGTCCCAACTACCATTCCTCTTAAATGGTAGACTATGTGTTAGGACCAGAGCAGGAAGTGGACACTGGCAGATTGGATGAGGTTGACTAGACGTCGCAGATGCGGTGCAGAGCTTACAATCTCTATAGTTAAGTTTTTGGACAGTATTCTAGCATCATTAGTCGAGTTACGTGAGTTACTCAATGAACTGGCTCAATAGTATATTTTGGTAATGTAATTATGGAGTCCAATCTCCGTTGTTTTGAGATTACAGTCTTCTGAGACCCGTACTGTAATCGTGGATATTTATTTTGTTAAGTATGCATAAATTATGTTTTAACTATTTGGGATATTATAAGTTTGATGCATAGTATTGCTAAAAAAAAAAATTATTCGCTACAAATATTGCATAATGCTTGATGCATGTTAGGAACATTGCATCTTATATGTCATAAACGGGGGCAAGTAACCTGATATTGCATGTCTCGACGTTTTGAATATCCGTCCGATCCCAAACGAAATCTAGAGGTATCACAAGATCCGACCATATGGCCATGGGTCACTATGTTATTGGGTTATTTTCATTACTTGTTGGGTTGGGGTTATATTAATTATTTAGGCTTTAGTTGTAGCTGGCTAATGGGCTAAGGCCATTTTGTACCTTTTCATTACCGTTGTTATTTTAATGTTTTTCTTTAGCCCGAGGCCCATGTGAAGGATAACTAATATGTGTACTGAGTCAATGGACTCTATGAAGACTGTTGATTGAGTTATAATATTGTGATTATTTTACACTTAAATTCGAATCAATCACATTTTTTTTACTAATAATTGGATGAATTAGGTCTTAATAAATCAACTCTAAATCAATTGATAACAGCCTAATTTTATGATGATTAATTTCTAATTTAGTACGTGAAATTGAGAAAGTCAATTTGTTGTGCATATATGTAGGTGGGCCATGCACCAGACTCACCACACGGAAGCACCAAGCCAAAATGTCCAGACTTCTAGTTTACGGAAAGCACATTTCAAGCGAGTAGCACACTTATGGCCTCTGCATTTTCATGCTACAACCCCTGTATGTTCATGCTACAGCTCTTGCTTTTTCACTACATGGAAGCAATCAAGCGGGCCCCTGAAATTCACATAGGAATTAAAGCCAAACGGAAGCTCGCTCATGCCCTGCACCAGACGCACCACATAGAAATTAAAATCAATTCCTGCGAGCAGCACACTTCACGGAAGCTCCAATCACGTTGGCCCTTAACTCCAAGGCAAACGTTCCATCTTGCTACAGCACAACATGCATTTTTTTCTTTCCTTTCTTGGACACATAGCTGTTTTTAGAAGGAAAGTGGAGGCTCGGCTACACGGTAGAGGAATGTCACGCCTGATCCATTTTGGGTGCTTTTGGTCTTTATGCATAGAAAGGACACTCATTTGTTACCTCAAAGATCGGAGAAAATGGAAAGGAGGGGAAAAAAAAGGTGGGGTTCTTCCTAGAGAGTTGTAGACTGTTTTTCAGCCAACTTCCAAGTCCCATCGTTCTTCACTTTCAATTGCAACATCCTTCTCCCCAAATTCCAGCCTTGCTGCTGGATTCAACTTTCTTTCTCATTGCATTTACATTAAGTTGTTCTTCATTTTAGTTTTATTTTAGTTATTTAACTACAGTACCTACTGGTTTTTGGATCCGATTTCTGTGAATTGCATTCTTCCTTTCCGTGGCTTCCCATTTGGGCAAAGCTCAGTTGGGTTCTTGTTCATGTTTGACTTTCATATGTATGTTGGATTGTTTAGATTTGTATTTGGGCTCTATCTCGTTTGTGTTGATTGATTCCAGATAGTGTAATTTTCTGGGTTAGATTGAGCTTTTGGGAATGGGAAATATTGGATTTCAAATTTGCACATATGGTGTTTGATGAAATGCCCCTTAGAACGTAAACTTCACAATCTTCCATTTATTTTATGGGAATATTGGATTAGATGACGTTGATGGATATGATATAGCTTCTTAAGCGAAGATAACCATAATTTATTCAATGCACATTCATGAAGCTACTTAATGAACGGAAATAATTGAAGTAGCGTCAAAGAGCATGAGAGCAAAAATTCTTGGATGCGAGCTAAATATTTCTTATTCTTCACTCGTGTTTGACACATTATTTTCTTAACTTTTCTTGCATACCATTTAGCAGTCATTCACCAACTCATACAAAAGGGAACAAGGGCATTTTTAAAAATGTCCAAAAAGAATCAATTTTCATTGCGAATACCATTGTAGAGAGCTTTAGGTAATAACTCTCTTTTATTTTTGATAGTGGATGAATTTGCAATCTAGACTAATCGTTCCTTGAGGAAATGAATTAGGGATTTCCCTTTTACTACTTGACAACTCTTATACTTGGGAGTAACTCTTAAAACACTTTTTAAAGTGAGTCAAGTTTTTGGTACCGTTGTCAGGGAACGGCTAGTTTAATTCAAATTCTTCTAGTATACTTTCTTTAGATTCTTTCCTTAACTCTTATATTTTTGTTTTATTTATTTTATCTTGTTTGGCACTTATGTTTGATGTCGTGGGCTAGGAACGACACAAGAAGGCTGTATCGCTTGAGTCAAAGTTCAAGTAGTAGTGTGCCAAGTATTGAGTTGGATTCCAGTTTCGATTCTGGTTTTGAGAATAATTTAGAAAATCCTTTCTTTGATAACATGGCTACACAAGCTCCTAGGATACTTAAGGATTATCTATAGTCCACACAAACCACACAACCATCTTGCATCATCTTGCCTGAGCATATACAGAATTTTAATATCAAACATGGCATGATGTCTGTGGCACCCCAATTTCATGGGAAGGAATATAAAAGTCCATATTATTTAACTGATTTTGAACTTGTTTGCACTACATTCACGCATAAGGCCATCACTGACTAGATGATTAGTCTGCTTCTTTTTCCTTTTTCATTAAAAGACAAAGCTAAGGAGTGGTTTAATTCTCTTAGGCCAAACTCCGGTCCAACTCCGCCCAACTCCATTGCTAGTTGGTCTGACAGGGAAAAAGAGTTCTTACACAAGTATTTTCCCTTACACAGAACTCAATCTTTGCAGGAACAAATTAGTCAATTCATGCAAGAGTGGATGAGACCTTCCATTCAAGTTGGGAAAGGTTCAAAGTGCTAGTCAACATGTGCCCTCATCATGGGTTTGAGTCATGGCGATTGGTGAATTACTTCTACATTGCTTTGACCCCTGAGTCGAAGCAATTTGTTCATACCATGTGCACTATGGAATTTTTCAATATGGAGCTTGAAGATGCTCTTAGTTTCCTTGATTATTTGGCCGAGAATGCTTAATAGTGGACTACAAGGGTCGATAGAAAACCAAGTGCAACTCAACCATTGAGGGCAATAGGTGGTGGAGGGCGGCATGTACTAAAAGATGATATTGATATTTAGGCACTGTTGGCCGCTATTAGTAGAATGTTGGAAGTCATAGAATTGGCAAAAAAGAAAGCAGTGAGTAAGGTTCAAGAAGTGTGTGCTCTTTATGTCGATGCTAGTCATAAAACTTTGGAGTGCCACGCTTTGCCAATGTATTAGAATGGTGATGTAGAACAACCTGAAGGTGTAAATTGGCCGAAATAGCCCCAGAACCCACCAATGTCAAAAACCTATACTCTAGTATGGTGGAACCAACCTAATTTTTCATGGAGAAATGACCAAGGACAATCAAGTCACCTAAGGCATAGGTTGACTCAAGTGGGAACCAACAAAAAGAGAATGTGCCTATGGGTTAAAAAATTGAGGAGTTGAAGAAGGAATATGTGCCTGCAGTACCACACCCTTAGAGATTTTTGTTGGCTACCAAGAGTAGACAACAAAAAGGAATTTTGGAGGTGTTTAAGCAAGTAAAAAACAACATTATGCCATTGGAGACCATTCAGCAAATTCCCTCTTATGCCAAGTTCTTGAAGGAATTATACACAGTGAAGAGGCAATTGAATGTAAAGAAAAAGGCCTTTCTAACGGAACAAGTTAATGCGATAATTCAGCATGAGACCCCTCCAAAGTATAGAGATCCAGGCTCCTCTACAATTTCCATCATGATTTGTGAATCCCGAATTGCTGAAGCTTTGTTGGATTTGGGCAATAGTGTGAATTTGTTGCCATACTCACTCTATGAGCAACTTGGTTTGGGAGAATTAAAGGCAACCACAATCATGCTCCAGTTAGCTGATAGATCAATCAAGAAGCCAAGAGGAGTTGTGGAAGATGTACTTGTGCAAGTTTATAGGTTTTACTATCCAATTGACTTTATAATTTTGCATATGCATCAGTCAAGTGCCAACAGTTCTCAAGCTCCTGTCATCCTTAGGAGGCCACTTCTAGCTATGTCAAATGCCTCGATCAACTGTAGAAGTGACATCCTAAAGCTCACTTTTGGGAACATGGCACTTGAGCTAAACATTTTCAATGCCTGCAAAATGCTGGACCACTTTGAATACACAAGTGACTTGAATGCTGTGGAAGAATTAACACGTACAGAAATCATTTGTTCAACCCTCCCTTTTTCCGATGATGAGTATATTTTTTAGACTTCTGAATTTTTGCTTAGTGAGAAAACTGACCTTGCTAGTGGAAATTTTTTTAAGGTGATAGATTATGTTGTAGATTTTTCTTCACCACTAGAGGTACAAGCTGCAAGTGCGAGATGGCAGCCCCAGTTTGAGACTCTACCACCAGCAGACATATTTAAATCTTCAGAGAAAGAAGTTCTCCAGTTGGAACTGAAACCACTTCCTGACGATTTAAAATATATGTTCCTTGGCCTTAAAGAAGTCACATTCTCTGTGGTAATCTCTTCAAAATTAAATCAGAAAGAGGAAGGTCTTTTGATTGAAGTCTTAAGAAAGTATTAAAGCACAATTGGATGAACCATAGCCAACATCAAATGATTCGATTATGCTGTTTGCACTCATAAAATCCACTTGGAGGACGACGCCTGACTAGTTAGAGATGCTCACCTTAGGCTCAACCCCACCATGAAGGAGGTGGTCGAAAAGGATGTGCTCAAATTGCTTGCAGTGGGTATCATCTACCCCATCTTAGAAAATAAGTGGGTAAGCCCAACTCAAGTGGTACCAAAAAAATCTGGTTTGACTGTTGTTCAAAATGATAAGAATGAGTTGATTCCAACTAGAATGGTTACTAACTGGAGAATGTGTATTGATTATAGAAAACTTAATTCAGCCAGTAGGAAGGATCATTTTCCTTTACCATTCTTGGATCAAATTTTAGAAAGAGTGGCTAGTAATGCATTTTATTGTTTCTTGGATGGATACTCTGGTTATTACTAAATTGCTGTAGCACCAAAGAACTAGGAGAAAACCACTTTCACCAGTACTTTTGGCACCTTTGCTTTTACCAGAATGCCTTTTGGTTTATGTAATACCTTAGTCATTTTTCAGAGATGCATAATAAGTATTTTTTCTGACATGATTGAGGATATTTGTGAAATATTCATAGATGACTTCTTTGTTTTTGAAAAATCTTTTGAGAGTTGTTTGCATAATTTGACACGTGTTCTTCAGAGATGTGAGGAAAAAAAATCTTTTACTTAATTGACTGTGTTGTTTATTAATGGTGGAAATTGAAAAGTTAAGAGGATGTTGGGGATCTAAAAGTTTCTCAAAATTTTCTCACTGTCAATCTAATTCTACAAGAAAAACGAGTTTTTATAATCAATTTATTACAACGAAAACCCGTTTTTCCTATAGAATTAGTCACAAAAACTTTTTTTTTCTTGTAGAATGTCTTCACGGAAAAACAATCTCAATTATCAAAACATACTACAATTTTCGTAACAAACGAAATCAAACAACTGTCATAAACTCAACAAGAACTCTCACAAAAATATTCTTGCCATACAATATTTTCGGTGGGCCTCGCCACTTTCTAAATCCCTGATAAAAAACATCTCTAAAAAAACTCTCAATTCAAATGTATTTTCAGTATAGTCCACCATTTTCCCATTTATAGTATAGCCCACCAATTCAAAGGTATTTTTAGTACAGCCCACCATTTTAGTATAGCCCACCAAATTCACAAAAATTGTCAAGAAAATCCTACATCCAAACATCCGCTAAATATTTTCCAGGTAGAGAGTGATGTATACTATCTTCGTACTTTTTCCTGTCCTTTTGGGTCATTATTTGCTATTATGGAGGAGATTGGTTTGGCTTGTCAAGATGCTTGGAATGATTTACAATCACGAAGGCCTGTTATGGAGATGACAATTCCTTATTGATAAAAGTGTTATATTTTAAATCTCAATTCAACTTTTTTAAATTTCAAAACAATAATAACAATATTTTCTTTAACTTTTATCCTTTATTTAAAACCATTACATCTCACCTCTCAATCCAAACTGGGTTGCTATGCCAATCATAGCAATTTGAGTAATTTTTTTATGATGTGTTTTGATCACTAACTGTATGCACCTAGAAGAACACTAAACGAAAATACAAAGCTTGATAGAAGGTGATCTATTCCTGGTTATCCTTTCCATTTATTATTGAAGTATAGGGAAAACCACAAATAGTTCCTTAGAAAGAAAAATTTATTATTTAATTCAACGATGTTGCTTTGATCTCCATACCATCCAGGTTTTGGTAACAAGCATAGACAGAACATTCAGAAATATGCAAATACTCTCCTGAAACAAAATTTCATACAAATTGACTGAAGAATGATTAGAGGACCAGTTGTTCTTGTCAATGGATCCATGTATTCTTTCATCTTTTAATGATGCCGATTAAATTTTCTACCACTTCAATCCATTTTTCTTAATAAATTCTACTTAAAAAAATCCTTTATAAATTCTAGGAGACCTTTCACTTTTTATGGTGAGAATTGAGTGCATGCAGTTGAGTTGGATGTAATAACGACAATAACTAAAATGGACATGAGTCCCAAAGTGATTAATGGTTTTTGCTGTTCTTATGCTTTAGCCATTGCAGTTTGACGCATGGTCTCTGTTAATTCTTCATTTTTATATAAGCTTTGTGGTTATCCTGGAGTAAGTTATGGAGCTTTGCTCGTAAAATGTCAACTTTGTATCTTTTTGTAGGTAAGCATGTGGTCAACTTATTTACACAATGCACACCATAAAAGCCTACGGATGGTAGTTGGGAAGATCCTACATATAGAGTAAGTTGCTATTCTACCTTCTGAGAGTGTGTTTGTGCAAAGGCATTGGCATTCTAATTGTCCATTTGCATGTACTGTAGGTGACCAAATGTTTCTTGTGAAGCATGATGATGCAGTATTTAGCACTTCAAAACACTAATAGTTATAATGGTTTATTTATTTTCCTTTTCTGAATGCAATGTATAAATCATTTTCAACTCATAGCAAAAAGAAGACCTGCACAATTCATTGATAGGTACGTGATGATTCTCTGTGCGTAGGAACTATATGCACAAAGATGCTTCAATTTGATTGATGAATTTGCCCCTGGCTTCAGCTCATCAGTTATTGGTTATGACATGCTAACACCACCAGATCTTGAAAGGGAATTCGGTCTGACAGGTGAAATATTCCAGATACTCTATGTTCTTTATAATTGAGTATGATGTTATGAATTGTATGTTTTTTTTTTGTGAGACTTGCATCTTTGTTTTGCCTGTTGAAAAAGTAGTGGTTGAATGGATGAAGCATGCTTTTATGTTTCCTTGCTAGACTATGAGGACATGTGAGACATTTTGAATATTTTTGCATTTCCAATTTTATTACTAGATGGAAATAAATGTTAACAGGCGGGAATATATTTCATGGTGCCATGGGTTTGGATTCACTTTTCTTGATGCGACCCGTGAAACAATGGTAATCCTAACAGCCTTTGGAAGTTAACATAGGGGATGATGAAGGATATTTTAATGCAAGCTAGTCTGTATGAATGCAAATATCTGTTTTTCTTGTGGACACAGGTCAGATCATAGGACGCCAATTAGAGGGCTGTATATGTGTGGAAGTGGATCACATCCTGGAGGAGGGGTGATGGGTGCAGCCGGCCGTAATGCCGCATATGTAGTCCTTCAAGATTTTAAGAAGCATTCTCGTTAGAAGTCGCTGTACGTTTATGATTGATGCATCCCTCTCCAGTTGGATTGCTTTTGTTATTTGTAACAGAACCTTCAGTTATCTTGGATTTCTCTGTAAGAGTTTTATTTAAATTCTATGTCCCACACACCCATCTTAATAGAGTTTGAAATAGCTCAAACTTATCAGATAAAAGATAAGTGATAACGGGATAAGAAAACTCATAAGAGATAAGATTAAAACTCTGTATCTCTAATTATAGTCAGATACAAACTCTGAGATTTCTTGATGGTCAGAAATCTATAAATAGTACTGAGGAGTTAAAGGGTTCTCACCTACAACATTAGAGTGCCTTTTGCCATCGTGAGACACTTGTGAGGCAAAGTTGTTAGGGTGATCATTTCCTCATAATTAGATCTATTTCTTCATTTCTTGTGCCATCTTTTATTGATATGTTTGATTTATTTTCCTTTTATATAAATCAACACACATCCTGAGATTAGAAAACCTAAGTGCGGAAAATATTTTATTTACTAATCTCTTTAACTTTTCTTGAATATATTCTCCAAACTTTTATACCACAAATTATATTTCAAATTTTATGCTAGAAATTGTAACAGTTTTCATAAATCATTTTTCCCTTTAGCTCCTGTACATACCACATGAGTGAAAAAAAACTTTTAACAAAAACATTATTATGAAGGCATGACAAATAAAACTTTATTGGAAAGAAAAAGGAATCAACATAAGTGACATATTGAAACAAATTGAAATTTTAACATTTCTACTCCAGTTTAATCTAAAGGAATACATAAACATGTATAAGATCTGATTCAAAACTTATTTAGTTTACCCTTCCCTTCGAATCATGTCTTATGCTTAGGGCACCTAAAGTTTCATGTGTCACTATTTCTTCCAAATTTCAATTGATACAATTCTTAATTTTCATTACAATCATTTCATTTCTTTCCCAAGAGATACAAATTAGCAAAATAAATTTATATCTAACTAACAACCATGCTACTAACTTGTTCTTATCTCATTATTTTAATGAAATAATAATGCCTTTAAAGTAAACAATTATGTACAAAAAATTCATACAATTTAATATGTAAGTAGTTAAACACTGTACTTTTATGACCTTTATCACTATTCTCAATGATAATTGATGTTTAAACATAGAAAACTTCTAGTATAAATTTGATATGCTCATATTTCTCTATATTAGAGTCCACTCTATACATGAAACTTGTAATAATATTCATATACTTACTGCAAGAAAAGCATTTTGATCACTTTAATGCTTTGAGTTTGACACTCATAAACAATAACATAATTTAAACCATTATGGATGAACTAATAGTATCATCGAAATCCCTCATTTTAGAAGTGGATCCCAATGCACAAAATGTTCCTTCCGGTTTTAAGTTTAGAATTTAAACCATGCATTATCAAGAATTTAAACTATTATGAATGAACTAATAGTGTCATCGAGGTCCCTCCTTTGGGAATGAGCCCCAACACACAAAGCGTTCCCTCCAATTTTAAATTCTGTGGATGAACTAGCTGTATCATTAGAATTCTCCTTTGGGAGTAAACTCTAACACACAAGGTGTTCCCTCCAATTTTAAATTCTGTGCATGAACTAGTTGTATCATCAGAATTCTCCTTTGGGAGTAAATTCCGACATACAAAGTGTTCCCTCCAACTTTTCTTTAGTCAATGAACTAGTAGTGTCATTAAAACTATACTTTGAGAGTAGATCTTAATACACAAAATTGTTCACTCAAACCATAATTTGATGAATGAACTAGTAGCGTTATCAAGACCCTCCTTTGGGAGTAGATCTTGGCACACAAAATTATTTACTCCATCATATCCACCTTACAATGAAATTTAATGATTTTTCACTAAAATTTAAGAAAGTCTTGTACCTTTAGGCAACCAATCTTTTCTTTAATTTTAATGCGAATCATTTGCTCCATATTGGATAAAATATATATATATTTATGTATATGGCACGATAATAAGAATCAAAATAAACAATTCATACATGTATATAATAATTACATGTACATAAGATTTAATGCATGTAATTAATAATAGCATGCATATGACATTTAATACATGTATTTAACAATAATAACATGCATATAAATTTAATAATTTCCATACATGTAGATAACAATAATAACATGTATATAGGATTTAATAAAATTTTCATACATGTACATGATAACATGTATTTAATAAAAATATGTACATAAGATTTAATGCATGTATTTAACAATAATAACATGCATATAACATTTAATAAAATTTAATACATGTATTTAATAACAATAACATGTACATAAGATGTAATGAAATTTAATGCATGTATTTAACAATAATAACATGCATATAAATTTAGCATTAATAAAATTTTTATACATGTAAATAACAATCATAACATGTATATAAAAAATAAAAAGGAAAAGAAAAAAAAAAATTTAAATAAATAATATTTTAATATAACCGGTCCGGTTCGGGTCATACCCGGACCGGTTCAAAACCGGACCGAGACCCAAAGTCAACTGGGTGTGTTGACTTGTGCCGGTTTACTGTGCAAGCCCGATATTTTTTTTTTATTATTCTTTTATTGGGCTGGGCCAAATCAGTGGCCCGGTTGCATCTCTTTTATTGGACTAGAATTAAAACCTCTTTAATGTCATGCGCTGGGCCGAAGCCCACAATACATAGCCCATATCCTTTATAGCCTTCAGTCTTTATAACATCTAACCCTAAGGATAAGACACATATTGCTTCAGCGCTGCACCAGACCTTCTTCCAGCAACACGCACGCAACATCATCAGAGATGGCAGCTCAACGGTGGTCCTCGCCGGCGAGGAAGAGAACGACAAGGTATCCCCGGCCTCCTCCCGCCGCCGAGGTCCACCTCCTCTCCACCTCTCTCTCTCTTTTTTTTTCTGTAAAAAGAAACTGTGGCCAGTGGGTTTGAAAACCCACTGCCACCTTTATACACGCTGGCGAGGAGGATAACAGACTCCTCACGCCGCCGATCTCTCCTTCAATTTCTTTTTTTTTTTTTTAAATCAACCTTACGCTGCCTTTAATGCCACCATACATCCACCGGTATGGACATCGGCTCTTAATTTTCTCCATCAATATATAAATACACGAGTAAATATAAGAGCAAATATGAAATAAGGCTTTCTCCTTTCTCCTTGTTTAGACATGAAAAATACATGCAGAGACATATGCACGGGTCAAGGAAGAAATTAGAAAATGCAAACCCAAAATATATATATATATATTGTACTGCGTTTGATCATAGTGAAGAATAAATAAATAAAAGAGAATTTCATCGTTAATTTTTCTCTGAGATAAAAATTATTCATCATGATAGAACCACACTTATACGCAAATATATAATCACTTTATATTTTATTGAGATCATAAAAATCTATAACCATGCTCTGATACTACATGTTAGATATTTTAACATGAACATCAATAATCGGATCTTCAATTCTATATGATCTACAATAATAAATAGTGATTAATAATACGTACCTTTATCCATCAGTTCGATGAAAAAATAGATTTGACTATGAGGAAATGATCACCCTAACAACTTTGCCTCACAAGTGTCTCACGATAGCAAAAGACACTCTAATGTTGTAGGTGAGAACCCTTTAACTTCTCAGTACTATTTATAGATTTCTGACCATCAAGAAATCTCAGAATTTGTATCTGACTATAATTAGAGATACAGAGTTTTAATCTTATCTCTTAGGAGTTTTCTTATCCCGTTATCACTTATCTTTTATCTGATAAGTTTGATCTATTTCAAACTCTATTAAGATGGGTGTATGGGACATAGAATTTAAATAAACTGGAGTACAAATGTTAAAATTTCAATTTGTTTCAATATGTCACTTATGTTGATTCCTTTTTCTTTTCAATAAAGTTTTATTTGTCATGCCTTCATAATAATGTTTTTGTTAAAATTTTTTTTTCACTCATGAGGTATGTACAGGAGCCAAAGGGAAAAATGATTTATGAAAACTGTTACAATTTCTAGCATAAAATTTGAAATATAATTTGTGGTATAAAAGTTTGGAGAATATCTTCAAGAAAAGTTAAAGAGATTAATAAATAAAATATTTTCCGCATTTAGGTTTTCTAATCTCAGGATGTGTGTTGATTTATATAAAAGAAAAATAAATCAAACATATCAATAAAAGATGGCACAAGAAATGAAGATTTTATTAAGATTATGCATATAGACGCATGTAAATCTTTTTCCCTATAATATTTTATATAAGTATTTCATTACTTTTATAGATGTTTTTCATGATATGAATGTATCTATCTACTACATGAGAAGTTTCAAGCCATTAGTAATTCTTTTAGTACTTCTCATAGGGAGGAATTGTAGTTAGATAGAGATGTGAAAATCATTGAATTGGATTGAAATAGTGTCATGAAAAATATTAATAGTTGGGCTATATAATGGTTTAGAACTTATATCATAATACTTTAGAATTTATATTGTGTTTTTAGCCTTAATGATTCATTTTTAAAGTATGAATTGTTTTAAGGCATATTCATGTATGGGTGGTCAAATTAAAGTAATAGTTTATAACCCAAATGAAAGATTGTTGAATTTTATAATAGTTATTGGGTACATTATTATTATCGATTACTTAAGGAGATTTAAATAATCTATACTGTATTGTTTCTACTTATGGTTGGCAAAATCAGTGGGAGTATGAAAACTAGAAATGTGATTATTGTGAAGTGCATTCTCGTACTTTTGAAAATTTTTGTAGTTTCCTTTTATGATTATCTTAATGATAATATGGAACAACAAACAAATGATCATTCACCTCATCAGAGAAACATCACTGAAGAATGGGCCATAGAGACATCAGAACAGGTAACCTTATGCAATCTTCTTGATTTGCTATTTGGTTAAGTTATGTGGTGTATCTTCAAAATTTGAATGTGATATAGAAATAAATTAAAATTTACATATGTTTTCACAAATTATAGAAATAAGTGATTCTATAAAAGATTGATGCATAAAAGAGTGATTGAAATCTATGGATAAATGTAAAGTCTGCAATTTCGTTTAAATTATCTTAAATGTATGAAAAGTCGAATGGAAATGGGTTTTGGAGACAAAATCTTGACTTCAAGGACAATGTTGAACGATATAAAGTTAGAATTGTAATTGAGGATTTTACTCAGAAATGAGCATTGATTAGAGATTTTTTCTATTAAATCTGAAAGAACTCATTGAGGATCACTATGACATTAGTAACTCATTATAGTCTAGAGTTACATCAAATGAATGTGAAAACAATTGTAGAGTAAAAGTCTGAAGTCTACAAGAAACGAATAAAAGGATTACCTATAAGAGGTAATAAGTTTTTTTTTAAATTGGTATCTGAAATTTGATAATACCAATACTGTTAAGAAAAATATTTATTATTAATGTATATACCTGTAAGTCAGTGGGAGCATATTTGCATTTTAGTCATGCATGTATATAACCTTTTGGCAAGTATGAGTCATCGTTAGCATTATGACATTAAAGTTACGTCTCTAAATGAAATTTATGAATGAGACATCATTCGTAATTAAGATTGAATTTAATACCAAGATGATGACTGTTAGGATTGTCTCAATATAGTTGCATAAAGTTTGGAAAGATTTTGCATGAAAAATTACTGGCAAATGGATACTTTCAAAATAAATATGACATGCTCAGTATTTACAGTGTTCTCGAATTGATTAGGTTGTTAAAGAAATTTATATAAGATGGTTATAAGGAACTTGGTGGTTGTACAAATTTGTATACAACTGAACATCGGTTTATCTTTAATATCCTTAGTTGTTGCTAAAGTAACCCAATGATACTTAACTCAAAAACTGTGAAAGAGTACAATGTTATTTACAAGAAATTAAAGATTATGTTATTGTCTTAAGAAGAACTGATACTCTTAAGATAACTGGATATTCAGACCCTATTTTATGGGATTACTCTAATGATGGAAAATACAGTTATGGTTATGTATTTTGCTATCTAGTAGAGTTGTCTATTGAAAAGTATGAGGCAAATCTTTTACAGCTTCATGTGCAATAGGGACTGAGTTTGTGGTATGCTTTGAGGCTACAATTTATAGTATTTAACTGAGGAAATTTATCTTAGGACTTAGAATTGTCGACTTACAGCCAAGTTGCTAAGAATGTATGGCAAGAATTCCTCAAAGTATTTTTCTCCGAATGATGAGTATTTAATGAAATTTTAAATACCCAAGTGTTAAGGAGAAAATACAGAAACAAATATGTTCATATCAGTAGTGTGTTAATGATTATAATTCAAAAAATATGTTGAAAAGATGGGTTCAAATGCTTATACCCATAATGTGAACATGTTATACAGATCATTGATATGCTGAATATTTTGTTACTGGACATTGAAAGATATCTATTATTGTTGTTTCTGTTTTCTTGTCTTTCCACTTATTTGTACATTGAATGGTTTGGAAGAATGATGACAAGATAATGTCTGCAACAAACATGAATTGGAACCCAAGGCATCACGGTATTAGCCTTAATTATCCCAATTAAAGATCATGTAAAATTGGTTACTGGTGTTGTGGTACATGGAAGGGAATTTGTTGATTATATAACAGAGGACCGCAATGACTCGCATTAGTAGTTGATTTAACATTGATATTACGGAACTCATGAAAAGTATTTTGAGTTATGAAAGTTTCAGGAAATGAATTTGCGCAGTATAGTTAATTTCCTGTGATAAACCCATGAATGAAAAATATTATTTTATGGGTGTATGGGCCAAGTGGGAGAATGTAAGAGTTTTATTTAAACTCTATGTCCCACACACCCATCTTAATAGACTTTGAAATAACTCAAATTTATCAGATAAAAGATAAGTGATAACGGGATAAGAAAACTCTTAAGAGATAAGATTAAAACTCTGTATCTCTAATTATAGTCAGATACAAACTCTGAGATTTCTTGATGGTCAGAAATCTATAAATAGTACTAAGGAGTTAAAGGGTTCTCACCTACAACATTAGAGTGCCTTTTGCCATTGTGAGACACTTGTGAGACAAAGTTGTTAGGGTGATCCTTTCCTCATAGTCAGATCTATTTCTTCATCGAACTGATGGAGAAAGGTACGTATTATTAAGCACTATTTATTATTGTAGATCATATAGAATCGAAGATCCGATTATTAATGTTCATGTTAAAATATCTAACATTCTCCGCAGAGCTTAGTGGTCAAAGTGATGGGGATCTGAGTTGTAGGCTGTAGTTTTTAGATTCGATTCCATATTTGGGATACTCAATGTTTCATTCTAGCGTTGGGATCGCGTATTTAAGATTTAGCCAATGTTTGGATGTAAGTAAAAGTAATCTACAGTTGACTAGTTTGCTAGTTTTGATTCAATTCCAACAAGCAGAAACTGATTTGGCTATCAGGGCGACAGAACTGGAGGCAGTTTCTAACCTGCATTAATCGATGTCTGTATAGATGGGCAACCAAACCTTTGTCTCTTCAACACACGCATGCTCAAAATCGATGTTTATGATAGATGCAGCTGTGTAACAGCCAATCACCCGAAAATTGTGAGTATTTTTTCCATAACTTTAGCTCTAGGTGTCAGAATCCACAATACAGAAAGCTCTCTTTGGTGTGCACTCATAACTTTGGCTACAGTTGTTAGAATTGCACATATGACCCCAATACAGAAAGCTTGTTTCGGCATGCATGCGCTGGCGTGTTTGTACCTTCGGGTGTGTGTCGAGCTTGTTTCCAGCACATAGGCAGCCAAAAAATCTCTCATCTAGAATAGTATGAATCTTCCCAAAACACAGAAAAAAAAAATTTAATACACAAGGGCAGAAGTACTCAAGTATGAAGTTAGAGAGAAACATTAAGTAGATAGGGACTCCAACTCAATATTTATTAATACATTAATATGTATTGTGAGAATTTTATGAATATTAAAATATTAAAAAAATATTAAATATTTTAGCTACAGTACTAATAATATTTTATATCTCAACAGAAAAAATGAGGGAAGAAATTTTTAGGAAAATCTACCTTGAATATATAAACAGTTATTTTTCACGTATTTGATCAAACACAAATATTCTAAAGTTTACATGAACCTCCCAACCAGGCAAAAGATTATTTTCATAATTATCTCTTGTCAAATACATAGAGACGAGATCCTTGAGACTTTTTAGTCGGAAACCAAAACGTAAACGAAGTAAACGTGCAATGTTTAAGTAGCCTTGGGATTGTGTAATCACAACATCTCTAGTCCTTGCCCTGCTTGATTTCTCCAAAAGTTTTGTTATAGAGTGCGATGCTAGTGGTGACGGAGTAGAAGCTATATTGATGCAAGAAAGCAAACCTTTACCTTATCTTATCCAACCTTTAGCTTATCCTAACAAGCAACCATCTTTAGTTGTTCTACGAGATTTAAAGATTGCCCTTGCTTCTTTGGTCCGTTTCGTAAATCTCCTCCATCGGATTGGTCAAGTTGCCTATAAACTGGACTTACCCTTAGATTTGAACATTCATCTTGTATTCCATGTTTGATGTTTGAAGAAGAAGTTGAATAATTGTAACGTTTCTGTACCAACTTTGCCACCAGTGGACCTAGTAGGAGAACTTAGCCTGAGCTAGAGAAGATTTTACAGAGGTGTAGTCGATAGAAGGCTATTCATGCCATTGTTGATGTTTTGGTACAACGGTGTGGTGCAAGTACTAAATGTGCTACTTGGGAGCCCTATTGGCTCATACGGAACTGTTATCCTCGCCTTGTTGGGAAAGTGCTTTTGATGAGGAGAGGTGAGGTATGTTATGTACCAAATGAATGGTGAGCTTGGGAGTAGGGAGATAAGGTAGTGTAATTGAGTGAGATAAACAACAGCATTTTGGAGGATTATTGTAAATGGGAAATGATGATGCATTGGCTGTAAAAGCTGTAAGATAGTAGAAGTGGGCAGGTTTTTACTTGTATGGACCAAGCCTATAACAATGTAGAACCCAAAGTGAACAAGGGGGTCAGAGCTGAAAAAAGTATTTATTAGCGTGCCAAAAATAGAGTCAGCTTCCACAAAATTGCTTATATTCTCAATGCATAAGACCGTTTTCAGAATCAAAATTAAAATGGAACCCCACAAAAAATATTTATACCTTGATCTTCATAAATTAGAATTGAAGACCTGTATGTATAAAATTTAAGTACTTCTAAAGTGATGGAGGAGGATTTGGGTTTGATAATGCAGATTTGACAGATTCTATGTTGATAGCAGACTACTTTGAGAAGGCAGATTAGTACAAATATGGTAAGAAATAGTAAATAATTTTGAAGATTTCTTGGATTGAGCCAGTATGACACACGTGTTAGTATTTTGATTATAACTTTGTTACGGGTATCATAATCGGGCATATGATTCCAATTTGAAAAGCGCTTTTCAATGCACATATCATGGTAACTGCTACGCCTATTGGTCCACGTACAATTCGATCTTGAAATTGTGAATTTAAGTTACTTTTTACATTTTATGAAAATACTTCACTTTCATTGTTAAAGATGATTTTTATTTTGATCTCGGCCATATATTTGGCAAGATTCTTATTTTAGGTATTTTATTTTTATGCAATAATTGGGATTTTGGCCTTTTTGAGCAACATTCTCATAATTTTGGATTTTTATAACTATTTGAGTCCGGCTTGTAGGTTTTAGAATTGGGTTATGTACTTCATCAATAAACAAATTTACTTTCAGATTTTTTTAATATTTATTTATTTATTTATTTCCCTTATTTTGCATATTTTTTAATCTCAATTCCTAGTTTCTTTTAATTAACTAGACTTCAGAATAATTATAAATATGTTCGGTGTCAAAGAGAGAGAGAAAGAGAGAGAGAGAGAGAGTATTTATTATATTATTTCGTAAGGTCACTCGAAACAAAATCAATTTTCCGTGGAATTCAAGAAACACACACATACACATATATAAATGTATATATCATGGATGCTCAATCCCTTAATGATATAGGATATAGAAATTGTTTGATTTCTTTCACTTATGAAATTACATTTTACATTTGTAACAGTACATGTTGCGGAGCTTGTGTTGAAATTTTTAACTGCACAACTAGTACTGAATTATTGTATATTGATATATATATATACTAGGTGGGAGTAACGTGCAAAGCACGTTTGTCTAATTTTATGACATGATTATTTGTAAAAAAATAATATATATTTTATAAAAATTATTAATTTCACTTAATAATTTAAGGCATATTGGAGAAAATAAAAAAATTTAATTCAAAATATTATATAATCCAATACATGTTTATAACATCCATAATTTTAGCAAAGATGTATACGAAAAATTTAATAAAAGTCTAACACAAATGGTAGTTCAAAATATGTGTCGTTTGATGTTTGTATTATAATTCATCAATTTATGTCATCATGTAGACGATCAATAGAGACAACATTGAAATTCTTATTTTGCTGTTGGTTGAATCGATTAGGAACAACATAAAGTTAAAACATAATATTTTTATAAACTTTGTGGTATAATATTTTCTATATATAGCATATATATAAATCCTAAAATATATTTTGAAATTGTTGGCCGAATTTACTCTTTCTTGATTAGCTTAAGAATCACGGCCTTTGTCACGTGCCCATCATAGCAAGCACACGTGTGGAATATGACTTAGCGGAAACTACGTCCTACTACCATGAGGAAAAAAAACACTTTGATTAAACACACTTGTATTATATATTATATGATATTTTTAAATTTGGAATACTCAATAATCTGAGTTAATGAAACATATAATATACATATATTATACTTAGGGATTCACGTCTTATGCACCTAATACACGTGTATATGTTAAGGAGAAAGAGAAAAATATAATAACTAATCTTTAATTACTTATTATTATATAAACTATTAAGTATTATAATTATTGTGATTAATAAATCATATAACAACATTGAATGCTATGTTTCTAATATTTATGTCTTCATTTTATATGCCAAACCGTTAAAACAAACGGTGTTAACTTTAACGGAAAAACAAGAAAAACTATTAAAACAAGATTTTCCGTTTCATACACACTTTTTATATATAGAAGATATATAACTTATTATCTCCAATTACTTCGGGAGAAACTCCTTAGCAACATATATGAATTCAATAGTGCACTGAACGGACAAAGCATCACCCCTTAAGTAGCCTTTTGAGGTATCCATGAGATCTCTGAGGGACAAAAAGCTAGGGAAACCAAAGCCAACATTATCATAGAACCAGCGCTCACCTGCAAGATATATATTGGACATAGCGTTTTCAACCTCAAAAAGAAAAAGAGAAATTAATAAGCTTTCCACGAAGGACCCAATTAAGAGATCATCCCTGACCTGTTTCTTCAAGGTGGTTGCCTTTAACTTCGTCCCTTATTTGCAGCCTGTAGTTTGCGTACAATCTTCGGCCAAGAGTAAGAATTTCTGAAGCATCAAGCTGGAGATAGGGAGACAAGAATGCGTCTTCTACGCTTTTGATTCCCCTTAGATTGAGCTTCAACCTCCTATATATACACATATATATAAACCTAATTATGACATGGTTTACTAACTGATAAACCCAACCCACATGAAATTGTTATATGTATTTATAAAAGCGCGCGAGATAACAAACAAAAGATAGTATATAAAAGAGTACCATTTACGCCCTTCAACAAGGAAGACATGAGAGTGATAAGAATAGTCTTTCACTGGGTCAAATTTGTCAATTTTCCAATTGAAATGATGGGAAGTGGGATATTCCTTAACCATTGATAAACACTCCCCCATGCCAGTCAATTTGATAACAAAAACTTCGACCCCAAAAATGCACATGTCATCAACAGTATAACCATTTGAAGGATCGTCGAGTAAGTCGAGTGAAAGTAATTGGGCGAATCCCCATTCAGTTTTTAAGTTATGGAAGCGTCTTACAATCCCATCTGCACTTAACAACAAATTTTTTTAAAGAATATATATTATAAAACGGCAACTCTCGAAAAGTAATAAATGCTGGAGATCTAGACATAAATGAATACGGAAAATAATAAATATAATGTTATAGAAACTAATTTCTTATTTTTGTCCAACTCAACATTTAGTATGGACTGGAGAGAATATTCACGATATATAACATTAAATATAAGAAAAACCATTGTTGAATCAACATCATATTAATAGAAACAATTATATATATATAAGCAAACTAAATTTTTGGAAAAGCTACGTACGTACCTTGAACACACAGGTAGTTGTTGCGTATTTGATCAAACACAAAGAACTTGAAGTTTACGTTAACCTCCCAACCAGGCAAAAGATTATTTTCATTTGCTATTGCCAAATACAAAGAGATGTGATCGTTCTCATGATTGCGATATTTATTCTTCTTCCCATCTGTGGGAAGTTGTACTACTAATCTCCTGGAAATGAAGAAGAAAATGGTCAGAATATTTTATTGGAAATCAAAACAAAAGCGAAGAGAGACCAACTAATCAGAGTTCGGGCATCGAATCTTCAAAATGCAGTACTTACCATTGATAGCCGCCAACTTCAAACTGGCCTGATTCACATTTTTTAACCTCGTTCTTAAACAGCAACCAGCAATTCTTGATTTGAAATGTGTAATGAGCAGGCGGAAGATCTCTAGTTGATCTTACAATTCCTGAGACACATAGAAGATTAAAAAAAATATATGTATATATATATATAAACTCACTACAAATTTTACTAGCTATTTTAATCGGAATATATATACCATTCGTGGCATCATGATCATCAACACGCCGATGTGGTGGTGATCTTGTATCGCCACTAGTTGCACCGTCGGAGGAAGCTGTTTTCATGTATATGTCTTTATTTCCAGCATCAATAAATAATGAATTCAATTTATAAACAAGAAGACACTAATTAGAAAAGATAATGCCTGAATATAACAATTGTTTCAATGACCTTGAAACAAAATGGCAAAAACCATTAAGATCGAACCCAACAATCATTAGGTCAAGAAACGCAAGACTACTAGCCAATCACAAGAATTCCATGAAAATAAAAATCTCTAATTCAATACAAAATCAATAAACAAGAAAAAATGAAAACAATTGGTTTTCCGTCCATGCTTTCCTTTTGAAAACATCTTTCACCTGGCCATCCTTATATAAACATGAACTGGAGAACTCTTCTTATAATATTATAATATATATTTGCTTTGTTTGAGAGTTAGTAAAGGAATAGAATGAATAAAGTAATAGATCGAGTTAAGAAAAAGAAATGAATGCTAGCTTGCGATATTGCAATAAATATAACGAATATTAATGAAAAAGAATAGAATGATACGAAAAGTAATTAACTCATATTATGATTAAGTTGATAAGAAGGAACGGAAAGGAACTTTTATAACAACATGATTAATATTAATATGCCCTTCATTTCTAAGTTATCAATTTTTATTCATAAATTCACTACAATAAGTACTGTTTTTTCCCGGGAGGGACTGTGGTTGGAATTGAAAAAGTATGACCTTAGTGAAAAGAAGCGATTTTCTCACCAAATTCTTTCATGGGAGACTCGTGGTATATTATTGGTAACATAAGGTCTCTTTTTCCACCAAAACGAGGCATTATAAGCGGAGAAAGCATTCAGATTTCCTCACAAATAAGTTTTCATCTGGACTTCTCTCGTGAGAAATAAGACAGTTTTGCTTGAAATAAGGTCATGGATTCTTGTTTTATCCATGAACCGTTATTGTGGAAACTGGATGGTGGACCTGTATGAGCGGAACCTTGTAGCATAAGTTATTTAATGTTCATATCTTTTGCTAGAACATTCTGTCTTGTTAAACTATAAACATCAACCAATAAAAAAGTATAAAAACTTTACATTTTGCATCGTCTTAAAAACACATAGCTAATCCCGACACTTCACATGACATCCAACCACATCACAACTGCACATTGATCCCTATCGATCACTTCAAAACTTCAGATAAACCAATCACAGACCAACACAATCGATACATACATTAAATCTGTCCATATATTCAGGTCCATATTTTTTTTTTTTAGGTTTGGTGGTAATTTAAACAAGCAGCTACGTCTCCAACCAAATTTCATGTATTTGTCTTTATTTCCAGCATCAATAAATAACGAATTCCAATAAACACGAAGACATTAATTAGAAAAGATAAGGATTGAATATAACAATAATTTCTATGACCTTGAAACAAAATGGCAAAAACCATTAAAAACCCAACAATCTTTCTGGCCAATCACAAGAATCCCATGATCATAAAAGTCTCTGTTGAGGCAAAAATGAGTTGATTGGCATATTCTTGTGAAAACCTGTGTAAAATAGTGTTGTAACAAGTGTTGAAGCGAAGATGATTGAAATGTGATGATCAATGGTCAAAACAGGTGTCACCGCTCGACTCTCGCTCGACAGGGCGCTCGAGCGAACTCAAGCAGATTGGACCGCTCGACTCTCGCTCGACACATGGCTCGAGCGAACTCAAGCAGATTGTACCGCTCGACTCTCGCTCGACACATGGCTCGAGCGAACTCAAGCAGATTGTACCGCTCGACTCTCGCTCGACACATGGCTCGAGCGAACTCAAGCAGATTNTGATGTATGGTATTTGTCTGCAAAATCTGTTATGACAAAGTCTATATATACGGACCTCTTATGCTTTGTAATGTAGTGAGGAAATATTCAATGAAATGATGGAGTACGTTTTCTGTATAAGCTGATTCTTTAAAGCCTTTTATCAAACTCTTATTCTGCATATACTCTGTTTTCTCATGGTATCACGAGCGTAAAAGGACAACGTCCAATTTTTTTTTTCTTCTCGGCTACTTCATTACTCATGGCCAAAACAGATAAAACTTCCACAAATCCCACCCTTCTCACCAATCATCTCATTATATCAATATCAAGCTTACAATCGAAAATTTCCTTTTATGGAAAGCTCAGATTGTTCCTTACCTTGAAGGGCATCAACTCTTTCAATATGTTGATGGTTCCTTCCCTCAACCTCCTGCTATGCTTAATGATAAACAAAATCCAGCGCACACGCAGTGGCGTTTACAGGATAAACTCATTATTTCCACAATCAATTCCTCCTTGTCTGATTCGGTCTTGGCACAAGTTTTGGATTGTTCTACCTCTTGTGAGGTTTGGACAACCTTACAAAACCTGTTTGCTGCCAAGTCCTCTGCACATCTCATACATACCAAATTTCAGCTAGCTACACTAAAAAAAGGAGCTGAATCGGTTACAGAATACTACAATAAAGTAAGGTCCCTTGCCTCTTCCTTAAGCGCTGCTGGTCGTCCCTTAGATGATTCTGAACTTGCTATTTATCTTCTCGCTGGGTTGGGCACCGAGTATGAGAGTCTTGTAACCTCCTTAACCACACGTCCAGATTCTCTATCACCTCACTAGATTTACAGCTATCTTTTGAATCATGAATCAAGACTCTCCCATCAAACCCAGTCCCTCCTTTTTGGCACCTCTATCGCTGCTCATAACACCACCAAGTTCACTTCTCCAAATACTTTCTCTCGTGGTCGAGGAAGCAATTTCCATGGGGGTCGAAGTCGCGGTCGTGGTTATGGCCGAGGACTTCTTTCTACTCCACGTCCGTCCCAACAATCCTCGCATTTCTTTTCTCCCCGTCCGGACTCACGTCCCATGTGTCAAGTTTGTCGCAAACCGGGTCATGAAGCAGCTGCTTGCTATCATCGATATGATCACTCTTATCCCACTCCTCCACCTGCTGGGTTTACGGCTAATTACTCTGCTCTTGCTCCATCATTTTCTTCCTCAAACACATGGTTCCCTGATACCGCTGCCACGCACCATTTTACTTCTGATATTAATAATCTTAATGTGGATTCCAGTGTTTATCAAGGATCAGACCAAGTATGCATCGGAGATGGCTCTAGTATTCCCATTCAGCATTTTGGATCCGCCAACCTCAGCTCCAATAATGGCAACTTTCTTCTCAAAAATTTACTTCATGTTCCTCTATATCTCGCAATCTTCTTTCAGTACGTCAGTTTTGTCTTGACAATGATGTATTTTTTGAGTTTCATTCCTCTATTTTTTTTGTGAAGGATGTTCATTCCCAGGAAACTCTTCTTCAGGGGCCCGTTGAGAATGGTTTATATATGTTTCATGCGGCTGAAGTGCCCTCTTCCGTCACTCCGCAAGCCTTTTCTGCTGTTAGAACATCGGCTCAGCTTTGGCACTCCAGGTTGGGACACCCTTCTCCTCGTACCACATCCTTGACCCTTCAACGGTTTAGTCTTCCTGTCACCACCAGCACGTCTGTGTCTTCATGTTCAGCATGCTCCTCCTCAAAAGCTCATGCTCTTCCTCATCCTGTCTCTCCCACACGTTCTACCTTTCCTTTTCAATTAATGTTCATGGATGTATGGGGTCCGGCCTCAGTTTTATCTACTAAAGGATCTCGTTATTTTCTGTCCATTGTTGATGACTACTCTAAGTTCATTTGGTATTTTCCCATGCAATTAAAATCTAATGTTACAACTATCATTCTTGCCTTTCTAAACTATGTCACTACACAATTTTCTTCCAAGATTCTTTCCATTCAGACTGATGGAGGGGGTGAATTTCGGCCTCTTCATCCTATTTTTTTAAAATTTGGAATTAATCACCGGGTCACTTGCCCTTACTCTCACCAACAAAATGGTAGTGTGGAAAGACATCATCGTCATATTGTCGAAACAGGCTTATCTCTTCTTTCTCATGCTTCGGTTCCCCACATCTATTGGGCTGAGGCTTTTCACACCGCCACATATTTAATAAATCGCATGTCTACTCCTGTACCTAAAAATCATTCGCCATTTGAAATTTTAATGGGAAAATCACCAGATTACTTATTTTTTCGTGTCTTTGGTTCAGCATGTTGGCCTAATTTACGACCGTATAATCATCATAAATTAGATTTTCACTCTAAACAATGTGTATTTTTGGGATATAGCCCTAATCATAAAGGGTACATTTGCTTGCACATTGAGTCTGGGCGTACATATATTTCTCGAGATGTACTCTTTGATGAATTGATTTTTCCTTTTTCTCAAAACACTCCTCTGTCCCGATCCATTGGTCCAGCTCCTAATACTCACACTCTCACTTTGGGCCCTCCTTTGTTATCTCCAGATCCATCGGTTCCTCACTCCTCAACTCCACTTCAGACCACTACTTCCCAGACCGTACCCATAACGGCACCTATTAACCCAACTTTCTCACAAGGCCCCGTTACCTCTTCTTCACTCATATCGCGTCCAAGTCCAAACCCAGAACCCGAGTATTTCAATTCATCTCTTCCGCAGTCACCAAACCCTAGCTCTGCCACAGTCACACCTTCATCCTCTTCCCCGATATTACACACTTCCCTACCCAATACATCTGAACCTTTAACTCACTCCATGGTTACACGGTCTAAAACTCAAACTCGATGTCCTCTGCGTCGCACCGATGGGACGATTCCCTGGCCTTCGTCCAAACCCATGGCTTCGATTTCCTCTATCTCTTCCTCCCCATCGGATTCCACACTTGTTCCAGAAGAGCCCTCCTCATTTTCCGAAGCCTCCAAACATCTAGAATGGCGTACTGCCATGAACATAGAGTTCGAAGCCCTTCTTCAAAATCAGACGTGGAAACTTGTCTCTCCCTCTCCAACCTATAACCTTCTCGGATCCAAGTGGATTTTAAAGACTAAACGGCGTGCTGATGGTACACTTGAGCGACGCAAGGCTAGGCTTGTAGCTCAGGGGTTTCATCAGCAACCGGGTCTCGATTACACAGAGACCTTTAGTCCTGTTGTGAAACCAACGACCATCCGTCTTCTCCTTTCTCTAGTTGTCTCCTCTAACTAGGCACTTCACCAACTGGACATCCAGAATGCGTTTCTCCACGGCGACCTTGAAGAAGATGTGTACATGAAGCAACCGCCTGGGTTTGTGCATCCTGATTTTCCACATCATGTCTGTAAGTTACAAAAATCTATTTATGGTCTAAAACAGGCTCCTAGAGCCTGGTTTTCTAAGCTCAGTGATAAATTGCTCTCTTTGGGTTTTCGAAGTTCATCATCTGACTCTTCTCTATTTCTCATGCATATTAAATCAGATTGCTTGTTTATCATTGTTTATGTCGATGATATTATTGTGACTGGATCAAGTGCTCTGATAATATCGAAATTTATTGCTGCTCTACGTGATTCTTTTCCAGTCAAGGATCTCGGTCCCTTGCATTATTTTCTAGGTGTTCAGGTGTCACGGAATTCCTCTGGTCTGTATCTCTCACAGTCCAAATATATCATTGACTTGTTACACAAAACCAACATGCATAATTCTAAGTCAGTTTCTACTCCCATGTCCTCATCGGAAAAATTAACTATTTTTGATGGTTGTACTTTTGAGGATTCTCAGTGGTATCGTAGTGTAGTTGGAAGTTTACAGTATCTTGCATTTACTCGCCTTGACATATCATTCGCTGTGAATCGTGTATGTCAATTTATGCACTGTCCTCGGCTTCCTCATTGGACAGCCGTCAAACGTATTTTACGTTATCTTAATAACACTTGATATCTTGGTCTACATTTTTCTTCCACTTCCACTCCTCAACTAGCTGCTTTCTCTGATGCTGATTGGGCTGGATCTCTTGATGATCGACGCTCCACAGGTGGTTTTTGTGTGTACTTTGGGAATCACTTGATTTCTTGGCAGTCAAAAAAACAGCCTACAGTTGCTCGGTCTTCTACTGAAGCCGAGTACAAATCTGTTGCTAATACTGCTTGTGAGCTTCTTTGGTTGCAGTCTCTTTTAGGGGAACTTGGTGTCTATCTTTCCTCTCCTCCTACACTATGGTGCGACAATCTTGGAGCCACCTACTTGTCAACCAATCCTGTTCTGCACTCTCGGATTAAGCATGTTGAGTTGGACTTTCATTTTGTACGTGAACGAGTGGCTGCCAAATCTCTTCAAGTGTCATTTGTGTCCAGCAAAGATCAGATCACTGATATTCTTACCAAACCTCTCTCCACAAATCGTTATTTACAACTTCGATCAAGCCTTACTCTTACATCCGTACCGCTTGAATCGAGGGGGAATGTTAAAGCAATAGACTCTTCTAGAATAATCGAGAAGAAGTCTGAAGAATCTTCTTGTAATAAACTAGGCTGGACAGGTGTCAAATGATGTATGGTATTTGTCTGCAAAATCTGTTATGACAAAGTCTATATATACGGACCTCTTATGCTTTGTAATGTAGTGAGGAAATATTCAATGAAATGATGGAGTACGTTTTCTGTATAAGCTGATTCTTTAAAGCCTTTTATCAAACTCTTATTCTGCATATACTCTGTTTTCTTCAAATATAACATTAGTAATTTCAATGACCTTGGAACAAAATGGCAAAAACCATTAAGAACCCAACAATCACTAGGTCAAGAAACGCAAGACTACTAGCCAATCACAAGAATCCCATGATAATAAAAGTGATCTGTAATTCAAGACAAAATCAATAAACAATACAAAATTATACCACATGAGGTCTCAGCAGCAGCAACCTCAGCAGCAGCTACTCTTGGTTTGCTGGACGCCATGCTTTCCTTTTGAACACTTCTTTCTCCTGGCCATCCTTATATATACACGAATTGGAGAACTCTTCTTATAATATTATAATATATATTTGCTTTGTTTGAGAGTTAGCAAAGGAATAGAATGAATAATGTAATAGATCGAGTTAAGAAAAAGAAATGAATGTGTGCGATATTGGAGTAAATATAACGAATGAAAAAGAATAGAATGATACGAAAAGTAAATAACTCAAATTATAATTAAGTTTAATAAGAAGGAACGGAAAGGAACTTTTATAGCAACATGATTAATATTAATACATGCCCTTCATTTCTAAGTTATCAATTTTTATTCATAAATTGTAATCTTATTGAGATGGACTTCTGTATATTGTTTGTACTAAAAAATCACATAAAATTAATATAATTCAATAATCTATAATGTCTTGATATCCTCATGGCTCAAGCCAGCTTTGAAGTACGTACATGATCTTAGGTACTTCTTCCTAGCTTGTACATGCATGGAGAGGTGATACAGTTGCCAATTGGTGAATGGGGGATTGACCGATCGAAGAGTCAATTGATCATAATTGGTATGGTCTAAGGTGTTCTAATTGACTGGGTGGAGAAGTATTGTTGCGCCTAAACTTTAACTCAAATTAATGAACCAAAATTTAGTGCAGTTTTACCTGCAAGTATACAGGTGTTGTAGTACCTTACAGGATCGTATCCACAGGGATTGACTTATGTGAAAAAATTCTTTCAAACAAATAAAAATAAAATCCTAAAAGAGATGCGCGATAAAAAAAATGAAATGAGGTTATTAAGATGATGATTTTTTTTAACGGAACAAAATAATATTAAAACGATAAAATGTGTTGATACATAAAAGACTAAGGTTTCGAGGATCCATTTAATAATTTAAAATATTGTTTCCGATCGAATTACTTCAATTAAACTAGAATAATGATTCCGTTTAATTGGAAGATTTAGCATTTAAGATCAAGAAAATAATTACTAATGATTGAGCTTGAGTGATCGATGATTAAAACGCTTACAAATTTATTTGACTATCACAGGGATTTCTCAAGCATTCACTGTATTCGGAAATCACAATAAATCAAGAAAAATATATAGATAATCAAATTATCCAATAATAAAATCATTCAATCGATCAAACTCACAAAATAAATTTGTCGACGATCCGAAAACAATTTCCAAATCATTAAACTTCACCTCTAACCTTAGTATTCAAATTTAGCCGACCATGTTTAACACAAGCGCTATAAAAATTAAACAAACATTCACCATGGAAAAAAATAAAATAAAACACAAACTAACAATGAAAATAACTTTGATCAGAAAATAAAAGCGATCGAAGAGAAAATAGTGCCGAAAAGAACTTCCCTCACTCTCCGAACGTCCAGCTCCTCAGGTCAGTTTCCAAGAAAATAAAATCTGAAGCCTCAGCAACCAGCTCCCCCTTTCACGTCCTTTTCAGTCCGTCCACCTCCTTTCTCTCAACTCCCTCTGCTTCTCCCTCAGAACCGCTTCTACGTGTAAGTCTCAAGCCAGAGAAAACTCCCACCCAGACGAAGAGTTACGTCCCAAACGAAGAGTTACATCCCAGACGAAGAGTGAACCCCTCGTTCCGTGCAGTCCGTCCGAAAACACCCTATGTTCTTTTCATCCAACTTCCAACAGCTCCCTCCATGTATGTGCTGCCCTTTTTTCTGCTTGGTTATTCACCAAACTGAACTCAACATTCAACCTGCAAAGTGGAAAAAACAATTACACTGCAGAATATGTCCAAAAGAAAAGTCACTTACTTTCCAAAGAAGATGCAGTTCTCTGTTTTATCTCACTAAAACAGAGCAAATTTGCTCAGTTTCTGTCATTCATTGCTTGAGTCTCCGTAAGCTCCCTTCTCAGATTTTTTTCCGTTACCATTCACTTCATCCCTGCCATCCGAAGCTTCTCCGTAAGTCTATATATTTTTCTTTCTTCTGTTTTTTTTTTTTCTCGTAAGCTTCCTTCTCAATGTAAAAAAAAAAAACTCTCCGTAAACTCCCTCCTTTCTCACGTATCAGTCCTTCTATTTTTCGTAAGCTCCTCCCTCTCCCCGAACCCCGTCCAAGTGTGTTTTTTTTTTTTCAGCTTTCCGAAAATATAACTCTTTCCGTCAACTCTCTTTTCTTACGTAAACTCTCTCCGTTCGGCAGCTTTTTCTTTTTCTCCCCGAACCTCTAGCTATCCTCTCTCTTTTTCACGCACAGACCCCCCACGTCTCTCCCACTTTCTCATCTGTTTTTTTTTCTTCATGTTGCCCCCGCCAGCTAGCATACGTCCAGCTGCTTGTGTTTCTTTTTCTTTATTTTCTGCTCCCCTTTCCGTTTTTGTTGACAACGTTTGCATCCCATAGCAAGAAGCCTCCACGTCCAGACCACCCTTCCGTATACGTCCAGAAGTCATCTCACCAACAAACACCAGCCAATCACTCCAGCACGTCTTCAATTTTAGCACCGAAACCTTCCCCTCAATTTCTGCTCTCTTTCCGTAAATCATCTTCTTTGTGAATGTCAACTATCTCAAGCCACCTTCAACCGAAATCTCCTTTCTTTATTTTTATTTTTCGGCTACTCTCTCCTTAAATCACTCTCCTAATGTGTCCTGCTGTCCACGAGAAGAAGAATTTCGCCGAACCTTTCTCCGTGATTCCTTCTCGTCCAAATCTACATTTTGTCTTTCGGCTTTGAGCATGCGCTTTTGATGATCTCGTGAATTTTATTTAAGCTGAAAATAAAGAAATAAAAAATACACTCAAAATAAATTAAAAAGAAAATAGATTATTAAAAATATATTATATATGTGAGGGAATATTTTTCAATTAAATCATAGTTATAAAATTAAGCATAAACATGATATTAATCAATTAAAAATCACAATTCAAATTTATGCTTATTAACTATTTTTCCATCTAAAACCAATAATAATGTCACGAAACAGTTGAAATAAATTGGTTTTAAGTAGCTTAAATATGCAATTTTTCAGCTCAAACAAGTATGAAATACCAGGGTATTTTTGCCAGAACTCTAGTTGTGATATGCATGTTTGGATGTCGATCTTTAAAGAATCTTTTCTGCTTTTGATTGCATGATTATTTTTTGCTCCAGTAACTTGGTTATAATAGTTGAGTAGGCCCAAACCTAACTGATCGGGTTGGATTAAACTGAACAATGTAGATGGGAGCAATTTTGACAGTCCTGGCCATATTGGAGGTGGAGGGATCTTGAGGGACTTTTGGAGGTAGGTTTTCGGCAGCATTTTCCTCTCATTATGGATGCAGTTATGGATCATGCGGTACTGCATGCAACTCTAGATGCAGTAAGTTTCACTTCAATGCAATAGAACTTTAGTCTGTGTCAATGGCTTGCGGTGGTTAACTGATTGTTGGGAAAATGTTGTTTGCATTTGCCCATGCTTGAATTTCTTAATTAAATTTTGGTTTGTTGTCAAGGAAGAATTGCAGCGCCAAGTGTTGGAGTTGTTGGAGAGGGGCTACATTCGTGAGAGTATGAGCCCATGTGTAGTTCTTGCCCTCCTGGTACCCAAGAAAGATGGTTCATGGCAAATATGTGTGGATAGTAGAGCCATTAACTGGATCACTGTGAAATACAGATTCTCAATTCCCCATTTTGATGACATGCAGGATCAGTGATTAGGCTTTAAAATCTTTTCCAAAATTGACCTTAAAAGTGGGTATCACTATATTTGAATACACCCTATTGACGAATGGATTGAAGACGACGTTCAAAATGCAACACGGTCTATATGAGTGGTTGGTCATGCCTTTTGGGCTATCTAACGCACCCAGTATGTTTATGACATTTATGCATAAGGTATTGCAACCGTTTATGAGAAAGTTTGTCGCCATCTACTTCGATGACATTCTCATCTACAGTCTGACATGGGAGACACATATAGAGCACCTCTGAGCTATCTTCGAGATGTTACGAAAGGAGTGTTTGTTCGTTAATAGGAAGAAGTGTTCATTTTTCACCACTTTTGTCACATTCCTTGGATTTGTTGTTTCTACGAATGGTGTCCATGTCGATTTATCCAAAGTAGAAGCCATTTTGGAGTGGCCAACGCCCAAGAACCTACAAGATGTGTGGAGCTACCATGGATTGACTTCCTTTTATCATTGATTCATTTGAAATTTCAGCACTCTAATCGCTCCAATCACATAGTACCTGAAGGGTCAAACATTCTAGTGGTCTGAGGAAGCAGAGATTAATTTCAAGTTGTTCAAGTAGAAGATGACAAAAACACTAGTTATGGCACTTTTTGACTTTGAGAAAATCTTCGAAGTGAACTGCGATACTTCTAGGGCAGGTATTTGCGGTGTCTAAAGTCAAGAAGGCGACCTGTTGCATTTTTCAGTGAGAAGCTATCGCAATTGAAGAAAAACTACTCCACATATGACTTGGGGTTCGATGCCATTGTATAGTCCCTAAAGCTCTGGCCACACTATTTGGTGCAAAAGGAGTTCATTTTTTATTATTGACCATGTGGCGATAAAGTACATCAATGGCTAACACAAGCTGAGCAGACAACATGTCAAGTGGGTTGCCTATCTACAAGAGTTCACAATCTCGTTGACACACCAATTAGGGAGCTTGAACCAGGTCGCCTACAGTTGTGCATCCCAGACTGTTCTGTGAGAGAACACATAATATGAGAATTACATGGTGAGGGACACTTTGGGTGAGAAAAGACTTTGGCTTTGATTGTCGTAGATTACTACTGGCCTAAATTGACCAGTGATGTGGCACATTACATGGTGAAATGTTTTATGTGCCAGAGAGCGAAGGGAACCCTCACCAATGCTGGGCTTTATACTTCGTTACTTGTACCTGATGGTTCGTGGCTTGAAGTCCGCATGGATTTTGTTCTGGGTTTACCCAGAACCCAACAACCCATGGATTCAAACTTCATCGTGCTCAATCAATTTTCTAAGATGGCCCATGTCCTAGCTTGTAGGAAGACTATGGACGCCTCATGGATTGCCAATCTTTATTTCAAGGAGATTACTTGCATGCATGGTGTTACTCGGTTCATTACCTTAGATCGGGATATGAAGTTTATAACTAATTTATGGAAGAGTTTGTGGGGAAGACTAGGAATGGAGCTAAACTTTAGTAGTGCCTACCACCCCCAAATAGAAAGACAGACCGAGGTGATTAATCGTAGCTTGGGCAACCTTCTAAGGAGCTTGGCGGGTAGTAAGCCAAAACAGTAGGACCTCACCTTATCTTTGGCAGAGTTTTCTTACAATTGATCCAAGAACTAAACTACACGGTTGAGCCCATTTGAGGTTGTGTACGGATAGAACCCACTAGGCATCTGGACTTGGCACCTGTATCGAGGATTGGCTGCTTGACTGTTAAGGCCGAGGAGATGGCAACATACCTTTAGGGAGTGCACGACTAAGTCCAACAAGTAATTCAGGATGCAATTACGGATGCAGTATTGCATGTTTGGATGTCTTTGAAGAATCTTTTTTGCTTATGTTTGCATGATTCTTTGCTGCTTCAGTAACTTGGTTACAACAATTGAGTAGGCCCATCCTAACTCAAGTTTGGTTAAGCTGATCAATGTAGATGGGAGCAATTTCGACAGTCCCAGCCCTAGGTGAATGGATCTTGAGGGACTTTGGTGGTAGGTTTTCTAGATGCAATTACGGATGCAGTACTGCTTGCAATTCTAGATGCAGCAAGTTTCACTTCAATGCAATAGAGCTTGAGTTTGACTCAATGGTTAACTAGTTGTTGGGAAAAGGTTGTTTGCATTTACCTATGTGCTTGAATTTCTAAATCAGATTTTGGTTTGCTGCCAAGGATTAGGTGTATAGGTCAATCACATATATAGGAAAGCAAAGTAGATAGCTAATTCTTTAGCAAAGCTGGTTGTAAGCTAGAATGTATCTCAAGAGCAAAATTGACGCAAGGGAATCCAAGCCCAATGACGATCAGTCGACAGAGGCGACGTGGCAGAGATGAGTAGTCCTTGGTTGGGCGAGAAGCTACATTTCTTGACTGGGCTAGAAACAACATTCCTGAGTTGATTTGTGCGAGTCCCAGTATTTTTCCCATAACTTTAGCTATAGGTGTCAGAATCCGCAATACAGAAAGCTCTCTTCGGTGTGCACTCATAACTTTGGCTATAATTGTTAGAATTGCACATATGACCCCAATACAGAAAGCTCTTTTCGGCATGCATGCGCGGGCATGTTTGTACTTTCGAGTGTGTGTCGAACTTGTTTCCAGCACCTAGGCAGCCAAAAAATCTACCATCTAGAATAGTATGAATCTTCAAAAAACACAGAAAAAAAAATTAATACACAAGGGCAAAAGTACTCAAGTATGAAGTTAGAGGGAACCATTAAATAGATATGGACTCCAACTCAATATTTATTAATATATTAATATATATTGTGAGAATTTTATGAATATTAAATATTAAAAAAATATTAAATATTTTTAGTTACAGTACTAATAATATTTTATATCTCTCAATAGAAAAAATGAGGGAAGAAATTTTTAGGAAAATCTACCTTGAATAAACAGTTATTTGTCACGAATTTAATCAAACACAAATAATCTAAAGTTTACGTGAACCACCCAACCAAGCAATTAAAAGATTAATTATTTTCATAATTATCTATTGTCAAAGACTCAAATACCTACAGACGAGATCCTTCTGATCGCTTTTGATATTCTTCCCATTTGTTTGGAGTACCAGTCTCCTAGAAACGAAAATGAAATTAAAGACTTGAGACTTTTTAGTCGGAAACCAAAACGTAAACGAACTAACATGCAATGGTTAAGTAGCCTTTGGAATTATGGTTTAATTGCAGCTTCTTTGACTGCTCTTGATCTCTAGAATGATTTCTTCCAATGGTCACCTTCAACCTGCCTTTCAGATACTTAAAGAGTGTAGTCACAACACCTCTTGTCAAATACATAGAGACGAGATCCTTGAGACTTTTTAGTCGGAAACCAAAACGTAAACGAAGTAAACGTGCAATGTTTAAGTAGCCTTGGGATTGTGTAATCACAACATCTCTAGTCCTTGCCCTGCTTGATTTCTCCAAAAGTTTTGTTATAGAGTGCGATGCTAGTGGTGATGGAGTAGAAGCTATATTGATGCAAGAAAGCAGACCTTTACCTTATCTTATCCAACCTTTAGCTTATCCTAACAAGCAACCATCTTTAGTTGTTCTACGAGATTTAAAGCTTGCCCTTGCTTCTTTGGTCCATTTCGTATATCTCCTCCATCGGATTGGTCAAGTTGCCTATAAACTGGACTTACCCTTAGATTTCAACATTCATCTTGTATTCCATGTTTGTTGTTTGAAGAAGAAGTTGAATAATTGTAACGTTTGTGTACCAACTTTGCCACCAGTGGACCTAGTAGGAGAACTTAGCCTGAACGGTGCTACTTGGGACCCCTATTGGTTCATACGGAACTGTTATCCTCACCTGGTTGGGAAAGTGCTTTTGATGGGGAGAGGTATGTTATGTACCAAATGATGAATGGTGAGCTTGGGAGTAGGGAGATAGGTAGTGTAATTGAGTGAGATAAACAAAAGCGTTTTGGAGGATTATTCTGAATGGGAAATGATGATCGATGCATTGGCTGTAAAAACTGTAAGATAGTATAAGTGGGCAGGTTTTTACTTGTATGGACCATGCCTATAACAGTACTGTAGAACCCAAAGTGAACAAGGGGTCAGAGCTGAAAAAAGTATGGGAAAAGCCTCTATGCCGCCCCATTTTTACTGCCCAGTTTGACCGCTGGGCAAAAAATTTTTTTTTTTTTTATTTACTTAGTGATTAAGAAAGTGATTTTAAGTGTATTGGTGTATTTTTTTTTTTTTACTTAATGATTAAAAAAGTGATTAAAAAAATGAGAAATGAAAAATGAAAAAAAAAAAATTAACCACCCAGTGGTAAGGGTCAGGCGGATAGTAGCCTGACCCAAAAGTATATATTAGCGTGCCAAAAATAGATTCAGCTTCCACAAAATTGCTTATATTCTCAGTGCATTAGACCGTTTCAGAATCAAAACTTAAATGGAATCCCACAAAAAATATTTATACCTTGATCTTCATAAATTAGAATTGAAGACCCGTACGTCTAAAATTTAAGTACTTCTAAAGTGATGGAGGAGGATTCGGGTTTGATAATGCAGATTTGGCAGATTCTATGTTGATAGCAGACTACTTTGGGAAGGCAGATTAGTACAAATATGGTAAGAAACAGTAAATATTTTTGAAAATTTCTTGGATTGAGCCAATATTACATGTGTCAGTATTTTGATTATAACTTTGACTATGGGTATCATAATCGGGCATATGATCCCAATTTGGAAAGCGTTTTTCAATGCACATATCATGTAATTGCTACGCCTATTGGTCCATGTACAAGTCGATGTCGAAATTGTGAATTTAAGTTACCTTTTACATTTTATGAAAATACTTTACTTTCATTGTTAATTATAAAGATGATTTTTATTTTGATCTCAGCCTGATATTTGACAAGATTCTTATTTTAGGTATTTTATTTTTATGCAATAATTGGAATTTTGGCCTTTTTGAGCAACATTCTCATAATTTTGGATATTTAAAACTATTTGAGCCCGGCTCGTAGGTTTTTGAATTGGGTTATGTCCTTCATCAATAAACAAATTTACTTTCAGATTTTGTTAATATTTTTTTTTTCCCATATTTTGCATATTTTTTTAATCTCAATTCCTAGCTTCTGTTAATTAACTAGACTTAAGAATAATTATAAATATGTTCAGCGTAAGAGAGAGAGAGAGAGAGAGAGAGAGTATTTATTCCATTATTTTGTTTTGGAACAAGGGACTAAGTTCCACTTCGTAAGGTCACTCGAAACAAAATCAATTTGCCGTGGAATTCAAGAAACACACACACACACACATATATAAATGTATATATCATGGATGCTCAATCCCTCAATGATATAGGATATAGAAATTGTTTGATTTCTTTCACTTATGAAATTACATGTTACATTTGTAACAAGACATGCATACGTTGCGGAGCTTGTGTTGAAATTTTCAACTGCACAACTAGTACTGAATTATTGTATATTTATATATATATATATATATATATATATACACACACAGCTTTTATCTCCAATTACTTGGGGAGAAACTCCTTAGCAACATATATGAATTCAATTCTGCATTGAACGGACAAAGCATCACCCCTTAAGTAGCCTTTTGAGGTATCCATGAGATCTCTGAGGGACAAAAAGCTAGGGAAACCAAAGCCAACATTGTCATAGAACCAGCGCTCACCTGCAAGATATATATTGGACATAGTGTTTTCAACCTCAAAAAGAAAAAGAGAAATTAATAAGCTTTCCACGAAGGACCAAATTAAGAGATCATCTCTGACCTGTTTCTTCAAGGTGGTTGCCTTTAACTTCGTCCCTTATTTGCAGCCTGTAGTTTGCGTACAATCTTCGGCCAAGAGTAAGAATTTCTGAAGCATCAAGCTGGAGATAGGGAGACAAGAATGCGTCTTCTACGCTTTTGATTCCCCTTAGATTGAGCTTCAACCTCCTATATATACACATATATATAAACCTAATTATGACATGGTTTACTAACTGATAAACCCAACCCACATGAAATTGTTATATGTATTTATAAAAGCGCGCGAGATAACAAACAAAAGATAGTATATAAAAGAGTACCATTTACGCCCTTCAACAAGGAAGACATGAGAGTGATAAGAATAGTCTTTCACTGGGTCAAATTTGTCAATTTTCCAATTGAAATGATGGGAAGTGGGATATTCCTTAACCATTGATAAACACTCCCCCATGCCAGTCAATTTGATAACAAAAACTTCGACCCCAAAAATGCACATGTCATCAACAGTATAACCATTTGAAGGATCGTCGAGTAAGTCGAGTGAAAGTAATTGGGCGAATCCCCATTCAGTTTTTAAGTTATGGAAGCGTCTTACAATCCCATCTGCACTTAACAACAAATTTTTTTAAAGAATATATATTATAAAACGGCAACTCTCGAAAAGTAATAAATGCTGGAGATCTAGACATAAATGAATACGGAAAATAATAAATATAATGTTATAGAAACTAATTTCTTATTTTTGTCCAACTCAACATTTAGTATGGACTGGAGAGAATATTCACGATATATAACATTAAATATAAGAAAAACCATTGTTGAATCAACATCATATTAATAGAAACAATTATTTATATATATATAAGCAAACTAAATTTTTGGAAAAGCTACGTACGTACCTTGAACACACAGGTAGTTGTTGCGTATTTGATCAAACACAAAGAACTTGAAGTTTACGTTAACCTCCCAACCAGGCAAAAGATTATTTTCATTTGCTATTGCCAAATACAAAGAGATGTGATCGTTCTCATGATTGCTATATATATTCTTCTTTCCATCTGTGGGAAGTTGTACTACTAATCTCCTGGAAATGAAGAAGAAAATGGTCAGAATATTTTATTGGAAATCAAAACGAAAGCGAAGAGATCGACCAACAACTAATCAGAGATCGGGCATCGAATCTTCAAAATGCAGTACTTACCATTGATAGCCGCCAACTTCAAACTGGCCTGATTCACATTTTTTAACCTCATTCTTAAACAGCAACGAGCAATTCTTGATTTGAAATGTGTAATGAGCAGGCGGAAGATCTCTAGTTGATCTTACAATTGCACCGTCGGAGGAAGCTGGTTTCGTGTATATGTCTTAATTTATTTCCAGCATCAATAAATAATGAATTCAATTAAACAGGAACACACTAATTATTAGAAAAGATAATGCTAGCTTGATATAACAATTGTTTCAATGACCTTGAAACAAAATGGCAAAAACCATTAAGAACCCAACAATCATTAGGTCAAGAAACGCAAGACTACTAGCCATGCAATCACAAGATTTCCATGATAATAAAAGTCTCTAATTCAATATTACAAAATCAATAAACAAGAAAAAATGAAAACAATTGGTTTTCCGTCCGTGCTTTCCTTTTGAATACATCTTTCTTCTGGCCATCCTTATATAAACATGAATTGGAGAACTCTTCTTATAATATTATAATATATATTTGCTTTGTTTGAGAGTTAGTAAAGGAATAGAATGAATAAAGTAATAGATCGAGTTAAGAAAAAGAAATGCATGCGTGCGATATTGCAATAAATATAATAAATAATTAATGACAAAGAATAGAATGATACGAAAAGTAATTAACTCAAATTATGATTAAGTTTGATAAGAAGAAACGGAAATTAAGGAACTTTTATAACAACATGATTAATATTAATATGCTTTTCATTTCTAAGTTATCAATTTTTATTCATAAATTCACTACAACAAATACGGTTTTTTCCCGGAAAAATGATAGAATTATTACTATTTTACTACCTATTTATTACTCATTTTGTATTTGATTTTTTTTAATTTTTAATTTTACTGAATAGTTAAGGAAGTGACTATTAATAAAATTATATATTTTTAAAATTTTTTCTTAATGATTCAAGATGTTAAAAAAATAATTAAAACAAAATAATAAAAAAATAAAAAATTCATAATATGTTATAAGTAGTAAATGGGTAGTGATAGGGTAGTGATAGTAAATGGTTGGAAAAAGTATGACCTTAGTGGAAAGAAGCGCTTTTCTCACCAATTTCTTTCATGGGAGACTCGTGGTATATTATTGGTGACCTAAGTTCTCTTTTTCCACCAAAACGACGGCATTATAAGCGGAGAAAGCATTCAGATTTCCCCACAAATAAGTCTTGATCATCTGGACTTCTCTCGTGAGAAATAAGACAGTTTTGCATGAAATGAGGTCGTGGATTATTGTTTTATCCATGAACCGTTTTTGTGGAAACTGGATGCTGGACCTATATGAGCGGAACCTTGTAGCATAAGTTATTTAATGTTCGTCTCTTTTGCTGGAACATTCTGCCTTTTTAAACTATAAACATCAACCAATAAAAAATTATAAAAACTTTACATTTTGCATGTCTTAAAACTAAATGGCTCATCCCGATACTTCACATGACATCCAACCACATCACAACTGCACAATGATCCCCATCACTTCAAAACTTCAGATAAACCAATCACAGACCAACACAATCGATACATACATTAAATCTGTCCATATATTCAGGTCCATATTTTTTTTTTAAGGTTCGGTGGTAATTTAAACAAGCAGCCACATCTCCAACCAAATTTCATGTATTTCTCTTTATTTCCAGCATCAATAAATAACGAATTCAAATAAACACGAAGACATTAATTAGAAAAGATAAGGCTTGAATCTAACAATATCTTCTGAAAAAGCAGTGGTTCTACACAACACTACACCTAGAGGGGGGTGAATAGGTGTAATCCGATTTTTATGGTCTTTTTAAAAAGATAGTTAAACAACAATTAATCAAAGCAGTAAACAACATAAATAATCAACACAAGATTTTGTTCACGGAGTGGAAACTCATTTGAAGAACGTCTTCAAAATCTAAAACCATTCTGGGTGTAAGACACCATCTCAAATCCACTATAGAAAATTTAGTTTGTTACAACCAATTTAGAGACACTCACAAAACCTTTGTAGTAGCTAAACTTGGCTTGCAACACCACGAGCGACCCACTCGATCTCTACACGCATGTAGTGTCGGAACTCCGACCTTTCTATAGCTTCCCACGAGAACCTCTCGATCTCTGCATCACCAGCAGCTCCGGACTCTTCCGGCCAACGAACTTGTCCACTCCAATGGACTCAACTGAAG